>CM051457.1:99764894-99878116 GCA_028274465.1 Plantago ovata | reverse complement strand
TAATTTAATCTTTGTTGGTTATGGAGCTTAAAGAATCTGATTTAATTTTGAAGTTTATATACTTATTTCATATATATTGTTGTCAATATTTAAGTAAAAATCTCCTTTTATAGAAATGATACAAATTATCAAAATGCATGCATAAAATATTTTTTGTGAACTATCTACATTGCTCCCACTTTACTAGGTTGAGTTTCGAATTCACTATTCCTATTTATAAACTCTGAAGAGGGATTTAGATCCTTCCATCTTATTATTAACTCACAACCTTCTAAAGTATTATATTACAATATTTACAATAATTTTCTACTACATTTTAGAGCAAGCCATCTCTTTTTTTTAAGAATAAATTTTAGTCTAATAAATTGCGCATGATTTTTCATGTTCCATCTCCATTGCACTGATGTTCTCTTCATCTTGTTTTTTAAAAAGACTTTCAAAGAATAACTCATTTAAAAGATAATAACTAATTTTAAGTACATGTTAGGCTATGTTCATTTACCTTAAATTTAATTCAGTTTAGATATGTTCAGTTCAGATTTATTAAATTTAGTTTAGGTTAATTAATTAGTTAAATTTAATAATTTATACTTCAAATAGGTTAAGTTCATTTCAATTCACATTTATAGTTCTCCCTCCTTTCCAATGAATTTAAGTGAAAATGGTGTAATTGAATACTTGGGAATTAGGATCCGATCCGGACCAAATGGTCTGGGTCGGATTGGACTGAAGTCCAAGGACCGATCGATCAAAAAATGACCCGAACAAAATTAGCGTCCTAACTTCCAACCTAAAGAAACAAATACACACACACACGTCGTTGTTTTTTTTCTTTTTTGCAACACCTCAAACTAAAACCATGGCGTCTTGCCCCTCGATTCACATCTCTCTGCAAACTAAAATGGCTTGATTCACATCTCTCTCCAGTCTCGATTCTACTGTTCTATATTTCCCTGCGAATTCGCTTTTAGCTATGGATGATGAAGAACATTTTTTTGAACCAACTCAAGATACTCAACAAAATCCAAGGTATTGTACTACGTTTACTGATTTTGAACTGTTCAACGAAAGGGACCAGATTGGGCCCAAATTCGCGCGTATTCTACTCAGCAGCCTCTAGCTAGACCATCCAGTGGCACAAGGGACCAAATTGTGAATTATTAAGTACTTTAACTCGATTGAAAACATTTTTTGCATTTGTTTATTCGGCTTGAGACCGCATTTGCAATAGGTGTCCACTTAGGGGACCAAATTGCAATTTTCCCCTAAAGATTGTCCGATAGACTTATGTTCTAAATGAAGCTATCTCAACTCTAAAATTTTTTTGAAACGGAAAATATTACATGTACTCCTACACTAAGTTTATACAAACATCTTATACCAACTCATATCTCCACGCCTATACCGCCTTATGTCTCCGTTGGGGATCAAACCCTACACCTCTCCTTCACCAACCCAAACTCCCTTACAATGCACCACCCTATATCCCAAACTCTAAACTGAACTGATAAATAAGTTGGTCATATGACAAATTAAGGAATGAAGTCGTAATACCATAGTTACTTCAAAAGGAGTCATAAGGTGGTGCAACTGTAAGAAGTTAGGATAGTGAAGGAGAGGTGGCGGGTTCGATCCTTGGCGGTAGCGGAGTTGGTTTAGGTGACGAGAAATAAGTGGTTATGAAGTTTGTATAGCATTAGTATTAGTGTAGGAGTAATTGTAATATTTGCCGTTTAAAAAAAAAATCACAGTTACTTCAATACTATTAGTCTCATACACATTTAGCAGGCCAAGAGTATAAAGAAACCTTGCATGCAGAACAGAAAAACCAAAGTGAAATATAAATATGCAACAAAAATTTACGAGTATTCCTAAGACACAAAAGAAAATTTATCGCCCGGCAGCAGAAAGGATTAGGTACGTGATGATAGATTTTTCTGAGGCAGAGCGTGAATAATACATATGATGATGTCTTACTAGACGAATACTAATATGTACACCTAAAGCCTAAAGGACCATAAGTTCATTTATTACATCTAAATGAACATAAGTTCATCAATTACATTCAGCCTCCAACTAGATGCATTGTACTTACATCCAGGACAATTTGACTTCCTGGGAACTAAAATGTTGAAATGACAATTTTACCCTACGAGAAAATCTGATTATTCTCTCACCCAAAAAATTTATTTTATATTATTGCACAATGAACCCTAATATTTTCCATTTTACGAAAGATACTAAATAATTCAAAATTAAGCCACGTAATTTATGCAAATTTCAAAAGACACCTAAAAAACAACTCTAATAAAATTTGTATTTACAATATAACAAAAATTCTTTTTAACAAAAAAAATATTCTTTCTTTAAACTTTATTTTTACCTTTCTTCACATCTCCAATCATCGGAATTATAATATAATTTCGATGACCGGAGTTGTCTCCCACCGGAAGTCTGCAAAAACTTCGATCGGAGCCTTGCAGGCTCCACATCGGAACTTGTAAGCGCACGGTCGCGCAGCTCCGATCGAGAGCTGTAGGGAGCTTACATGCTCCCAGTCGGGAGCTTTAAGTCCGGTACCACCAGAATTCGGTAGTGGACTTGAAGAAGAAGAGGAGGAGAAGGAAATATAAAAGAAAAAACAAAGATAAAAGTGGAAAAAAAAAGTAAAAATAAGGGCATGTTTGGTTGTGACAGAAAAAATCTAGAATTGGGTGGTCAACGTCGGAACGAGGCAAATTGACTTAAATGTAATAAAAATTAAGATGGCGATTCAGATAAAAGTGGCCATTTAGTGGGGGTCCATGCGTAATATTACCAAAATAAAAGGATTATTTTAATTTTTCGGAGAATAATAATGGGGCGAGAATTTGAGTGTCTCAATACTAACATGGTCAGAATTTGGGATAGGAGGTGGTGACAATTTCAATTCAGGTTTAGTTACTCATCAGAATTTATATTTCAAATAAATTCAATTAAAATTATTAAATCAGTTCAAATTTCAGTTTATAAATTTTTTAACCAATCAAACAAAATGGTTGGACATGGTTCCTTATAGATTTAGGAGTTGCAGTCGTACGGACCCAGTCCAATTCTGAACAGTACTTTTGTTTGTTTTTTTTTTTTATCTTCACCTAACTAAAATCAGGAAAGGGAAGATGACTGTAGTATAAAAGAAAAAGGATTTCTCAAAAAAAAAAAAAAAGTAAACAGACAAAGAAGTCGAAGTACTACATAAATTGCTTGCCTAGTCCGTGGTCATCACCTCTTGGAGCGCATCATCAAGCAGCTATCTATCTCTTCCGATCAATCGATTCTTCTCATCGTCCACTGGTAATTGCTCTACTCTGTCTAATTACTTGTTGAATTTTCCATACGTCTCTGTTTTCAATACAATTTATTTTCTTTCTTTCTTTATACTCGATTCGGGGGATTGATTAATTGGTTACCATTCAAGATTTCAGAATTTGGTTAGCACATTGTTGTTTGTTTGTCTTAATTTGTGAATGATACACTATATAACTAACTGAATGAATGATTGAGCATTCCTCCTTATGTCAGTGTGAATTGGCCTTTAATTAGTTCATGATTGTGTTCCGTTGATTAATCTCTTGTCTTTATGAATTGAGTATGAATTAATTCAATTGGAAAGTGCATGATGTTGAAGTAAAGGAGATAGCTTTCTTTAGTTAATACTATTAGTTTTAGTTGCATAGGTGATAAGATTTGGCACCTGAGTTTTTGTTCTTGATTGTGTTCTGTTCTGTGATTATGATTAGTCTCTTGTCTTATCTCATGAATTGGCTAGGAACTGGACTTTATGATGTTGAAGTAAAGTAGATAGCTTTCTTTTAGTAAATACAGTAGTTTTGGTTACATAGGTGATAAGATTTATGTTGTGTTTGTGCCATTCCATGTTCCTCTTATATCTTAGCTTATTATTATTGTCTTGTTATTGTATCAGAGTAAAGAAGCTAGCTTTTTCTGTGGAAGCATCATTTTCTCATACTTTTCACTGTAGAAAAAGAGAATTAAAAAACAAATTGATCAAATAAACAGATAGGATATGGTTATTAACGTTTGAGTCTGATGAATTGCATCCCGGTCTTGAGCTGAAAACGAGGATGAACGGCCTGAAAGTTCCTCGGTTTTTATTAGTCAAAAGTGTACAGATGATATATTAGATTTGTGGTCTAGCTCTGGTTACAGCGTATTAGTTCTTTTTCTTGAACCATATAGGGTTCTTGTTTGATTGGTTTTTTGTGCTATGACATTGTATTGCGCAATTGTTTCCTCACTTCCTGTCTTGATAATGGCCAGAGACAGACGTTAGGTGAAGGAGATTTGTTGTACCTATCTCACTGCAATGCTTGTTCTTGCACTGAGAATGAGGATGAAACTTTGAATTTTCCTGATTTCTGAGTGTTTGTAAATGTAGCTGAATGAACATGGACTAGTTTGATCATGTAGTTGTAGTTCTTAGAAAAGTAGTTTAATTGTTCTTGATATGAAATTTTTAGGCAGTTGGAACAAAATTTTGGTTTCTTTGTGGTATATAAGTGACCTTTTTGAGCACCAAATTGAGCGACTCGTTTTTTAATGAAGAATCAACCCTGTTATAGTGCTAATAAGTGACAACTTAAAAAATGGGGATGATATTAATAGTGTTTATTTTGTTCTATTGCTTCATGTTGCATTACGATTGATCTTGTATGACTGCTATATTCGTAGTTTGCTTGTTCTGTCATTCTGTTTAAATGAAACATATGAGAGTGGTGCATTAGGTTTCAAGTCCATAGTCTATTGACAAAAGGATGCAGTCTTTGGCCCTTGCTGTTCATGTCAAATAGAAATGGAAATTGCCATTACCCTATTGCAAAGTCTGAAAGTTCAAATTCAGTTTCAAGTTACCTGTACTAACTTTAAATCATATTTCCTTGTAGCTATCCGCACTGTTCTATAAGTGGTATAACTAGCTTATATGTGTGTCTGTGCATGTTTGTAATTGACAGATACACATGTCTTCATCTACTGATACCATGTCCAGTAGGGATCAAGTACTTGGGAATGATGATTTATTAAGGGAAATACTATCTCGAATGCCACCCAAACACATCTACAAGTCCAGGTTTGTTTCCAAGCGATGGAACAATCTCATAGCCACTACCGACTTTCTACAAATCCACAAAGCTAAAAGGGAAGAACAACAACTTCCGCCTGTGCTCGCTTTAACGGCCACATCAGATTGTTGGACTTCGTCTAAAAGTTTCACCCCGGATGAACTGACACAGCGGATGGTAATCCTTTCTGGATTTGAATCTGGCATCTTCAAATCGTCCTCTAATGGTCTCGTCCTAGTTGAATCAGTTCATTATATGTTTAAAGCTGCCAACATCCACTTGTTTAAAGTTGTCAACCTCGAGACTAATGTACGTATCCAACTACCACCCCCACCCAGAACATCCATCTCGAAATTATTTAGTGAATATGATACTAGTGTGGCTTTGGTGTACGAGGAGGTGGAGTCACAACAGGCAATGGAACCAAGTTACAAAGTTGTTATGGCTCCAGCTGAAATTGATGATCCAGTTGGCGATGTATTACCAGTATTAATCTACTACTCCCGTACCGGTTGCTGGACCGAGTTAAGTATGAGATTCGGAGCTGAGGGCATATCTACTCTCAAGTGTTTTAAGCGCCCTGCTGAATCTATCAACGGCTTTGTCCATTGGTATTGTGATCCTTGGGGGATAGCAATTATGGATACAAAACACATAGACAAAGCCGCCAAGACAATCGATATTCAGTATATTCCGCTTCCAGGGATTACTAGTAATGCAATAGAGTTTTTCAACTTTGGCTTTACTAGGTCCTCATGCGATGATATATGGTTTGCTGCTATGAATAACATGTACAACATCAACTTTTGGAGGCTTCCAAAGGGAATCCACTCTACCAACTCTACCACAAAAATCGGGTTGGAGGAATGGATATTGATGGATTCAGATTCGTTACCAATATCAAAGTGTCCAAAATGCATTGGTTCATCTTCGGGGGCATTGTTAAAGATTGAAGCATTAATTCCTTGGAAAGGAGATATTATTGTTCTCTTTAGGCTTGCTGGCGACAAATGTGAGGCATTATTTGCTTACCATCAGCAGAGCAAGTCTGTTGATTTTATGGGGTGCTATGGCTTCTTTGGGGACAATGAGAGGGATCTTTATTGCGGTTTGTCACCCGTTATGGAGCCTCTAACGTTGTCTTCATATGGCCCGCATAGACCAGCCCCATCAATTTGTAGACTTCCATCAGACCCTTCAATTTGGAGGCTTCCATCAGTTTGGAGATGCTCCTATAATTGCGACAAATGTTATGCATGGATGGATGTCATAAATTATAAGTTTTACCACTTCAATTCGTTCATGATACGACTGTTATGTAAAGTTTTGCTTGTAGGAATTATTGCAGTATTTGTTTATTATTTTTTTATTTTTATTTTTTGACAAATTGTAAGACTATCCTCCATTAATGCTTTGGCAGTTTATTGTAATGTTGAGTGTTTCATGATAAATGTTTAATTGTTTTACAAAGAGATGTTGGATATACCGTGAAAAATGGGTTGTTGCCATTTCAACAAATTATCAGATTTGTTGGATAAAACGAATGTGTTTCGATTGTCTGTTGGACTAAAATTGGTGTGTTTTTCTTGTTCCCAATAACACGAATTGCAGCTGATTGTTTATGTTTACAGTGTTGTGTAACTTGTTCCCATTTCAGGAAATGTGTTTGTAATGTGATGTACTACATGTGAAAACATTACAAAGATCTTGCTGATTTGTTACAGTTGTTCATTGTTTGTTAATTAGTTCCCTTGGACAAAATTGTCAAGCCAAGCCGGTTAAATTTGAGTTGTTTTCCTTGAGCAACTTGCTTCTGGACTGCTTATGGTCATTGACTGGACCTTACAAGGTTAACGGTATGAGGTATCCCCTTGAGACGTGTGAACCTGGCTGATCGATCCATCGATCATGTGTTTTCTTTTGTTTCTGATCACAAACATATAGCTACTAGTTGAGAGGAGTATCCTGCTCTATTATGACAAACATGTAGCTACTAGTTGTTTCCTAGTGGCCAGTTAATTCTAGCAAATGTACAGGTTCAGGTAGCAAGAGCAGGCTATCTCCATTTTTCACGGTGTTTAATTTCTGCGTCCGATGAGTTAAGAACCATCCGATACATACTTTCATATAACTATCCTCTTGGAAAGGTTATATAATCTCCATTGCTAATCCTTTGTGTATCTTATCTTAGTCTTCCTAACCATCCACTCATTTTTTGAATCTTCGAGTAGGTTACTAAGGCAAATGTCATAATAATCACCGCCACTGGGGTCACTGGACCCCCTGAAATTCTAAATTTCTATAAAAAAAAAAATATTTTAACCCTATTTTACATTTTGACCCCCCTAAACAATTAAAATTTTATATTTTGACCCCCCTAAATATTTCTCCTAGATTCGCCACCGATAATAATAGTCTTGTGCTTGGCATTGGGCCTAATTTAGGAGGCTATATATATTGATAACAAGTTTGATTTCTGTGCTTAGCATGGGCCTGTTTTCCATACATTATATATTATATGGAACAACATATAATTACATTTTCCTACTAGTAGTATACAACTAATAACGTTGCCTGCAGAATTATTCAGCCGAATTGGCTTGTTGAAATGCTTGCCACTTCGAATCACTGTCTCATTCTCTAGTATCCGTGGATAATATGGGAAAAACTTGACAGTTAGTTCATCTCGATTATGTTTGTTACTGATCAGATAGTGTACTTTGGAAGATGGTAGTAATATAGCTGAATCTATTTCAAGCAGGGATGAGATGGTGTTCATTCCACCTACTTACTAATGGTGCCACACAAATGCATCAAATGGATATATAGGGAGCTTAATATAGCTCCTCTCGTTATTCAGATGGCGATGCAGTTATAGCAGATACACACATGTGCACGTTGTTCAGACCTCTGAGCCAATTCCAGACTATCATGGCTTGTCACTTAATTAGCTTGGGGTCTCAAGGACCATCGCTGCTTCAGCTTTCTTCCTATATGAACCAGTATACAAACTCGAGCTTCTGTTCAATGTTAAGTTCTGGTATGCAATCAGAGTCCCAAAACAACGATGATCTCAAGAATGCTCAGTACTTATCGTTTCACTTGACAGGAAAGATGACTCAGGACAACAATATTGTAAATTATGAACTCAGAACAATTTGATTAGCTCCAAAATGACTGATCAGGAAAATCGAACTAACTCGTAGAAGAGTGCAGCAGTTGAAATCTTCTCACTAATTGAAATCAACAAAGAATGTGGATATAAAAGTGAATTCGGTGGGTATTTATGGATAGTGTTTAAAGATTATAACTTCATAAAAAAAATAAAAATTGTAATGTTGTTTGCAGAAGTGACAATGTTCTCTAATAATAATAAGCTTAAATGGTGAAGTTCAAAGAATCAACTTCTAGATGTTATTTTATCTCAAATTAGTCCTCCGGTCTGCAGACACTCTTTTCGGTGCTTTCTCTGTAAAAGGCCATGCATAATCTGTTTTCAGATATGAAGCGCAAAAGCTCACTTGGGGTGATTCATTTCTTGGCCATCGTGTTGCTTAATTTGTCGTTGTTGCATCTTGCTGTTTATTAACTACAAACTTTAAGTTAAGTATATTATGTCTACTTGATAGGTGGATTGAAGATACAAACAGTATTATCATCAAATGCAAGTAGTGGACTGGTGTCATCATTCGACATGGTACCAGGCCCTGGTTCTGCCCAGCCATACACCGCAGTTGCCCTCCAAACTATTTCTCGCCAGTTTCGCTGTCTACGTGATGCAATCAAGAAACTAATTCAAGAAGCGCAAAAGAGCTTAGGAGACCAAGTACCCAACTCCCCAGGTCAAGGGGTATTATCTCGTCTCCGTTATGTGGATCAGCAGCGAAAAGCTCTCCACCAGTTCGGTGTAATGAGACAACCTTGGAGACCACAGAGGGGCTTACCTGAAAATGCTGTTTCAATCCTTCGTGCTTGGCTTTTCGAGCATTTTCTCCACCCGTATGTTCTTTTACTGTTCCATTTCTCCTTATTTCCACTACATTTTAACCTGAGGCACTCATGTTAATATCTGAATTTCGATCACTTGGCAGTTATCCAAAAGACTCCGAAAAAATTGTGCTTGCAAGGCAGACAGGACTAAGCCGAAGCCAGGTAAACATTCTGTTTCCTTGTATGAAATTTCCCGTGTTACTCAATAGTGTGGATTGCAATGAATTGAGGAAATGTACAAGGAGGAATTTGGGGATGCAGAAATCGAGCCTAAATCTTCACCAGAACATGCTGCTACATTGCAAGACATAAACTCTGCCTTTGATGAAAGACGGGACGAGTTCTTAGGAAACTTAACATCAGAGACAATCACCGGACTCAGTCTTACATGATGAGGCCTGATGTTATTTCCAGCACACAGATTGATGCAAGTATAGCTGATTTAGGCTACCAGACCGGGCCTTTCCAAGACAGCGAAGATAATTTCGGGTTAGCTCACTTTTTCAACAAACAAGTTCTTAATGCAGGTGGTAATAGCATTTTCTTCTGACAATAAAACCCTCACCCCAGAAGACTGGCACTGGCAATCTTGAGAAAGATTCTCGTTCAAGAACCGGAACAATGCTCGAAGATAAGAGGGAGCTCTGTAATGAGTCACGCTCATGTACGTGATTTTAGGATTTAATCGAAACTGTAGCGTAGAGAAAGATGCCTGGCCTGTTCTCTACCCATAAATATTGAGTAGGTCTACCAAAAGTGTGTATATGTGTGTTTATAGTCCATTTGTATAGGCATCTGGAGTTCCATCAGACACTTGTGTTTAAAGAAAATTGTATACCTATTGTACATTCTGTTGATATAGTATAGTAGATACGGACATCAATAAGACTGAAAGCTGGAGATAGAAGTGTTTCAGTGTGTTGTACTTTAATTTCTTTGTGTAGATGCATTCATGAACAAATCTTTTGAACTGAACCTCTGTATACATTCATGAACTGTCACAGGCTGAACATTGCTATTTAGCATTAAAACCTTAGTGAAATGGAAAGAACAAGATCATGAAGAGTACTAGAGTACAGCAATATCACAACACAAGTGCTAGAGCCTGGAGTCACTTATCTCATCTGCGATTAGGATGATCCCTCTTCCAGAGATTCGCTAGGTACTTATCATCCTTCCTCTGCCCCCTCCTTATTTCCTCCTCTAAAGCCCTTATCGATTCTGGCCATCTATATTCCTGAATTTTTCTCACGAGAAGAAGAAGGGCGACAACACAAACGATGCTCCCCATTACCCACACAGCGATTACAGGCCCTTCAAATTCTTTCTTCTCTGCATTCTTCAGGTTCTGCACAGGTAACCCAAGCAGCTTATTATTGTTGAGTGAAGCAAGAATGTAATCTGAATTACTCAAAAACACAACCCATAGGTCAGGAAAAAAAGCTTTCAAACAAGAAAAATCTATCTTCTGACTATTTTTCCATTTCTAACAAAGTAATCTGAATTTCAATGTCACATCGTATATAAATATGAAAACAGAAAATGGTAACTAGTTACAGCACCTTTCCCTTGAAGGCCTTGGCAACCTCTTGGAACATGGGGTATGTCCTTTTGGTATCTCTGGGGTTGGTAATAAGTATCAACTGAAATTTGGAAGGAAACCATGAATTTAAGGAAAAGGAGAAATGGAAGGGGAACACAAAACAGAATGTCCCATGTATACTGCAATAAAAGAAAATTAACATCGTAAACCTGTTTCTTAAACACTGCTGAAGAACCTCCATGTGTTAAATTGATGACAAGAGGAAGCTTGTTCTCAAGCACAAATTGAGCTATTGCTGTTCTAGTGAACTGGCCACCTGTATAGGAAGTGTCTAACTGGTGAGGATGATCTGAGAACCATTAATTTCCAAACTTATGGAACTAAGGGAAACTCACCAAAATGGGTTACTTTTTCAGGTTCTTTCTGGATAAGCACCAGTGCTGGACGCTTCACATATGGATCAATGTGGAAGAGCCTTGCCACATCTGCAGAGGTTGTGTGGTAAAAGCTAACATCATCTTCTATATGTGAAGCAGCGGAAAGTTCCTCACTGTCTGAGCCCTACATACAGTTACCATTTAACACATTTTAATCACAAGTGAAAATCGCAAAAGAAAGTATCTTCATAAACATGCCACCACATTATAAAACTGCATGCAACACACCCTATTCATCTTCAAAAGGAACTAAATAATCACGGAATACT
The DNA here is from genome assembly GCA_028274465.1 of Plantago ovata. Lineage (NCBI taxonomy): Eukaryota > Viridiplantae > Streptophyta > Magnoliopsida > Lamiales > Plantaginaceae > Plantago > Plantago ovata. Next base: position 99,866,757 of record CM051457.1, on the reverse strand, counting down.
TCAAGAAGTAGATAACACCATGTAAAGTGCAGTAGAAGCCATACCACCAAACTCTCCAGATAGCCCAAAACAATTTTCTCCTCCTCAGCTAAGAGACGTACTGCATCTTCAGCTGTTTTAATATTTTGCAAACCTGAGCCTATCTTTTTCTTCAACCAGGTAACAATAGCATCTCTGCAACATAAGCCACAACATTAATTCCAATTAAAACTCATCTCTCAACATTTTAAACCATTCAGCTGGACTACTTTCAGCAACATGATGCCCAAATCAGTCAACACGCTCCAAAACTTCCAGTCAATCGCCATTGAAATTAGCTTCTTATTTGACAATAGCAGAGCAACAGCGTAATTGAATCATAACAGAACAATAGCGTAATTCAATCGTAACAGAACAATAGCGTAATTCAATCGTAACAGAACAATAGCGTAATTCATCGTAACAGAACAATAGCGCAATTCAACGGCATGTTTTCTCCTATTAAGTTTACAACAACAACGATCATAATACAACAACAACAGAAAAGTTCATCTTACTTGTTTCGTTCACCAGGATAGGGCTTATGCACGCCATTCACGAAGAATAAAATCGTCGGAAACCACTGGACGTCTAATTTCTGCACGAGCTCCGCCTCCTCGATCGCATCAACTTTCGCCAGAGCCACCTCTTCATCCTTCAGCTCCGCCGCGGCTGCAGCATAGTCCGGCGCAAACTCCTCACACAGATAACTCAATGGAGCACAGAATTCAACCATCACGAACGAATTTTTCAAAACAAAATCGCTAAAATTGGACTGTTTCAGCACCACTACGGATTTTGAAGAAGAGGTTGAGATGTTTGAATAAATCGAGGAGAGAAAGAGTGAAATCAAGCAGAGAAAGAGTGAGAAGATGAGCAGGCGTTTGGCAGCCATTGTTGAGAATTGCAAGCTCTTCTGCAATTCGTTTCTGTATTTCCTATCACGGTTAGAATAGAGAGTTGAGTTAGTTTTATGAAGCGGGAAAAGTGTGTGACGGGAACAGAAAGAGTGACGGTTACTGGAGTATGGCGGTCAGCCGGTGAATACAAACTGTTCGAAAAAATTACTTGCCGTGACGTCATTCATAGTCAGGAATAATTATTTATTTATTTATTTCGTTTATTATCTACAAAAAGTGTCATAGTGTATTGAAGGAGAATGACGATAGGACAGCCAGTAGCTATCTGACACGTATTGATGGGCTAATTTGGCGCGGAATTCGCGAACTCTTTAGTACTCGTAGTAATTAATTTCAGTATTTCGCAGAACCATTCAAATCTTTCCTTTAACAATAAATTTATAGATTTATAAGTACGGTTAAATGTTAAGGGTTAAATGTTAAGGGTTAAATGTACTTGAAATGTAAGGGTTCATTCTAAAATGTACATGGAATTTATAAATTTTGGAGTATAGGTACTATATTTGAATTTCAATTTTAACAAGTGATATAATTTAAATTTTGTTTTGCTTTATATATATATATATATATATATATATATATATATATATATATATATATATATATATATATATATATATATATATATATATATATATATATATATATATATATATATACTCCCTCCGTCCCAGAACAGTTGCACCATTTTGCCATTTTGGGCGTCCCGTTAGAGTTGTACCATTTCATGTATTTGTCATATTTGGATATGGTTATAATAATTTTATATTCCATCAACACATTTGTGGCCACAAATCCTCCATAAAGTAAAAGCAACACCCACTATCAATATAACTCAGTATTTAAATCTTCTCCTTTTTCTGTGTCCAAAAGCAAATGGTGCAACTGCTGTGGGACGGAGGGAGTATATATATATATATATATATATATATATATATATATATATATATATATATATATATATATATATATATATATATATATATATATATATATATATATGGATCTTGATCCATCTTATTAGACTGTCCCCAATGGGGGCTGGCGTGGGAGCTGGGCGTCGATGATGCCGGGGCGTCGAAACGCCCAGCTCCATTGGTGGTGGACGCCGAGGGCGAGGAAGAAGACGCTTTGTTTATTGTTTTTTTTATTTTTTGTGGAGCTGCCACAGCCTTTCATTTTTTATTTTTTTTTTTAATTTTCAGATTTACTTTTATCTCGGAACGGCTATAAACGGCTATAATGTAAAAAATAAAAATGCAAAAAATAAATAAAAATCACCAACGGATCTATTTTTTCGAGATCTATAAATAGAGACCAATATTGGGCATATTCGGAGCACCCCAACTCCATCTCCTATTTCTTTCTTAATTAAATCCAAAACACTCTAAATTTTCCCAAAGCCACTCTAAACCTTCCCAAATCCACTCTAAACCTCCGACATGGATCAAAATATGTGGAACCAAATGTACCCATCCCAATTTTTGGATTGGTTAAAAGAAAAGGAGCCAGAAAGGTTCGACGAAGCAATGCGTCAACTTGCTGGAAACATCCCACTCACTCCCCAACCGCCGCCGGTTAACCGCCCTCTGTTTCAAAACTTCCCCCAAGAGCCAAACACGCAGAATTTCTCTTCCCCACTATCTCAAACACCTGCGATGTATTCCCAATCCGAGGATATTGAGTTTGTTGAGGAGACGCAACCGGAACTTCAGCCGAAGTCGAAGGGCCGTCGAGGTGGAAAAGGGAAGGAGAAAGCCACTGTTGCGGAAGATCCCAAGGAAAGAGGGCGAAATGTTGCGTGGAAAGAGCATGAGGTTTTGGTTCTCATTCGTTTCTACTTGGAAGTTATGCAAGACTCGATCGTAGGCACTGGCCAGAAGATTACAACCTTGTTCAAACGGATTGGGGCGTTGTACGAGGGGGCTAGAAGGGATGGGTTATACCCGGACCTGATTCCCCGGAGTGATGATTCCTTGCGGAAGAGGATTGGGCGTATTAGGGAGGAGATAAACAATTGGACCATCTGCTATGAAAAGGCTACTAAGATGCTGGGCCAGCGGAGTGGATTCAACGAGGATGACGTTGTGGCTCAAGCCCAAGTTTTTCACAAAGAAAAGTACAAGAATGGCTTTTATATGTTTAAAAAGTATGAAGTCTTGCAAGCCACTCCGGAGTAAGAGACGTACTTGGACTGGGAGACACTCCTCCAAGGGCCTAAGGCGCAGAAACCACCTGGGACTAGTGATGATGTTATGGCTTCAGGTGGAAGCAGCGGGAGTAAGCGGTTCGGGTTGGTGGATGATGACAGTGTCTCAAGTCCGAAACGTCCTATGGGTCGGGACAAAACGAAGAAGATGGCAAAAGGTGGTGGTTCCAGCGACTCCGCGGCTCTCGGGGCAATAGGGGAAGGATGGGGAAGATTCAACATCACTTTTCGAGAATCAATCGACATTGAAAACAGGAGGCTCGAGTATACAAGGGAGAGGTATGAAAAGAATGCGACTTTGAAAGCGGAAGAGGAAAAGAATAAACGTCTGGCGATCATGTGGGAGATGAGTCATCGCTACGACACCTTGACCCCCCAGCAGAAAGCAATTTTTGATTCACTTATTGCTGAGTTCGCTCCAAGTGGCTAAGTGTGTTTGTGTTTGAAATTAGTTTAGTGTTTGAGTGTTGTGTGTTTGTAATTTTAATTTTCGCAATGTGTTTTAGTGTTAACAGTGTTTGGGTTTGAAATTAGTTTAAGTGTTTAAGAGTAGCGTGTTTGTAATTGTCATCTCTAGTTTGAACGTTTTAATAACATTTGAATTTGAGTTTGCAATTGTCAGGAATCCAAAATTTACTTTGTCCGGAATCTTAGCTTTTATTTGTCTGAAATATCAGTTTTTTTTTGCATCCAATGCAAACATGAGTCAGCAATGACTCATAACTTATCTTATCTTCAATTCTATCATCATCCAAATCCTATCTTATTTTATCAGAAATCCAATGCAATGATTTTGGCATCCAATGACTTTAGCATCCAATGCAAACAAGTGACTCATCTTAATTATCAGAAATCCTATCTTCACTTTATCTATATAATTCAAAGACTAGAAGTCATTTTGATACACCAACCCTTATTCAATATCTTAAGCTATAAGAAAAATGTCCGGCCACTCATCCGATGAAGATACTTACTATGGTTCTTCATCCAATCCCTACAACCAAGTTAAAAAGGCAATCCAACAAAACATACCTCGCATGATGCACTGCATCGAACAACACATCCAACAAAACCATCAAAACCAACCACAAGTCCGAAATCAGACCCACAAGCGTAAATACATTAACCGAAAAAGAGAAGAGCGTGCCAAGTTCATGGAGGAGGATTACTTCACTCCAACCGGGCCAATATATGAGGATAAATTCAGATGCAGATTCAGAATGCGTAGGGAGTTGTTCGATAGGGTGGTAGCTGGTGTATTGAACCAAGATGACTACTTTGTGTGCAAGAGAGATGCTGCTAGCCGTTCGGGGTTAACCACACACCAGAAAACAACTGCAGCCATGCGAATGCTAGCTTATGGGTGTTGCGCGGACGCGGTGGATGAGTATTGTCGACTCGGTGAAAGTACTGCTCAGGCATGTCTTGAGCGTTTTTGTGACGCCGTGATTGCGGAGTTCAGTCCAACCTACATGAGGAGGGCTACTGCGGAGGACTTACAGAGGCTTTTGTCAATCAACGCTGCAAGAGGTTTTCCGGGGATGATTGGGAGCATAGATTGTATGCATTGGGTATGGAAGAATTGTCCCAAGGCATGGCGGGGTCAATTCCAGGGCAAAGATGGAGATCCTACCCTTGTCTTAGAAGCCGTGGCATCCCAAGACACTTGGATATGGCATTCATTCTTTGGGGTTTCTGGGAAACACAATGACTTAACAATCGTGCAACGCTCACCGGTATTCGACGACTTGTTGAACGGCATATCACCGGAGGTGGGCTTCACGGTCAATGGCAATCAGTACACCATGCCGTACTATCTAACTGATGGCATATATCCTGCTTGGTCTACTTTGTGAGTGGCATCAAAGACCTGGTTTATCAAAGAGAAGCAAAGTTCACTTCTTATCAAGAGTCATGCCGGAAAGATGTCGAACGTGCTTTCGGGGTTCTGCAGGCATGGTTTGCAATTATTCGAAATCCGGCTCTTGCATATAGCAGATCCATACTCTGTAAGATCATGAACTGCTGCATCACACTCCACAACATGATAGTGGAGGATGAGCGAGACAGATACTTAAACTACAAGAAGGAGTTGGAGAGCCAGATCAACAATTACGAAGATGATACAAAAAAGCATGTCGGGGAAGGCTGGAAAGATGAAATTTGGGTCAAGTATACAACATCTGCAGTCAACTCCATCGATGATTACATGAAAATTCATTATGAAATGCATAACATCAACGTGCATCACAAACCGAGGTCAGACTTGATAGAACACATTTGGGCATTGCGTTGAAGGGTCGTGCAAGAATCAATCAACGTGTGATTTCTTTGTTTCATTTCAGTTTCCGGAAATTTCTATCCCCGTTTGTCTATGTTTGTTGCAATTTCTATTCCTGAACTTATGTGCCTTAGATTTGAAATTTGTTGTACGACTTTGTAATATATTTGTGGCTTATTATAATAATAATTATTATTTTCAATATTTTTTTTATCAATCTTATGTTTCATATAACCTTAAAAAAATAAAAAAAATAAAAAATAAAATAAAAATTGAAAAATACCCACGCTCCGGCCACCATTGGGGGTGATCCACACGACGACGGGGTGTCGTCTCAAAAGTCCCAAAAAGTACGACGACGCCCCGTCGTCGTACGTCACCATTGGGAGTAGTCTTAGAGTGTAAACCTTGGTGAAGGCATAATTGAGTATATATTGTAGAGAGATGTGTGAGTAATTGGCCAAGTCCGGCCTGTGGCCCGGGGTATGTCTTGCTTGTAATTGAAGCAGGGGAGCAACTTTAACAACAAGGGAGAATTTTATGTGACAATGACAGCTCATATTCAGCTCTTGTTTATCTTATCAATGTTCTAACCGGATACCAACATCCTACCTGCCTTATTTCTTTCAATCAATCACAAATTCAATCTATGCGTAACAAATTTACTTTCTTGAGGCTTATTCCCAAAGAATTATTAAGGAGTGATGCTTCAAGTTCTTGCAACATCAACTAGCAATAGCACCACAACCTATGTTCTTTTGTGTCAAGAGCTGGACAAAGCAATTGAAGGAATGGATCTCATTGTCCAACAATCCATGGAACTTAAGGAGCAGACTGCTAGTGAGAAAGACTATCAGACAGAAAGCGCCGCCAATGTCAGTTGAAGAGTTCCCTCCAGTGGTATGTAGGGCTTGACGGAGAGTTGCTCAGTTTGATGGATCAACTGAACTATCCTCCAGCTATTGGATAATGCATTTTGAAGAGTGCAATTTACGGATCTGTAGAGCAGAGAATTCTCATTTTCTGATGCTTGTGCATTTTAGAACTTTTGCATAATAAGGAGTTGGAGGACATACCTTTTGGTATTGGTGATATCGATGTAGCATCTCTGCAATCAATCAAATTGTATATGAAGAAGATGTCTGCTGTTATTTCTGTGAAAAGAGATTTGGATAAGCGACAGAACCTGCACGGAGAAGATGATAATCTTGTGATTGAAGGTGTTTATTTGAGATCACTGGATGAGGAGAGGGAATTGGATGATACAGCAACCAGCAATTTTGGATTTCAATTTTATAGGGTGAGTTTTAACAGACAAAGCTCTCACGTTTAACTATTGATTACTCGATCGTATATATGGGAGAGGGTGTCACATTGATTACTTCCTCTCACTTGATTATAAGGTGATACGAGTAATCAATGTGACACCCTCTTGCATAGAGTCCTCGTTTTCATATGCTATATATGTGGGTGTCACATTGATTACTCGTATCATCTTATAATCAAGAAACAAGATCGGCAAGTGTTGGATGCCTGTCTTTAAGTCTTAACTACATAGAACTTGCCTCACCGAAAAGAATTTCCTTGATACCTACTGTCACAGCGTACTCGAATATGGCTATGGGAACTGATCTTACTCTCTTAACTTTCACCTTTCTGCAAGTTATTCAGAACATACTTGAACAAGAAACTCCAAGAGAACATAAATTCGAAAAATAATTACCTAAACAGGGTTACCGGAGCTTTTGGCTAGCAATGCACCACATCCTTCATTACCACATTAATTCTCTAATACTTCCCGTGGCCGATTTCAACCTGCTTGGGAAGGTCAATGGATTAGAAATTTAATATGGGACCAATTGAGACGAACGTGAGCCAGATGATGCGTCTAATACCATAATATAATTTTTACTCACCCAAAAGCTTAAAATGTTGGGAAGGAATTTATTCTAATAATTTATATTAATTATCTAATAAAAAGAATCTCTAACCGACCATCATCATCAGTCACATCACTCGAACTACTGTATGTTGAAACTAATCAATAACTTGGTTTTTCTTCTTTAAAAAACAATTAAATTGAGAGTTGGGTGAGCAAACCAAACCTAGTGATCAGATAAACAACATTTGAGCAGTTTGGTTGAGATTCGATTATACATTTGTCGTTCTCATATATAGCACCTAGTTATTATATCAAGGATGATGAATTGGTGATCCAATTGTAGGAGTGTTGAGAAACTTAATTATGATGTAGCTCTTTTACATTTTAAAATTTACACTACCATATGTTTGTGTTCTATTTTCAGTACATAGGATATATTTCCAGAAACATAGATAACATTTCCAAAAACATAGAACATGATCATTAATTTAGTGTATGCTTGTAAGTACATATTGTATATATTTGAGAACATAGGTCATATTACCAAGAAGATAGAACATGATTATATAATATTCAATTCCAAGGATAGGATATATCATCATACGATATACAATTTTGACAACACATGTTATATTATCAGCAATATAGGTCACATTAACAACAACATAGAAACATTATATTGTAGGAAAAAAAAAAGAATAAACTGCAAATTTTGATCAAATTAAGTAAAACCATGGGATCAAAAGCCGAGGTTTTTTTTAGTGGTTTGAACCGATGTTTGTTGGTGATAAAAGTTTGTTGGTGATAGGTTTATGTTGAATCCACGTTATTGTTGTTATTTGCATATAGATTTATGTAGATATGTGTTTGAATCGAAGTTTGTTGGTGATAGATGTTAGCCTTTGCATCTAGATGTAGATTTATGTTCATCTCATGAATTTTTTATGTTCAGCGATATTTTCCATGTTCTTTACAATACTGCCTATGTTCTAGCCAATATTGTCCATGTTCTCACCGATATGGTCACTGTTTTTCATGCTCTGTTTTTTTTTTTAATGTTTTTATGAAAAGTTGAACAATGCGATATACACTATGTTCTCAACAATATTATCCATGTTCTCACCAATATGCTATGTTTTATGCATTAAAAGTGAAAAATCTACCTTTGTAGTAGTCCATATTGATGAACGTGTCAGATTCAATCAAATAAATTTGTAATAAGCCAAAGGCAATCCACAACTACAACGAAAACCGTAGTGTAGCAGTCCAGCTCACTGGTCATGGGAGGCGGTTCTCCCCCCATGCTGGGCGACTCGCCCCCCACCTCCAGGGGGGCGTCGCCTTCCAATCCTTTCTCCTCTTCAAGTTCTCGAACCTCTTCTACTTCAGCACAATTCAACAAGCTGAATTCTTCCGTAAGATGCTCAGTTACTTCAACTTCTTCAACAACTTTTCTATACGAAGGTCATCTTCAACTTGCTCGGCATGTGCATCTTCCTCACTGATTTCTTCGGTTTCAAAATACTCCTCGGATGAGCTTCCTGCTTCACCTCGATCTACTTCCTTTGCGGTGATGCGAATTGGTATGACCTCATCGGATTGTGTTGAACCTCTGGCGTACTTACGGAGGACTTCTTCTGCCTCGTCGACCGTACATTCTCCCAGACCGCCGCTCAACTGATCCACTCTAAGTCGTTCCTCTTCACGAAGTCCACCAACGAAGCACCAAATCAACTCCCCATCTTCGAAACGGTGATGGGGGCACTCACGTTTATACATCTCAAAGCGTTCGTAGGCGTCACAAAACTGCTCACACTCTCCTTGCTCAAAATATTGGATCCTATCACGTAAGGCAATCGTCTCATGATAAGGCATGAACCGCGCCAAGAACTCCTCTACTACTTGGCCCCAAGTTTTCAGCGATCCTGGTTCAAACCTTGCAATCCAACGCCTCGGCTCATACCCAAGAGCAAAAGAAAATAGTTTCCTGCATAATTGGTCCTTAGTAAACCCTTCTGCTGGAATTCTTTCTATTTCCTCCTCATAGGACCGAATGAAACTCCATGGATCCATTCCTACTCCATCTTCGTACCTCGGTAAGTACCTCACCATGGACTCCGTCACCTCATACCTCCTTAACTCGTCTTCCAGGTATATGGAAGATCCTCTCCTCACCTGCGAGAATTGGGGTGTCATGCGAGCGCGCATGGACATCATCCTTGTATGTCTGTAGTAAGAGTAACTCAAAACTAAAAGTTAGTTCTATTAGCGTAATCAAACACAATATCACCAAAAATTCCGAGAGCACAAACACCCAAGGTAACCAAGATCAGATTAGATGAATTTACTGAAGAAGATAGGAGGAAAGAAATAGGGTAATAAGGTGAAATTTTCGAGAAACAATCCAAGAGCTGTTCTGGAGGTTGAATGCTGAAAATATAAACAAATTAAATAGAAAAAAGGAGTATAGTCCCCGGCAACGGCGCCAATTTAATGAACGTGTCAGATTCAATCAAATAAATTTGTAATAAGCCAAAGGCAATCCACAACTACAACGAAAACCGTAGTGTAGCAGTAGAATGACTCGAGTGTCGTTCTCTCAGGACTATACTAGCTTTATCAAATCTAATTAGGAATATAAAAACAGCAAACAAATAGCAATAAGGGGTTTCTAGCAGATAATGGAGATTGGTGATAGTATGGTCCTTCTTAGCATAATGGGTCGATAATCATGCATAAATTCCTCGGTCTTGCATAGAGATCTTTGAATCAATCTAGTGTCCTGTTGCAAGTATTAAGCACTACGAAGATAATTTGGTCTGACTAGTCAATCACGATTGTCCTAATGTGTTCCGTAATTATTCAACACTACGAAGATAATTGGTCTGATGGTCGACTAGTGTCCAATTGTGCATAATAATCAATACAACATACGAGAATTTTGGTTACAACTGATCAACGAAATAAAGCAATGACACGGAGTATAATGCGCGATATAGCCATTAGCATGATTATTTTCCCTCGCTAAGAATTCACATACTACCACCAATGATAAGTTTAGCTACTCATAATAGGCATGCAATCAACAGAAATCATAGAAGAAAACATATTGAAAGATATATAAAATAAGTAGATAAAACTGTAAGATACAAAGTTACCGAAGGTTGTCAATCTCCGGATGATTGTGGTCCTACGAGCTCCAATCTGCTATGAAAAAGTATCCCCTAAGCTACGGAACTCCCAGGACAGGCCCCGGGAAGTCCCTACCTAAAACTATAGAGAGAGGTGAGAAAGTAGGCTTGGAAAGATATGATTTTCGGAGAAAAACTGAGCACTATATATAGGCCCCGAATTATCACGGGGCGGTTCGCCCCAGGACTCCGGCGGTTCGCCCCACGCTTTTTTCGCGGAATTCCGCGTTTTTCGACGCGGATTTGGATTTCTTCACCTTTTCGGACTCGGTTTCAGACTTCTAGTGGCCTTCTAACCTCCAGATTCGACCCCTAGACTCCAAATCCTATCCGGAAACCTTCAGATACTCCAAATAGGCTTCTGGAACACCAATTCCTTGTCAACTTCAATATAATTGCCCAGAAATCCTCGAATTTCAACCAAAACCTGTAAAATAAAATCTAAAGGGAAACGCGACACTATTCTAATAAAATGTACTAAAATATAGCTAAATTAACATAGAGGATAGCTAAAATAGGTGAAAAAGACTCGAATAAAAGTGTAAAATACACATTCATCACATATGTTCTTAACGATATTTCCTATGTTTTTATCAATATGGACCATGGTCTCACCTATATGCACTATGCATGAAAACAAAATCAATGTAGTAGTTTTTGTGTTGTCAACAATATTCCTTATGTTCTCACCAACATATGTCAGTGGCACTTATATATAGAAACAAGTTCATGGAAGATATTACGAGAAACATGGTTAGTATTTCCCATGAACATGGGAGATATTCTCAGAAACATGAAAGATATTCTCATAAACATGGGTTCTTTTGGAGAAACACTGATATGACACATATATATAAAAACAAGTTCATGGAAGATATTATGACAAACATGGGTAGTATTCCCATGAACATGGGCGATATATTCAGAAACATGGGTAATATTTAAACTAACATGGAACATGAACATTATCAGTAAATTGTAAGTACATGGGATATATTATGAGAAACATATGTAATATTTACATAAACATGGGAAATATTCTCAACAACATGGGTACTATTTCGAACATAAAAAAAATCCTTGTATATAAATGCAAGTATATTGGACATATTAATATTATGACTACAATAATAACTATCTAACTTCTAATTTCAAAGTGAATCCATCCATTAATTGGATTGTTGCTTGCTTCCGGCATTAGTCCTCTTTTTCTTCTGTTGCACATCATCTACAAAAACAAAACCACAAACATAGACAATATTGTAAGGAATATAGGTAATAATCTTCAAAATATGGACCATAATCAGAACAAACATCAAGATAAGAACATGGGACATAATATAAGAAACATGGGTAATAATGTTCAAAACATTGGACATATGCTTAGAAACATGGGTAATAATTGGTAGATTATGTAAAGCTGCGTCCAATATAGAAACATAGAAACGAAAAAAAAACAAGGATAACAACACCACGAAAACCAACGGGGGAAACAACAAAGGTAGTATTGTTAGAACATGGACAATATTGTTGATAACATGGGTTATATTGATAAAAACATAGTGTATATCGCAGAGATCAATTTTTCATAAAAACAGTTTAAAAAAAACAGAGCATTAAAAACAGTGAGTATATCGGTGAGAACATGGACAATCTAGATGCAAATAACAACAACAACGTGGCCCACAACTAAAAAACAATCTTAATCAAGCAAGACCAAGACTGCACCGAACACCACCATAACCCTAAATTCTTAAAGACAATATAAATATTCATTGCCACCAGATAATAGCACGAAAACAGACCAAGCCTCATTGTTGATAATATGAGAATCATACAAATTACGACCTGATCGAAATGGATTGAAGAAAATACCAACCTGGAAGGCAGCGATCCGTTAAAACCCGGATCTTAACCCCATGTCCCAGTTCCTCTTCTCCCTCGTGCACTTCTTCTTCCTGCTCTTCTATGTCGATTTCCACAATCTCACCAAGGGGTTCCCGATTTCGGCAATTCCAAGCTGAATCAGACATATAAGAATGACACCTTGGCCGTCAAGGAGAAAGAAGAAACGGAGTAAGACTTCTGGATCCATCTGAAAGGATCGATCTGGAATAGATAAAAACAAAGAAGAAGGGTAATTTATTAAAAGGACCTTATATTCATAGATAATTACATATATACCACTGAATTTTTTAATGGTTATAACTAGCTGTTGGTAAATTGCATAATGGTACGGTCTCTCCATATGTTAAAAAGAGACGGTCTCTAATGAGACTTTGCGATAAAACTAATATGTCCAAAATTAATATGTAAGATTTTCCCAAAGAGAATTATTAATCCACCATAATTCTACTCAACGAACATGAAAGGCCAACAATGATAATACAAAAAATAGTTTCAATATGTACTCCTTCCAGGAATCAGCCATTGAAGAAGAAGACAGAGAAGCTCATGCTTTTTTCGAACTTCTAGCAAAACAATAAAAGGGCACGCGAATATCTTATCCGCCATTGAAGGAGATGGTGGAGGCTTAGAAAGGAAAGAACAATAGCCGAAGAGATTGAGAGATTTTTTAGCTTCTGAGATGAGAAAAGGGATTGAACAAGTTACAAGATTTGGTGATTGTCTTCTAAGTTCTGAGGTAGGAAAGAGAGAGAAGAAGAAAAAAAAAATAGGAAGGAGGAGAAAAATCAGCCGACAAATCGGGGAAGAGAACATGAATCATAACATAATGAGAAACAATCGAAAAATAAGATACAATTTTGAACATTCAAATTCACAGTTTTATGTTCATTCACTTTAAAACGTTCTCATTTTTATTCTTATTACTTTAAGATCCTTACTTAAACTTTGGGGTTGCCATTCATCCGTTAACATTCAAAATGTAAACCGGCCCGTGTACGAATTTTTTATCATCCTGTCTTTCCCGCATTTGGTTAATTTTCCCAAAATCTCTTGATGAGTTTTAAACTTTTTTTTTTATCATAATCTCTTGTTTGGTTGGGTTTGTCCAAAATTCATTGATGGGTTTTTTACGTGTCACAATATTTGGAACTTGGGATTTTAAAATCCCAATCCCACATTGTTCGTGGAAATTTTAAAATCCAAATTCAAAATCTCATTGCCTGTGGCTTAACCATAGCCACAAACTCATATGCCGGGCAACCCATGTCATGATAAAGACACCAAACATTGGATTTTGCCCAAAAACATGGCTGGATTTTCACTATTTGAGGTACCAAACCGGTCCATAAAAGAAAAGGAACACAAGTCACTAGGGTTTCTTACCTATATAAACCCTGCAGTACCATCCACCCATTTGTTTGAAAGATTGAAAATATATTCCTCATTCACTATGGCCGAGAAAGCGATCTCCGTTATTCAGGTTAATTTATGCTCAAACTACTTAGGTTTTCCATTTTCCATTTCATGGTTTTATACATATCAGATTCTAATTTGATCTATTTTTTATTGGTGAGAAGAATTCAGGTGCCACAACTCAAACTTGTTGCTCTATAAATTCACCAGTTTATGAGGTAGAAATCTCATTCTTTTACGTTTTCAAATGTTAGATTAGTTGATCATCATATATATCTGTGTTTAATTTGCAGTTGTGATGAATCAATCGGAAAATAGTTGTTGTCACTAAGATCTATGTCCGATCCAAAAATATTCTACATATCTTGTTTCGCATATTTAGATTAGTTTATCATTTGATATCTTTTTGCTATTTGGGAATCCAAATCAGATGAGGTCAGGTTACCAAACTAGACCGGGAGTTATTTTCTAGGAAAAACAATACATATTTATAGAAATTTGAGTCTCATATAATGCAAAAAGTTGATGTGTTGTTAAAGGGTTTGTCCACATGTTTATGAGATAGATATATTTCTCTTTTACATTTGAAATGCTAGATACTATATGTATGTATGTGTCACTTGTACTTGGTTTATAAAATAATAGAGAAATGAAGATGCACATGGATTAGTGAAATTCTACAATTTATCATTAATGAATGTTTATAGTTTATGCTTCAATTATCTCTTGCTCCATGTTGATAGGAAATTTTCATTCTATTTTTTTTTTATTTAATTATTTCTAGCCTATGTGCTTTTCTGTGTGACTCACCTAATTACTCAATATGAAGCTTAATAAACCTCTGACTACCCCGAAAGCTAGGACACCAATTTACAATGTGAGGCACGTTGATCAGTCGGAAGAACGTGGTGGGAAAATATAGGTTTTTGTATGTATCCATACATACGTGCATTACATAAATACACATGTATGTATGTTTTCTCACACACACACACACACACACACACACTATATATATATATATATATATATATATATATATATATATATATATATATATATATATATATATATATATATATATATATATATATATATATATATATATATATACATATATATATATATATATATATATATCTATATATATATATATATATCTTGTCTTTTTGCATATGTAGTTCTGTAGTTAGGAGAAGAAACTATAGAATACTTAAGAGAAAAAATTGTTGCCCCTAGAAGAAATACTACAAGAAGCTGAAATACCACATTTGAAAACAAAGGCACTTCCGTGAATTCAAAGTTTTATTCATGTTCACAGTTCATGAATATTAGGATTTTTTAAGACAAATTAAAGTGCATAAAATAGGGAAATGTTGTGCATCTCAGAGTGAAGTGTAGTAACTGTAAGTCCTATTTTAATGTGCTTAGTGCATATACTTATGACAAGTAGATGATTTTTTTATTTTTTTTGAAAAACAATCCATGTATGTAGAAGAAAGTAACCTGCAATATCATATGCATTCAAAATAACCTATGCCAATATGTTATAGTTATCTCTTGTTATTTTATGTTTTTAGTCCATCAACCTTCATGCACTTGGTGGGGGATATGTTTTGATAAATATGATACCTATGCACTTGTT
Source organism: Plantago ovata (assembly GCA_028274465.1). Lineage (NCBI taxonomy): Eukaryota > Viridiplantae > Streptophyta > Magnoliopsida > Lamiales > Plantaginaceae > Plantago > Plantago ovata. Next base: position 99,851,290 of record CM051457.1, on the reverse strand, counting down.
TATAGTCGAAATAGATCAATAAGTCTATCATCCAATTTACTGTTCGAATTTGGGTCCTTTTTTACTTCACTCAAAGGTACAATGTTAATTTTACAAAACGTCTAGTAAAAATCGTGTCTTACACTTTATTACTTAGAACTTAGAAGCATGCTTTTATAACACCGTTTATTTAGTAACCTTTCTTGTTTGTGTCTTTTAGTCCAAAAAGCGTTCAATCACCATCAGAGGTAAGAGATTTATCTATGTACCCAGATACAACTATGGGAATATAAAGGTATGTTCTACAACATCGACTCTTGCACATAAACATTGACTATATATTTTGTTGATGAAAGTTTACCGTGCATTTGAATGTTATGAGTCAAAGGTATTATGATCATTTCGCCTATAAAAATGATGGGACTTTGTTGTGTGTGTTTCCATACATAGTAAAGCAAAACACTTGTTTGTCTAAATTCAAATTGACTAGTAATAATAATTTTGTGAATATGTTAGTCTACCAAAATTTTAAATCCAATGATAATATATATATATATATACATATATATATATATATATATATATATATATATATATATGCTCCAGTTTCTTCTTCTAAGTAGACTAGCCATCTTACTTGGTTGTAATTTTTTTTGTATTATCAAGTAAATGTTGGCAGATGAACAACTTAGTACAACAAATACCACAACTTAGCACATCAGCTACACACAACTTAGAACTTTCCTACAAATACTAGTCTCCACAATCAACTTTGTACACTACACACACATGTATTCATTGGCCATAAAAGTATAACCTCCATTAATTTATAGTCTTTTTGCCATGAAGTTTGATTGTTAGCACAATTGAGCATCTCAGATTGTGTTTAATTAACATAATACTCTTACTTTTATATGTAGAATGCTATGGAGAAACCCATTGCAGAACTCAAAGAAGCTGGGGAAGATTATGACCAATCTGAGATCATTGATCAAATCAACCCATTATCGAAGAAGCAGCGTCGTGTTGGAATGGGTAGTGCAGTGTCCATATACTCCAGCAAGGGTAGTAGTTCTAGAGGTTCCAACCAAACCAACGACACCGAAATATGTGGCTCTTTGGAGATGCAGGGAGAAAAGCTTGGAAATTTGGAAGAGCAGCTAATGGAGAAGGTTGAAATAATCCGTCAACTACAACAGGCACAAGAAGCTAAAAGGAGACAAGACTAGCTCCACAAGAAGCTTAAAAGGCAAAACGACTAGCCTTGCAACAAGACTTTGATAAAAAGTTCACAGATTTGATGTCTAGGATTGCTTCTCCATAGGTTATGCTGGTACTTTAGTAGTTTTTTGATATTTGACTCTCTAAAAAGGAGATTTATCTATGTACCCAGATACAACTATGGGAAATAAAGGTATGTTCTACAACATCGACTCTTGCACATAAACATTGACTATATATTTTATTGATGAAATTTTACTGTGCATTTGAATGTTATGAGTCAAAGGTATTATGAGCATGTCACCTGTATAAAAGATGGAACTTTGCTGCGTGTGTTTCCATACGTAGTAAAGAAAAACACTTGTTTGTATAAATTCAAATTGAATAGTAATAATAATTTTGTGAATATGTTTGTCTACCAAACTTTTGCATCCAATGATAATGTTTTCATGACTCCCCGAAGGATTATGTGATGACAAAGGAAGTCTATCTTATATTATTATCCTCAACAAGGAGAATTTTGCACCTCATTATGATCTGGTAATTCTTTTCATTTCTAGAGTGTATGGAATGAATCTGTCATAGATATTATACATATATGGGCATCATTGAACATCAATTTGTTAAATGTCATGTTGAGAAAAATTACGAATGCACCATGTGCTATATTATAGAAATTAATAAGGGGATCTTTGGAATTCATTTGTTTATGTTTGATCTAATTTATGATTTATAACTTGTAGAGGATTCCTAGCGTAGCCATTTAGAGATTGCAACTACCATCGATTAACACCATGGTGACAATGAAATTCAGAAATACTAATGAGGTGAATAATGTGTCATTCTATGGGAAAAAGGAAGTGAAGTACCTGAAGGGTAAGGGATGGAAGGAACTAATAGACAACCATAAGTTAACTAGTATGCATGGAATCAAGATCGAGGTACTTGATCCTATGAAACTTGAATTTAAGGTATCATCATTCGTACACCAAGCAGGAGAAAGGGTAACTATTCTACTGTGGCCATCAATGATGAGAAAGATGTGAATCTGATGAACTAAATTTGTCAGACTCAATTAATCAAATAAATTTGTTTTTAGCCAAAGGCAATTCACAACTACAACGAAAACCAAGGTACGTAGTGTAGCAGTAAAATAACCTCGAGTGTCGATCTCTAAGGACTATAACTAGCTTTATCTAATTTAACTTAAACTATAAACTCAACAATCGACTTAGCACAGATTTTCTTATCAATAATAATGGAAGTTGGCGATAGTATGATCATTCAAAGCATCAGGTTAATAATCATGCATGAAGTACTTGAACGTTTGCATAGAAATCTAAGATCATGAATTGTCCAATGTGTTCCGTTCAATTCAACACTACGAAGATAGAGGGATTAGATAGATCAAAGAGATAAAGCAATAATTCAAGTCTGAATCGCGTTACAACCAATCATGCATAATTAAGAACCCTAGCTAAGAAATCACATACTATCACCAACGATAGATTTAGCTACTCATAGATAGATTGCAATCAACAGAAATCAAAGCAAGATTGAATGAAAACATGTTGAAAGAAATAAATAAAAGTAGAAAAATCGTGAGATACAATGTTACCAACGAAGGGCATCAATCTCCGAAGAATTGCTAACTCACAAGCAAAAATTGATAAACAACGAGGTCCAATTGCTATGCTTAATCCTCCAAATTGATAAGAAAAAGAGTCTCCTATGCTAAGAATTCCCAGAACAGGGTCTGGAGAATTCGTCTCTCAAAATAATGTGAAAAGGTATGAAAAACGTAGAGAATGGAGCAACTATATATAGGAGTTCGGAAGACGTGGGGCGAACCGCCCCAGACGTCGGGCGAACCGCCTAGCGTGGGGCGAACCGCCCGGGAGCTCCAGTGGCGGTGGATGCGTTTTTGGTCTTCTTTTCCTTTTCGGGCTCGGATTTTGCCTTCTAGTGACCTTAAGCCTTGAAACTCAACCCCTAGACCTCCAATCTCGTCCGGAACCTTCTAGATACACCACGGATGACCACGAAACACTGAATCTTCGTTCTCTTCAACATAATTGCCCCTAAAAACACGTTTTTCACCTAAAACCTGAAAAATGCAAAGAAAAAGGAAACGTGACACTATTCTAATAAAATGCACTAAAATATAAACTAAATTAACCTAGATGATAGCTAAATTGGTGAAAAAGACTCAAATGAAAATGTAAAATACACGTTCATCAGAATCACATAGGCACTGATGGTGAGGGTGATTATTCTACTGAAGATGATTATCCCTACCATCCTAAGAAGACGGTAAAACTCATACTATATGTTTTAGAGTTGTTTGAGTGTACTAGTCTTGATAATCATTGTGCCAATCATGTTGAAGCTTTTTCCTTATGTTGTAGTTAAGATGTACGGAATTTATAATTAATCGTACTTAAAGGTCTGAACTTATGAAATTGTGTGTTATGTATATGTTAATAGGCGAAAAAACTCAAGCTAGAGTCATATGACATCACTGACCGAAATAAAAAGGAGAAAAGGGAGTACACGAGTAATAAAGCAAACAAAGTTTAGGTACGTATGATATACATGTACATATATGTATTTTAATTGTGATGTACTGATGTACATTAAGATGTTCTTAAAATATTTTATTTGTGATATTTATATGCTTATATATGGGTATATGCGTAAAACAACTTAATGGTGCATATATTGTGTTATTTCAAAACTTCACCTATGTACGTTGTTGAATGATAGTTCGTGCTTTCTTTCTAATTCGTCCTAAGCTTTTTCAAATGATGTTCCTTTGGTCTTTTTTGAGGGATGTTCCTTTGACTTCACGTGACCTCCATGTTCCTTGTACCTGAAATGAACTGGATGGGGGGGGGGGGGTTAGTACCGCTTACCCGGTCTTTCGAGGATCAGACCAGAGGGACGACTTTACGTGTAGGGAGCTGAGGGCTTTCCTAGTAAATGTATGAAGTAGGTGGAGTTGTGATCATTATGCTTACCTTGGGACCATAAATGAGGTCTCCTTATATAGTTTGAGTATTTTATTGTCACTTTGTGTAGGATCGTGACAAGTGTCCGGATGCGATTGAATCCTCCTTTGGCCCAAGTCCATTAAGGAGGTCCATGGAATTTAGCCCAAATATCTGGATTAGGGTTTGGAGGGCATTGTGGACATTTCAAGGCTCATGGAATCTTCTGAAAGGCAGGCCCCCAAGGACCGAACAGACGTGGTCGACTTGGGTGCTCGAGCCCTACCCCAGAATCCATAGCTCGAGTAGTGCTCTGCCTGATCTCCTCGATCTAGAGGGTGTTTCCTTGTCGTAAAGTTCTCCTAGATCGACCACCTTCAGTAGTCGAACGAGCCACTTAGTCATCTTTTCCTTAGTGAGCTGTTTTGAGGGGCGGCCTATTAAACTAGTCGAGCCATGCTGGTCGAGGCATACGCAGGTGACATACCTGTACGTATGGTTGAGCCCCTTAAGGGACGGTCCTTGGAGCCTTGTAGCGCTCTTAGGCCGCTCCAGTTCGTAAATGCGGACTGGAGATATTTTAACACCAACATATGCCCCCCTTGTTTCCAAGTATCTTTGTAGAAGATAGTTGTGGAACTATTTAATGTTCAGGTCGAGTACTCTTTGAGGTAAAGGGTAGTCTCGACTAAGTGCTGCAAAAATGTTTTCCGTATTTATTTCTCAATAGCTTTCTCTCCTCCTATCTCCCCCTCCCCTACCCCTCTTTTTTAGGATCCGAGTAGACGGTGCTCGGGCCTTATAAAAGAGGTATGTTTGATGGGTAGAGATTGAATCCAGGTTAGCTTTCTAAGGTAGAAATCGGATCGGCTTGATTTTGTGCTTCCTCGCTCTTCTTTGCGGATTGGCTCGTGGAGCGACCATTCTTTTGCTCTCGCTTCTCTAGGGAGTGGTTTGAGGAGCCTGATCTTTTGAAGTGGAGCGACCAGACTTTCTCTTTCCAAGGGCGGTTACTTCTTCGCGCTTCGCGAATTACTTTAGTGGCCAAGTAATTCGCGCCCCACCGACATTCTGGACTAGTTCGCGTACGCGAGGGGCGAATTCATCAATTCGCCAGGCGGCGATTACTCGAGCCATCGATTCGGGATACGCATACGACCCATATCCTCCGAGGGTAAATGACGTTTCGAATTCCCGAGATACCCTTCTGTAAATATGTGTGGACCGATTCATTTTTCAATTTTCGCCAAACGTTTATTCAGAGCAAATATAAGGACCGACCAGCACTTGTAATCGATCCCGAGACTGACCGAGGAGCATTCCGAGTGGTATTTCTGAACTTTTTCCGGCGGGTCGAAGGATTTTCCGGTGAATTCCACTTTTCACGCTTCTCTAAACCGAATACAAGTAAGTATTCCCTTTGTGGTTCTCAAATTTTGTTTTCTTTCTTCGTATTTGTTCGTATATACTGCCCCTTTGCTTTGCCGGAGTAGCCGCCGGAATCCGAGTTTTGCTATAGTTGAAAGTATATATGTCCTAGAGACAACCTACGATACGGACGATATGTACTTGATCACATTCAGTTATTGTTATTTATTTATGTTCGTTTATCTATACATTATTAAATACAATTGGCATTATATTTTTTATGAATATATTATTTGGTTGTTTGAATTATTCGATAAAATGTTCCCAAGGACTTAAGGTAATCACCAAGTTAGTGGAAGCTTGTGTGTCAATAATTAAGTCCTAAAATAAGCCACTAGCTGAAGGTCATTGAGATACGGGATATCAATGATGCGATTGAAGCTAGCATATGTTGCATTAGATCCTTCGAGGATGTAGTAGGTCTCACTGCTACGAATGAACTTGGTTATTCATAATGAACATACGGACACTTTGGAGAGTGTTGGCATACCCAACCGAGAAACCATTTGGTAAAGCTATTTAAGTGTCTATGGCAGTATCGGTGTGTAGGGTGATCTTAGTAGTCCTTAGACGTGAGGCCAATACTACAACATATGTGAAATAATGTGCTTTGACCATGGGCAACGCTTGCACTCTTAAAGTAGGGTAGATACGGCATGTGTTGGGTACATTAGGAAGCATATGGTGTGAGTGATTGGTGCCAAGAAAGGATTCATTCCTCCGTAATAGATACAAGGAGAGAATATTCACTTCTCATATTTAGTGCGATCATAAAACCGGTGGCCACCGTAAGTGAATATGTCAAAATGGTGTTTGGACATAATTCATAGATCGACTAATAAGATTGAGAGACCATGAATGAGTTATTAGAATTGACACATAACCATATTCTAGACTCATTCGAGTATTCTTGAATGAAGGGACCGTATCATCAAAATACCCTACACTATAGGTGGTTTGTTTTCCTCACAAACGTTCCTTGCATATTAATATTGTCTAATAAATTGTCTATGAATTTATTATGACCTTAATTAGATTATTGCTTAATATGCAAGGCCCTATGGGCCACACTTCAAGGTGGTGTTTCTACAAACGAGCTATGTATGTAGGATTAAATATTAATTACATTAATGTTGAATTACTATATATAAATATAATGGAATTATTATTAATTAGATTAATATTAATTCATTATATATGGAATATATTTTAGAAATATAATTAATTGGATTGAATTGGATCTAATTAATTAATTGAAGACTTGTGCATTTGGGCGGGATTTAGAATGAGGTCCAAATAAAGGAAAAGGGAATTAAAATCAATAAATAAAACAGAACCAGGCAACTGGGTCAAAACCCAGCTGCTGGGCGTGATGAAGGGGGCAGCGTTTGCTGCCCCATGTATTTGTTTTATTTATTTTTATTTTATTTTCTTCCTTTCCTTTAATTCTTTCCTTTAGTAATTTGATTTATCTGTTTGTTATTTAGTTGATGACTTTTGAAGTCTCCTAGTCAATTAGATTTGCTGGGATAAAATATTACGTGATTTTCTGAACAAACTAACTGACTAAATCAGAAAGAAAGAAGTCTTCTATTCTATTCCATCAGACGTGAAAAACTCTCTCTGAAAGTCAGAAAGAAAATATTCATTCTCTCTATCAGCTCAAAATAAACAGAAGAACATCCTAGCGTTCTTGATAGACATCACTGCCCGTGGATACCAATGTCAAAGGAAGTAATCAACCTGTTGATGAGCCATCTTGGAGATTTGGTTGACGAAGATTTTATCTCTGACGAAGAAGAAATCAACCAGCCGGACGAGGAGATTGCAAGGCTCTATCTGGAGATTGAGGAACAGCTACCCGGTGAATTTGCTTATCTACTGGAGGACACGTAAGTGATATCTTCTAGTTTAATAAACGAATATAGTCATATCAGTTTAGTGAGATTAAAAATTTTAAACTTCCGCTGCTTAGTCTTAGAGGCAATTTCTTCTCACTTTTACTAACAATAGTTGCCTAAATTGGATTTGAATTCGCACTTTGCTTTTGCTTGGACTCATATTTTCCAGTAGGCCCTTATGCAACATATGCCATGCTTCCCCCTTTTCAGTTTTTTCTTTCCCCTTTACCTCCCACCTTTTTTGCAATTTGTTAAATCGCTTGATTTATATGGAAAAATGCTCGTCGCTCCATCTTTGTACTTTTAACTGTGGTCGCTCTTCTTGCTGGTAGTGTAACTTCTTGTGTTGTACTTTTTTGGCGATGTTTCTCCGTTCGAGAGGTCGAACATAACAAGACACATAAATGGACCTCTCGGACTATATTCTCCCATCCTTACCTTTTTCTGGCCTTTCCTTTTAGGATGTCCGAGAGGAGCGATGATGAATGTGTATTTTACACTTTCATTTGAGTCTCTTTCACCTATTTTAGCTATCCTCTATGTTAACTTAGCTATATTTTAGTGCATTTTATTAGAATAGTGTCACGTTTCCCTTTAGCTTTTATTTTACAGGTTTTGGTTGAAAAACGAGGATTTCCGGGCAATTATATTGAAGTTGACAAGGAATTGGTGTTCCAGAAGCCTATTTGGAGTATCTGAAGGTTTCCGGATAAGATTTGAAGTCTAGGGTTCGAATCTGGAGGTTAGAAGGCCACTAGAAGTCAGAAACCGAGTCCGAAAAGGGGAAGAAATCCAAAAACGCGTCGAAAACGCATAAATTCCCGAGTTTTTCTCCAGGGCGAATCGCCCGGGATGTGGGGCGAATCGCCCCACACCAGGCGACTCGCCCGGTTTGTGGGGCCCTTCGCCCCACACTAATTCGAACACTATATATAGTTGCTAAGTTTTTCTCCGATTTTCATACTTTTCCAGACCTATTCTCTCACCTTTCTCTGTAGTTTTAGGTAGGAACTTCCCAGAGCCTGTTCTGGGGGTTCATAGCTTAGGAGATACTTTTTCATAGCAGTTTGGAGCTTGTAAGATCGCGATTCTTCGGAGACTGACAACCTTCGGTAACATTGTATCTTACAGTTTTTCTACTTATTTTTATATATCTTTCAACATGTTTTCTTCTATGATTTCTGTTGATTGCATGACAACTATGAGTAGCTAAACTTCTCGTTGGTGGTAGTATGTGAATTCTTAGCGAAGGGTTGATAATTATGCTAATGGCTATATCGCGCATTATACTCCGTGTTATTGCTTTATTTCTTTGATCATCTAAAAATCTCTATCTTCGTATTGTTGATTAATTATTGCACACAACTGGACAATTCTTTGGTCTTTGACCTATCTATATCTATATCTTCGTAGTGTTTGATAATTACAACAGGACAATTAATTGATCAAAGATCTCCATGCAAAACCGAGGAATTTATGCATGATTATTAACCCGTTACGCTTTGAAGGACATACTATCACCAATCTCCATTATCTGTTAAGAAAAACCTTTGCTAATCCGTCTGCTGTTCTATATTCTCAAATTAGATTTGATAAAGCTAGTTATAGTCCTTAGAGATCGACACTCGAGGTTATTCTACTGCTACACTACGGTTTTCGTTGTAGTTGTGAATTGCCTTTGGCTAAATAACAAATTTATTTGATTCGCGTTGGAACACGACAACCAGCGCGTTCATCAAATTGATAGTATTCGAAATAGTGTGGGGCGAAGGGCCCCACACACCGGGCGAGTCGCCTGGTGTGGGGCGATTCGCCCCACATTATAAATTGTTGCATGTTAGAGTCTGTGGTTGTATTCTCGTGTAATTATGTACCTAAGAGGCAACAAGTATTCACCTTGCTTTTTGAGATTGCTAAATGCCTAGGAAGGAGGTAGAGTGAGGTGTGTGATCCTTTGTTTGAAACCTATTCGTTAGAATAGGTTTGCGGAGGGGGTTACCATTTGTATGACTTGTTCTTCGTATAGTTGAGTCGTGTTGAGTTTGTTTTTCTTCTTTCTTTGTGAGTTTGTGCTCCAACCTATTCTTTCGAATAGGTTTGGTGAGGTCGTTGTAGAGTCGTTGTTATTTCCTTTCATTGTGCTACTGCTGGCTATATACAAAAAACAAAAAGAAAAAAAAAGAGAAAAAAAAAGAGAAAATTCCAGAAATCTGGAAAAAGAAAAAAAAAAGAGAAAAAGGAATAAGACCCAAAAAAACAAAAGAAGAGTCCAAGCAAGCCAAAAAACAGTTTTAGCAAAGCATTGCATTATTTTTTTCAGCTTTTGTAGTAGTTCGTAATCGAGTTGTAAATTCTTCCTTGTGTTTTCATGTCGCCTAGTCCAAGGCCTGTTATAGACCACCCTCGTCTTGCCATTCAGGAAGTGGTAAAGAGTCTTTGCTTTAAGAGTCGAGTAGAATAGGGGAGTGTTGTCTATTAGGGAGCCCTGCTTCATTTGATGAGAGCCAGTATTGGTTCGACATCTCCTGAGGAAAAGTCTCACTTGGTGAACAGTAGTAAGCCCTCAGTTTCATAGGCACGGGGCAACCATTTGTATTTTAATATGCATCATTACGTCGTCATTTACTAGGTCCAGGTGGAGAATGTTACGAGAGACTCCCTTGTTTAACAAAGTGCATATGTGAATGTGTATAGGTTCAATCGAGGCATTCTTCAACCTACTTCCATGTTATGATTTGTATGGTCTTTGTTCATAAGCATTTAGTAGATACGATAGATTAGTTCTTCTTGTTTGGCATGAGACTCCTCTTTGTGTTGCATGTAGTTTGCATAGAGTCTAGCTAGTTGCTTGAGGACAAGCAAAGGTTCGGTTTGGGGAGTTTGATGACAGTGTTTTTTACACTATCATTCGGGTCTTTTTCACCAAACTAGCTATCCTCTTGCATGCATTTTAGTGCATTTTGTTAGAATAGAGTCAAGTTTCCATTTTCTTTGCTATTTTCAGGATTTAGGTGAAAATCGCACTTTTGGATATAAATCAAGGCGAAACATTGAAGTTTTGGTGCAACGAGATCACCCGTGGTGTGTCAAGGAGTACCGGGACATGTTTCCAGGCCAAATGACCGAGTTTCGGAGCTCAAAACCGTGCCCAAGGTAAAAAATCGAAGACTTGGACGAAGAAGAGCACGGGCAACTCTCTGCCCGTGCCAGGCGCACCACCTGGTGATAGTGTATATGTCCTAGAGACAGTCCTTACTAAGGGCATAGTGCCCTTATAGAGGGCATATATGTACTATTACACAGATCAACGTAATATAATATATGTTTGTTGCATTTTACTATTGAGTATCGCTTTCATATTTATATTACACCAGGCATGCAGCATGTCATATCTCTATTACTGTCTGTATTGATATTAAACATGTCCCCTCGGATAGATGACCGATCGCACAGATAGTGGGAGTTGTGTGAGTTATCATCTATCCCAAACTCTCCCTAGTCGAGGTTCATCTCTGATGTAGGGGTCTGAATGAACCAGACGAGACTAGTATGCGTGGAGGTTATACTTGTTGGAGCAAGTGTGAGCCGATCCCACGGCCACGGAACGGATTGTTGGACAATCGAGAAAAGTTCCCATAACTGCGCATAGTTGTTCGAAGAAGGATTATCGAACAATGAAAGTACCCACCGGACACTCCCATCGATGTATACTCTACACCGAAGTGTCTATGGGAACCGGTAAGTTGTCGAAGTGATGTCAGTCGTCATTTGTACTTACAGGACTTTATCATCATATTTGTTGCCCCATATCCTTGGTGGACCCGTCGATGTCAGCTCTGAATAAGCAGAGACACGATCCAGGATTATGGCTACATACAAATGGGGATGATAAGTGATTCTGTGAAGGATTCATCTCTCAAGTGTAGCATAGGAGAGCACTGCTCATAGTCTGCATAGTTGTGTTGGTAAAGTCACTGGCCAGTGCAAATGATATATTATGATGGTCATAAGTATATCTTAACCAAGCAACTCCCTGAGACGCCCGTGGATGTATTATTGGGATAGACACTTCATCGATCCTAGATACATTCGAGCAAGTCAGATGAAGGGACGTTACCATCGCCGCGTTGAGCGCAACAGGCTTCGCAACGAAAGGGTTAGCTTTGAGAAATCTCTCAAACGTCCTCACGTATTAATATTGCAAATGGAATCGTCTAGGAATTCCATGTTGCCTAGTCTAGGACTTGCTTAATACGATGAGGCCCTATGGGTCACACTATGTGGTGATTCAGCTTATCAGAATATCCTTGAAGATGGAATCGCAATTAATTTGGAATTAATTGTGATTGATGGATTATAATTGATTTGGAATTAATTATAATATTTGGTGGCTCAATTAATGATTTGGAATTATTAATTGAATTGGCTAATTAATTGTATTTTATGTAAATACAATTAAAGATTATATTTTAGAAATATAATAGAGGTTTGATTTGAAAGGATATGTTAATTTAGAATTAACATATGCACTTGGGCAAAATCTACTTGGAGTTTGAATTGCCTTAGAAATATAAGGTGGGTTCCAAAATTGGGACCCACCTCCCGTAGGACTAGGCGCGCGCGCGCATTGATAAGGTAGGGGAAGGAGTTCGACTCCTTCCTCTATTAGAAGTCCAAGGGATAAGTTAGATTTTCCTGATTGAGTTTTAATTTGATTGGGAATGAATCCAGACTTGATACTGGTTTTCTTGTGCGGTAAGAATTAGATTCTTATTCCTTTACGAAATCTAATTGCTTATGCTTTAGGCTTCTATAGACTACTATATATAGTAGACTATTATAGAGCTTTTGATACAAACTTTCACAGTTTTGCACACAGTTATTCTACCCAGTTTTCTTAGAGAAAATAAAAGCTCTCCCCTCCTCTCTAAAGCCACACGCGCGCGCCACCTCTGCCGGAGGAATCGCCGCCCCGTCTTCTTGGTCACACAAAGAATATCCTAGCATTCTTCCGATAGGCTGTTCATCCGTGGATACCAAGGTTGAGGTTCTAGGAGCTGGAAATTAACTCTTATTGTCTTGCAGATATACGGAGTATTGCAGATATCTTCGACTTCGACGAAGGAGAAGATACACCGGAATATTACGAAGACTTGGAAGCTGCTTTGGAAGTAAGGTTAGTCTTCTAATTGACGTGTTTATATATATACGACATATGCATAATCAATTAACCTGTATGTTATGAAAATTTTTGAAATTCCGCTGCGTACCCTAGGGGTAACTCTGACCATATTTTCTTACAGTGGTATCAGAGCCAAGTTAATTGATTACGTATATACGTATATATATTGTATGATTTTGTAGATATGTGGATGCAATTGATTCTATGATTAATTCGATTTTCAAAAGTTTTGTTTTTTATATAAATTTAGAATTTATATTTTTCTAAAAAAAAAATTAAATATATATATTTTTGACCGGGACGCCTGCGCGACGCAGGCGGCGGCCGGCCGCCTGCGTGACGTAGGCGGCGCCTGCAGGCGCCCGGGGCGCAGGCGCTCGGGCGCCTGCGGTACCGCAGGCGCCGTGCCCGCGGCACGGGCGCTAGGCGCCCGTGTGCCGCGGGCACCCGGGTACCTGCGTGACGCAGGTACCCGGGGCCTGCGGACGCAGACGCCCGGCGCCTGTACCCGCGACACCGGTACCGGCGTGCCACGGGCGCCGGTCGCCCGGGACCGCGGAGCCGGTACCCGCGTGCCGCGGGTACCGTGGGGACGGTCCCGTCCCATATTTTAATAAATATATATATTTTTCCGGGTTGGACCCAAAATCGAATTTTGAAAGTTTTGAGTATTGAATTTTATATTTGGAATATAAATATGATTTAATTGTAATTGTTTTTAACTAGAGGGGTTAAATTTAATTAGTATAAAGTTAAAGGACTTATTTGTAATTTATCAATTTATTGTTTATTGCAAATTAGTCCTTCTACTTTTGAATTTTAGATTTAACACCTCCAAGATTTTAAAAATTACAATTAAGTCCTTCGGGTTTTCGAAAATTGCTACTTGGTCAATAGAATTTTCGATTATTCAATCTAGTCCAAATTTTCAATTATTTCATAGAGATTATAAGTATGGGATTATAATTTTCATAATGAAATTATGAAGTCATTTGTCATCTACATAGGCTACTACTTGTTTCATATGATCTATATGCTATTGTTTGACAATGCATGTTTAAATACCAAGTATTTTACATTCCGTTCGACCGCTATGCATGCGAGGGTAGGCGGCGCCCTCTTATATGTCGGACCGCATATTTATGTATGGGTAGGCGGCACCCATTATGTGCTTGACCGCGTTTAGAACTAGAATGGATAGGCGACATCCATTACGTGTAGACCGTTCATGCATGATAGGTAGGCGGCGCCCTCATTTGTTTGTAGATGACTGATAACAAGCCCCAACCAATATAAGTACAGAAATATATATATATATATATGTATGTGTTTCTGAGATGCTTTCCATAGGGTGCTTTAATTCTGAACTTTCATTGCGTTTTCTTGTATTGGCGACCTCGTCTTACAGACTCGCAGTGATCGTCAGATTAGAGTAAGCCTATGGTTATGAATTACTGCATATTGTATCTAGCGACCTCGATAGGTACAGTATGTAGGGCATCGGGTTAAATTAGATTTAACAACCAAGAGTTGCGTGACGCAATTGGATAGTCCTACCGGTCATATTATGCTATGCGACCAGCCCCCGTTGGAGTATAGCATAGTATGGATTTGGATCTTGGCCACTACGGTAACTTTTTGGACATTACCCGTATGTTTGTTGTGGGGGCAAGCATATGTGAAAATAGTGGGAGCTAAACAGCTAAAGGACCTTGTTGTTTAGTTATGTTGATTGTGTATTTAGAAATAATATTTCAATAGTTGATTTATTATTTTCATTCTATATTATTTCTCCTTAGGATATTAGAAATGGCTAGTATCTCGCTCCGTGCTGTCTTAGAGAAGCAAATTTTGACTGGACCAAACTTCCTAGATTGGATCAGGAATATACGTTTGGTGCTGAGGTACGAAAAGATTGAGTACGTCTTGGACGAGGTCATTCCCGTGTGCCCTGAAAATCAGACTGCCGATCAGGTTGCTGCTTGGAATCAAGCCAACAAGGCAAAGTCTGATAAGCATCTTGAGGATGCTAGATCCGCGCAGTGTATTATGCTGGCGGCAATGACCAATGAGCTGCAAAGGCAACATGAAAGCATGTTGCCGTATGAGATGCTGAAGCATCTAGAGTCGCTCTTTAAGACAAAAGCTAGAAGTGTTGAATTTGATTTGATCAAAGAGATACACAGATTGATGAATGTGTATTTTACAGTTTCATTCGAGTCTTTTTCACCTATTTTAGCTATCCTCTATGTTAATTTAGCTATATTTTAATGCATTTTATTAGAATAGTGTCACGTTTCCCTTTAGATTTTATTTTACAGGTTTTGGTTGAAATTCAAAGATTTCCGGGCAATTATATTGAAGTTTACAAGGAATTGGTGTTCCAGAAGCCTATTTGGAGTATCTGAAGGTTTCCGTATAGGATTTGGAGTCTAGGAGCCGAATCTGGAGGTTAGAAGGCTACTAGAAGTCAGAAACCGAGTCCGGAAAGGGGAAGAAATCCAAAAACGCGGAATTCCGCGAGAATTACCCGGGGGCGAACCGCCGCGTGCTGGGGCGAACCGCCCCGTGGTTTTTCGGGGCCTATATATAGTGCTCAGTTTTTCTCCGAAAATCATATCTTTCCAGACCTACTTTCTCACCTCTCTCTATAGTTTTAGGTAGGAACTTCCCGGGACCTGTCCTGGGAGTTCTGTAGCTTAGGGGATACTTTTTCATAGCAGATTGGAGCTCGTAGGATCGCAATTCTTCGGAGATTGACAACCTTTGGTAACTTGTATCTTACAGTTTAATCTACTTATTTTATTTATCTTTCAATATGTTTTCTTCTATGATTTCTATTGATTGCATGCCTATTATGAGTAGCTAAACTTATCGTTGGTGGTAGTATGTGAATTCTTAGCGAAGGGAAGATAATCATGCTAATGGCTATATCGCGCATTATACTCCGTGTCATTGCTTTATTTCGTTGATCAGGCACAACCTAAATTCTCGTATGTTGTATTGTTTATTATGCACAATTGGACACTTGTCGACCATCAGACCAATTATCTTCGTAGTGTTGAATAATTACGGAACACATTAGGACAATAGTGATTGACTTGTCAGACCAATTATCTTCGTAGTGCTTAATATTTGCAACAGGACACTAGATTGATTCAAAGATCTCTATGCAAGACCGAGGAATTTATGCATGATTATCGACCCGTTATGTTAAGAAGGACCATACTATCACCAATCTCCATTATCTGCTAGAAACCCCTTTTTTCTATCTATCTGCTGTTTTATATTCTCTTGTTAAATAGATAAAGCTAGTTATAGTCCTGAGAGAACGACACTCGAGTCATTCTACTGCTACACTACGGTTTTCGTTGTAGTTGTGGATTGCCTTTGGTTAATTACAAATTTATTTGCTGAATCGAGACCCGACAAATCTCCCGTTCATCAAATTGGCGCCGTTGCCGAGGACTATACTCCTTTTTTCTATTTAATTTGTTTATATTTACAGCTTTAGATTCCTAATTCTATTAGTTTTAGTTTTCCTTTTTAATCTCTCTCTGATACTGCTTTCCTAGTCTGTTTCTAATCACCTTTCCTAGTCTGTTTCAGATTGTGTATGCCGCATACACGTTCTGCAGGAACACCGCTTGCTGATTCAATTGCTGAGATCGACAGAGTCTACCACCAAAGAAGGCGACTACTTGAAAGGCGCGCACTAGAGGAAATAGAGGAAACCGATTTCTCTGAATCTCTACTCAGTCTCTTCAAGGAAATCGACGGTATGGCAGAAGCTAGACCATTGAAAGCATGGGTTCAACCCACCAAGGATCGTATGAGGGGACCGCCGATTGTTCTTTCGTCTGCAACCCGAGATCTGGAGATCAAGAACCACGCATTCCAACAACTTCCGAGTTTCTATGGCTTATCAAGGGAAGATGTGATGGGGTACTTGCACGATATCGATGATTTCGTCAACCAACTCCCACGACCCGAAGCTGACATAACAACGGATGAGTTGAGGATGAAGGTTTTTGCTATGGGACTTGGCGACAGAGCCAAGTCATGGTTAAGTTCTCTTCCAGCAGGCTCGCTGGACACTTGGGAGAAGGTTTTTTCAGCTTTCATGGAGACATACTTCCCTCACACCTTGACTACCGCGCTTAAGGCGCAGATCACTGGATTCAAGTAGGACTATGATGAGACCATCTACACCGCGTTCGAGAGGTTCCAAGATCTCACGAACAAGTGCCCTCACCATGGTTTTGAACTTTCCGACCTAGTCCAACACTTCTACAATGGACTAACCTTCGAGAACCAACAAGTGGTGGATTTCCAATGCCGAGGCAATATTTGGGAGGAAACCGCAGAAGCCGTCTGGGCAGTTTTCGATAGGCTTGCTAAGGGTTCGCAGTTCAAGGACCCAAGAGCAATGGTTAGGAGACGTGGACCTGAAGCTCCACCGACTCAAGAAGCCCCTATGTACAGGGGGAATGGGGATCAATTCGAGTGCTTTACCAACGAATTGAAGCAAGTCCTCAAGAGCGCCACCAGAACAACTGTTTCGAACGAAGTATGCCGAATATGCAAGAACTATGGGCATGGGGCTCACATGTGTAGATCGGAACTGGCATACGATGATGGCAACTGGGCTCGAGGAGGTGAAGAAGAAGCCTTTGCTACGGAGTTTGGTACTCAAGAAGTTAGCTACGGACAAGACGGTAGGAATCCTCGAGGTGGATTTTGGAGAAGAGGATACCGTAACAATCAAGGATATGCACCGGCTAACCAGACTTATGGACCTAACCAAGACCGTAGTAGGATGAACTATGGTAATGATCACTGCGAAAACCCCGATCCGAAAGAGCCACCGAAGTCGAAGTCGGCTCAACTGATGGAGAACTTGCAAAAGATGGTTGATCACACACAAAGTTTTCTCAAACGTTATGAAGAAGATTCCGAGAAGACTAGGGCAAGGCTTGATAGGTTGGAAGAGAGCACTAGGCTTGCCCATCAAAAGATGCAAGAGTTGATCGACCGAGGAGCAAGTAGGGAACAAGGCAAACTGCCTAGCAGCACTGTGAAGTCGAATGCCATTACATTGGCTGGTGATGTACCTGACGAAATTACCATCAAGAAGATTGTTCGGTGCGAGTGTTGCATGAAGGAAGAACTTCTACAGGCTGAGGATGAAGAGAAGGACCTTGGTTCTGACACAAGTGTTGAGGAGCAAGAAGATCCCGAACCACTCCCTAAAAGTTTCGATGTTAAGGTAGGGATTGGTGAGCTTGAAGATGTCCGTGCCACACTAGACACAGGATCCCACTCAAACATAATTCCTTTGAATGTGTTTGAAAAGAGCAACATTGGAAAACTATCTGAGCAAAGGGATATTGTGCAACTGGCGGATGGATCCTTTATGAGACCCGAGGGCGTTGTGAAAAATGTGTTGGTCAAGATTGGTGAAGCATCTATATACACCAATTTTGTAGTTATGCCGGCGTCTGCACCTGGAACGGGGGATGTCATACTCTTAGGGCAAACATTCTTGACCAAACTACGCTCCGTGATGGATATTTACCAAAGAACTTGCACTATCGAAGTGGATGGCAAGCAACACGTGTTGCAAGCCATACCTGATCCACCTGAACCGCCTGATATTACTACTCACTACTGTGATCTTGCAGCCTATATTCTTTCTTATTCACAGGTTCGTGGCATGGAAAGGAGATCAATGAAGGGGAAGCCTAGTACCCGCAAAAAGAAGAGATAGGCGCAGACAGGAGTCGAGACAAAGACTTTAAACAATGACGCTATCCGGGAGGCAACCCGGAATTTTTATCGCTTTCTTTACTGCTTTTCTGCATGCATTCATTCTTGAACTATTTGCTTCTCGTATGCGAATTTGTTCATGTCTGTGTCGTATATGCTTATGTTTGAGTGAGATTTTTCGAGTGTTTTTTTGAAAAAATTGGTTTCGGGGATTAAAACCGAATTTTCTGACGACGGGAACCGTCTCCCCGCATTGGGGAGCACGGGGCGAACCGCCCCCAGTCCCAGAACTTCAAAAACGCGGATTTCATCCCCAAAACCTCATTTTCTTCATTCTTCTTCATTCATCCTCCCAAAAAACCCGAAAAGTGCGATTTTACATTTAAATCTTCATAACTTCTTCATTTCTTGACCAAATTGAGTGTTCTTTAGCTTAAATCGAAGCCTATTACATGATCTATCATCCTATCCGAACAGATTTCATCCTAATTCGTTAGATTTGCAGATCTGAGGTATCATCCTTAGAACCCTAATTTTCAAATTTGGGGGTTTTCTATTTTGAGCTTCAATTATACTTATTTGATGCATGGGTATGATGTTTGCTTGATTAGACATGTTATTTACTATCAATTGCATGCTCAATTTTGCTTGGATTGTTGATTTGGGTATTTTGCTACTAGATGATATATCTTGTTCTGCAATATGTCTCTATCTTTGATTTCTTGCATATGATTGTGTATATTGACGTAATGTTGGCGGATTTGACGATAGAATGCTTATTTGTTGAGTATGAGGATTTATGATGGTTGAATTTGTCGCTGCTATGGTATGAATTGAGCCTTGTTATCAAGGATATTAGTTGTCTAGTAAGAGCATAATGTGATATATTGCATGTACAAGTTACATTAGTATGTTGCATGATGAAGTACCTAGACTAGACATTACGGTTTGGGGAGCTCGATTGATGATTTTATCACTTGTGTGTTTCACTTTTACACTAGTATGTATTTGAGTCAGTTTTGTGTCATACGAGGTGCTAACCGCTGTTTGTAGGTACCATACCAAGGGAAAGGAGCATTCCCGTATGATTGTTGTGAAGGACCATGTCAAGGAAGGTGACCTCGCTAGATGTGCGTTCGAGCCAAGGGGTTTTGCAACAACGTCGTGGATTATCCAAGAGGAGGAGCTAGAGTACACCTGGAGTAAGGACTCCTATGCCTATTCATGCACCACCGAAGGGACAGAAACCATTATTACGTCAGCACTCCATCACAAGGACTGCAAAGTTCGAGTGAACTGGAAGGCACCGGGAGATTCTCGCCGCGACAGATTCGATCTTGAGTTCGTAGTTGCTAGAAGATTCTGAAGCGCTAGCTTGGTTCCAAAACATAATGACATGGGTGCCCAGCACCTTGTTGGGGTGCCCCTTGCCTGCCTCTAAAGTGAGCATCATATAGACATCGGTCGGATCCACCGTAGAGAATGTGGTCGAAATTGGAGAAAAATGTAGAAGACTTCTGAGTATCCGAGCAGCCTACTGTAACCTTCTCGTGGTGTAAAACGTTGGAGGGGGAGGTCCTGATACCACTGCCCTTTCCCCTTCAACAGTTCACATCCTATTGGAGGGCTACAGGATGGAGGATTCCATAACATCGGCGGCTAATCTTGAGAATTCTACCTACCACTGCAACTCTATTGGCGATGATGATGGTGACAGTAGTGACAATGAAGGCCATACGGTCAATGATGATTCTAATGGAGGAGTTGTTCCTGTCCGGCCTAAAAATGGAACTACCGCACCTACCAGAAGACCTGATGACACACTATAAAGCTCCTAGAGGAGGCCCAATAAATCACAAGCAGCATACTCAGCCGACCGAGGCCAAACCATGGGGTAACATCTAGTATCACATCTTATTTCCTCATTTTCTTACTGCTAGGGACTAGCGTTAATTTCATGAGGGGGGATGGGATTTAAGTGATCTGATGTTGTTAGTTTGGAGCTTGGTATTGGTAGGATGAGTATAGTACCTCGCATGCTTTATCCGTCTGCATTTGCATTTGCACGTTTACTGCTTTCTTAGATTTTTTAGGTTGCATTTCACTACATTCATCCTAGGATAGTTTTGCATGTTTTATATGGAGTTTATTGCCGAATTTTTTCAACTTTTTTATTGGGTAGATCAACTAGCTTTGCCATTAATCGTATGCTTCATCTCTATGAATTTGTTTGAGGTTTTTCTCGCTTGGCTTGTCACATTTATGTATTGCACTTAGTTAAGCATGGTAGTCTCGACATCACTTAGTGGTGTTTTCTCTACTGCGGTTCACGAAGGCCTTTATAATAGGATGATGCATGTTAGAGTCTTATGGTTGTTTCCCGAGTAATTATGTACCTAAGAGGCAACAAATCTTCACCATGCTTTGAGATTGCTAAATGCCTAGGAAGGAGGTAGTGTGAGGTTGTGTGATCCTTTGTTTATAACCTATTCTTCCGAATAGGTTTGGGGAGGGGGTTGCACCATCTTTAGACTTGTTTCTGTTTTTCATTTCCGTATCGTGAGTTTGTTTTTTCTTTTCCGTAAATTTTGTAATCCAACCTATTCTTTCAAATAGGTTTGGGGAATTCGTGTGAGTCATTTTGTTTCCTTTTTGTTATGCTAACTGCTGGCTAGAAAAATCGAAAAAAAAAGAAGAAAGAAAAAATTCAGAGAAAAAAGAGAAAAAGAAAAAAAAAGAAAAAAAAAGAATCTGGAAAGAAAAAAAGAAAAGACCCCAAAAAAGCAAAGAAGGGTCCAAAAAGAAAGCCAAATAGCAGTTTAGCAAAGTGTTGAGTCTTTTCCATTTTTGTATTGTTCGTAATCGTGTTGTAATTTTCTATTTTTTATCTTTTTTGTCTTAAGAGTCATCTGTTCTAGACCACCATCGTCCTGCCATTCAGGAAGTGGTGAATAGCTTAAGACTTTACTTGAGAGATGGGTAGAATAGGGGAGTGTTATCTTTTATAGGGAACCCTCATTCGTTTGATGAGAGCCAGTACTGGTTCGACCTCTTTTGAGGAAAAGTCTTAACATGGTGGAACAGCAATAAGTCCTCAGTTTCATAGGCACGGGGCAACCATTCGTATCTTAGCCTGCTTCATTACGTCGTCACTGACTAGGTCCAGGTAGAGAATGTTACGAGAGACTATCTTGTCTTGACATAAGTGCTTATGTGGATGTGTATAGGTCAATCGAGGTATTCTTCAACCTATATTCATGCTTTGATTTATATGGTTTTTGTTCATATGTTATTTGGTAGATTCAGTAGATTAGTTCATTTTATTTGCCATGAAACTCCATTTTGTGTCTTGCATGTTTTTTGTATTAGAGTCTAGCTTAGTTGCTTGAGGACAAGCAAAGGTTCGGTTTGGGGAGTTTGATGAATGTGTATTTTACACTTTCATTCGAGTCTTTTTCACCTATTTTAGCTATCCTCTATGTTAATTTAGCTATATTTTAATGTATTTTATTAGAATAGTGTCACGTTTCCCTTTAGATTTTATTTTACAGGTTTTGGTTGAAATTCGAAGATTTCCGGGCAATTATATTGAAGTTTACAAGGAATTGGTGTTCCAGAAGCCTATTTGAAGTATCTGAAGGTTTCCGGATAGGATTTGAAGTCTAGGGGCCGAATCTGGAGGTTAGAAGGCTACTAGAAGTCAGAAACCGAGTCCGAAAAGGGGAAGAAATCCAAAACGTGTCGAAAACGCGGAATTCCGCGAGAATTACCCGGGGGCGAACCGCCTCGTGCTGGGGCGAACCACCCCGTGGTTTTTCGGGGCCTATATATAGTGCTCAGTTTTTCTCCGAAAATCATATCTTTCCAGACCTACTTTCTCACCTCTCTTTATAGTTTTAGGTAGGAACTTCTCGGGGCCTGTCCTGGGAGTTCTGTAGCTTAGGGGATACTTTTTCATAGCAGATTGGAGCTCGTAGGATCGCAATTCTTCGGAGATTGACAACCTTCGGTAACTTGTATCTTACAGTTTAATCTACTTATTTTATTTATCTTTCAATATGTTTTCTTCTATGATTTCTATTGATTGCATGCCTATTATGAGTAGCTAAACTTATCGTTGGTGGTAGTATGTGAATTCTTAGCGAAGGGAAGATAATCATGCTAATGGCTATATCGCGCATTATACTCCGTGTCATTGCTTTATTTCGTTGATCAGGCACAACCTAAATTCTCGTATGTTGTATTGATTATTATGCACAATTGGACACTTGTCGACCATCAGACCAATTATCTTCGTAGTGTTGAATAATTACGGAACACATTAGGACAATAGTGATTGACTTGTCAGACCAATTATCTTCGTAGTGCTTAATATTTGCAACAGGACACTAGATTGATTCAAAGATCTCTATGCAAGACCGAGGAATTTATGCATGATTATCGATCCGTTATGTTAAGAAGGACCATACTATCACCAATCTCCATTATCTGCTAGAAACCCCCTTTTGCTATCTATCTGCTGTTTTATATTCTCTTGTTAAATAGATAAAGCTAGTTATAGTCCTGAGAGAACGACACTCGAGTCATTCTACTACTACACTACGGTTTTCGTTGTAGTTGTGGATTGCCTTTGGCTAATTACAAATTTATTTGTTGAATCGAGACCCGACAAATCTCCCGTTCATCACAGATGCAAGCTCAGTGAAGGAGGGAACATGTCTGAGCATGTTCTCAAAATGATTGGTCTCTTTGAAAAGCTTGCCAATGCCGGCGTTAAGCTAGAGAACAAGATCATGGTGATCTTTGTCCTTCAATCATTGTTGAGTTCGTATTCGCAGTTCATCATTAATTACACGATGAATGCGAAGGACGTAACACTGCCTGAACTTCATAATCTGCTGAAGACATATGATCAAACTCTTCCTAAGAAGGAAAAGTCGATCATGCTTGTTGGGCAACCGTCTAACCCAAAACCCGAGAAACAAAGGTGCTAAGGGTAAGGGAAAGTCGGCAGCCAAGGCTAACACTTGGAGTGATAAGCCTAAGCGTCCGAACCAGAAAAGGAAGTTCAAGAGAAGCGGAACGGTACGCACAGATGAATGTCTTTTCTGTAAGCAGAAAGGACATTGGAAGAAAGATTGCCCTAAGCTTAGGGCAGATCAAGCTAAGAAGCCACCGGCTTCTGACTCAGGTATGTTTGTTATTGAAATGAACGTAACTACTTTTGACTCCAATGGTTGGGTATTAGATACAACCTGTGGCTCACACATTTGTAATAATGTGCAGGGGCTAATTGATCACAGGCTAGTCAAGCAAGGTGAAATCGACTTGCATGTTGGGAACGACAATCCAGTTGAAGCCAAACGCGTTGGACGCAGCAAGATAGATTTACCTTCGGGACAATGTTTAGAACTTGATAATGTTTATTTTGTTCCATCCATTGTCAGAAATATTATTTCCATTCCATTGTTAGACAATATGGGTTTTTCCTTTCGATTTGCGAATAATACTTGTTATTTTTCATTAAATGATCAGTATTATGGAAAAGCTCGCTTGGTGAATGGTTTATATATTTTGCAAAGTAGTCTACCTTTATTTCAAATACATAACAAACAACTGTCTTCAAGTAGGAAGAATAATCCATCTTATCTATGGCATTGTCGGCTAGGCCATATCAATGAAACACGGATTCAAAGACTAAGGAAGTTGGACTACTTAGAACCATTTGATTTTGAATCATATGGTACATGCGAATCATGTGTTAAGAGTAAGATGACGAACAAACCTTTTGTTGGACAAGGTGTTCGTGCCACTCGCTGCTTAGAGCTCATACATACCGATGTATGTGGACCTTTTAAAGTCCATGCGCGTGGGGGTTATCCTTACTTCGTTACCTTTACTGGCGATTTCTCAAGGTATGAATATATTTATCTTATGAAGAATAAATCCGAGACCTTTGGGAAATTCAAGGAGTTTAGGAATGAGGTCGAGAATGAATTGAACCTAAGGATAGTCACTCTTCGATCAGATCGAGGAGGTGAATACCTTAGTGAAGAATTTATCGACTACTTGAAGGAAAATGGAATTCAATCGCAATGGACTCCTCCTGGAACACCACAGTTAAATGGTGTGTCTGAGAGGAGGAATCGAACCCTGTTAGACATGGTAAGAGCAATGATTGGATTCTCGACTCTTCCAAAGTATCTGTGGGGATATACACTACAAACTGCAATCTACATTCTGAACCGTGTACCATCTAAATCAGTGGAGAAAACTCCTTACGAGTTGTGGAAGGGAAAGAAGCCTTCACTAGGCTATCTTAGACCTTGGGGCTGTCCTGCGATAGTCAAACTGATGCTCACTGATAAGTTAGATGCCAAGGGTGTCAAAGTATATTTCATAGGCTATCCTCGTCAAACGAGTGGCTATGAATTCTATCATGCTGAAGATCACAAGGTGATCGTATCTAGAAACGTCAAGTTTTTAGAAGCTGCCTCGAAGAAGAGAGGTTAGATGACATGATAGAACTTGAAGAAATTCAAGACTTTGACAAGCGCGAACATGAGGTCTCTAAATCTTCTGATTTGGACTCAAGTTCAGTGGGAGCTTTCGAAGCAGACAAGGGTGATGATATGACACTTGCTAGGCATGTCATAGTCAGTGGGAGTCCTGTGATTAGATCAACAGTTGAAACCACACCAACAGAACCCGTTGTCAACCAACCTGTGCAACAAGTTGCACAAGAGCAGCCTCCCGCAAGGGAACAGGGTCGCTCCCAGCTCCCAGCTGCATCAGTACCCACTGATAATGTTCGTGTTACACGAAGCCAGAAAAGAAAAGCACCAGAACCAGTCGAGCTCCGTAGGTCGAAGAGGATCCTAAAAGGACCTTAGAAGCAAAGCCTTATGATAGAAGACATCAGTGAACTTGATGTCGGTTTATCAGATCGGGAAGATCCCGAGACCTACAAAGAGGCAATAATTGATATTGACTCAGACAAATGGCAAGAGGCCATGGAATTAGAAATGGATTCAATGTACCAGAACCAAGTTTGGAACTTGGTAGACGTGCCCCAAGGGGTTAGACCTATTGGGTGCAAATGGGTCTTTAAACGAAAGACAGATGCCGATGGCAAGGTACAAACGCACAAAGCTAGGCTTATGGCGAAAGGCTACACGCAAAGGTATGGCATCGATTACGATGAAACCTTTTCACCGGTAGCAAAATTGAAGTCCATTCGAATTCTACTTGCAGCTGCCTACTATGATTATGAAATCTGGCAGATGGATGTAAAGACTGCCTTCCTCAATGGCAACCTTGAGGAAGAGGTCTATATGGTACAATCGGAAGGTTTTATTAGTAAAACCAAGCCAACTGCTGTATGCAAATTACAAAGATCCATCTATGGGCTAAAGCCAGCGTCAAGGAGCTGGAATATCCGCTTTGATGAAGCTGTCAAATCGTTTGACTTCATCAGAAGCAAGGAAGATCCCTGTGTCTACGCTAGACACAGCGACAAAGGAGTTGTTTTCATGATCATTATGTAGATGACATTTTGATCATGGGAAACAATTTCTCTATTCTAGAAGAGACTAAAGTTTGGTTATCAAGTACCTTCTCGATGAAGGACTTGGGTGAAGCGAACTACATCCTAGGGATCAAGATCTTTAGAGATAGATCCAAGAGGATGTTAGGAATGACACAGTCCACCTACATCGACAAAATACTGAAGCGTTATAAGATGGACGACTCAAAGAGAGACTTTCTCCCAGATAGGCATGGGATTGTCTTATCAGTTAAGGATGATCCTAAAACTAATGAAGAAAGAAATGCAATGAGTCGTGTGCCCTATGCCTCGGCAGTAGGGTCTATAATGTATGCAATGAATTGCACAAGGCCCGATGTGGCATATGAGCTTAGTGTCACTTGTCGACACCAACAGAATCCAGGAGTACATCACTGGACTGCTGTAAAGAACATTCTTAAGTACCTTCGACGGACTAAAGAGATGTTCTTGGTGTTTGGTGGAGAACCAGAATTAAAGATGTCTGGGTATGTCGACGCTGGATTTGAATCAGATCCTGATGACTTTAAGTCACAGACAGGATACGTATTCAAATTGAACGGAGGAGCTGTCTGTTGGAAGAGTTCTAAGCAAGCCACGGTTGCTGACTCATCCACAGAAGCCGAGTACATTGCTGCATCAGAAGCATCGAAAGAAGCTGTCTGGATTTCAGAGTTCTTGAAGGAATTGAGGGTTGTTCCTGCTCCTAGTCCAATAACGATTTATTGTGACAATACGGGCGCCGTCTCTCAAGCTAGGGAGCCTAGATCTACAAACAAGAACAAACATGTACTTAGAAAATATCACGTTATACGTGAAATTATAGATAGAGGAGAAGTTAGTATAGAACGTGTCTCTACCACGGACAACGTGGCAGATCCTTTCACCAAGGTCTTATCAGTGGAAGTCCACTTAAGACATTATGCTAATCTGGGTATTAGGCATAAAGGTGACTGGCTCTAGTCCAAGTGGGAGATTGATAGTGTATTTGTCCTAGAGACAGTCCTTACTAAGGGCATAGTACCCTTATAGAGGGCATATATGTAATATTACACAGGTCAACGTAATATAATATATGTTTGTTGCATTTTACTATTGAGTATCGCTTTCATATTTATATTACACCAGGCATGCAGCATGTCATATCTCTATTACTGTCTGTATTGATATTAAACATGTCCCCTCGGATAGATGACCGATCACACAGATAGTGGGAGCTGTGTGAGTTATCATCTATCCCAAACTCCCCCTAGTCGAGGTTCATCTCGGATGTAGGGGTCTGAATGAACCAGACGAGACTAGTATGCGTGGAGGTTATACTTGTTGGAGCAAGTGTGAGCCGATCCCACGGCCACGGAATGGATTGTTGGACAATTGAGAAACGTTCCCATAACTGCGCATAGTTGTTCGAAGAAGGATTATCAAACAATGGAAGTACCCACCGGACACTCCCATCGATGTATACTCTACACCGAAGTGTCTATGGGAACCGGTAAGTTGTCGAAGTGATGCCAGTCGTCATTTGTACTTACAGGACTTTATCATCACATTTGTTGCCCCATATCCTTGGTGGACCCGTCGATGTCAGCTCTGAATAAGCAGCTGACCTAAGACACGATCCAGGATTATGGCTACATACAAATGGGGATGATAAGTGATTCTGTGAAGGATTCATCTCTCAAGTGTAGCACAGGAGAGCACTGCTCATAGTCTGCATAGTTGTGTTGGTAAAGTCACTGGCCAGTGCAAATGATATATTATGATGGTCATAAGTATATCTTAACCAAGCAACTCCCTGAGACGCCCGTGGATGTATTATTGGGATAGACACTTCATCGATCCTAGATACATTCGAGCAAGTCAGATGAAGGGACGTTACCATCGCCGCGTTGAGCGCAACAGGCTTCGCAACGAAAGGGTTAGCTTTGAGAAACCTCTCAAACGTCCTCACGTATTAATATTGCAAATGGAACCGTCTAGGAATTCTATGTTGCCTAGTCTAGGACTTGCTTAATACGATGAGGCCCTATGGGTCACACTATGTGGTGATTCAGCTTATCAGAATATCCTTGAAGATGGAATCGCAATTAATTTGGAATTAATTGTGATTGATGGATTATAATTGATTTGGAATAAATTATAATATTTGGTGGCTCAATTAATGATTTGGAATTATTAATTGAATTGGCTAATTAATTGTATTTTATGTAAATACAATTAAAGATTATATTTTGGAAATATAATAGAGGTTTGATTTGAAAGGATATGTTAATTTAGAATTAACATATGCACTTGGGAAAAATCTACTTGGAGTTTGAATTGCCTTAGAAATATAAGTGGGTCCCAAAATTGGGACCCACCTCCCGTAGGACTGGGCGCGCGCGCGCGCATGGATAAGGTAGGGGAAGGAGTTCGACTCCTTCCTCTATTAGAAGTCCAAGGGATAAGTTAGATTTTCCTGATTGAGTTTTAATTTGATTGGGAATGAATCTAGACTTGATATTGGTTTCCTTGTGCGATAAGAATTAGATTCTTATTCCTTTACGAAGTCTAATTGCTTATGCTTTAGGCTTCTATAGACTACAATATATAGTGGACTATTAGAGAGCTTTTGATACAGACTTTCACAGTTTTGCACACAGTTATTCTACCCAGTTTTCTTAGAGAAAATAAAAGCTCTCCCCTACTCTCTAAATCCACACGCGCGCGCCACCTCTGCCGGAGGAATCGCCGCCCCGTCTTCTTGGTCACACAAAGAATATCCTAGCATTCTTCCGATAGACTGTTCATTCGTGGATACCAAGGTTGAGGTTCTAGGAGCTGGAAACTAACTCTTATTGTCTTGCAGATATACAGAGTATTGCAGATATCTTCGACTTCGACGAAGGAGAAGATACACCGGAATATTACGAAGACTTGGAAGCTGCTTTGGAAGTAAGGTTAGTCTTCTAATTGACGTGTTTATATATATACGACATATGCATAATCAATTAACCTGTATGTTAAGAAAATTTTTGAAATTCCGCTGCGTACCCTAGGGGTAACTCTGACCATATTTTCTTACACCAGGCACCCCAGGCGGTCCGCCTGGTGTCCTGCGGTCCGCCTGGGAGGTTCCGACAGTCAGATATATATATTTGTAAAGTTGCGAATTTTCATAGCTTAGATCATAATTTTGTAGACATAAACCCTAGAGCTTTTTCTGGGTATTTTTTCTCTTAGAACTACTTTATCTTAGCAATTTGGAGCACCAAGGTAGAGATTCGGACATCTTTTGATCTCACCTTGCTAGAAACTTGTGAGTTTAGCAATTCACCGGAGATTGACAACCCTCAGTGGTAACTTTGTATCTCACCCTTTTCATACTCTATCTTTCAATTCAATTATGTTTTCATCTATGATTGCTTGTGTTGATTTCGATTTTGATATGAGTAGCTAAGTTTCTAGTAGGTGATAGTATGTAAATTCGTAGCTAGGGTTCATATTGTGCATGATTGAGTTTCTGAGTCTTTTACTTGTTTAATTATTTTATTCGATTCTTTGATCCGACTAAGCCAAATATCTTCGTATGAAAGTGTTAGAAACACTAGGACAATTCAAGATCATCGATTCAATAATTATAATTATCAAGTACTGCTTGAACTAAGCCTGACAACCTTAGCCAAGTATTGATAGTGTATATGTCCTAGAGACAGTCCTTATTAAGGGCATGCAGCCCTTATAGAGGGCATATATGTACTATTACACAGGTCGACGTAATATAATATATGTTTGTTGATTGACTATTGAGTATCGCTTTCATATTTATATTACACCAGGCATGCAGCATGTCATATCTCTATTTCTGTCTGTATTGATATCAAACATGTCCCCTCGGATAGATGACCGATCACACAGATAGTGGGAGCTATGTGAGTTATCATCTATCCCAAACTCTCCCTAGTCGAGGTTCATCTCGGATGTAGGGGTCTGAATGAACCAGCTGAGACTAGTATGCGTGGAGGTTATACTTGTTGGAGCAAGTATGAGCCGATCCCACGGCCACGGAACGGATTGTTGGAAAATCAAGAAACGTTCCCATAACTGCGCATAGATGTTCGAAGGATGATTACCGAACAATGGAAGTACCCACCGGACACTCCCATCGATGTATACTCTACACCGAAGTGTCTATGGGAACCGGTAAGTTGTCGAAGTGATGCCAGTCGTCCTTTGGACTTACAGGACTTTATCATCACATTTGTTGCCCCATATCCTTGGTGGACCCGTCGATGTCAGCTCTGAATAAGCAGTTGACCTAAGACACGATCCAGGATTATGGCTACATACAAATGGGGATGATAAGTGTTTCTGTGAAGGATTCATCTCTCATGTGTAGCACAGGAGAGTACTGCTCATAGTCGTCATAGTTGTGTTGGTAAAGTCACTGGCCAGTGCATCGATATATTATGATATTCATAAGTATATCTTCGTAACCAAGCAACTCCCTGAGACGACCGTGGATGTATTATTGGGATAGACACATCATCGATCCTAGATACATTCGAGCAAGTCAGATGAAGGGACGTTACCATCGCCGCGTTGAGCGCAACAGACTTCGCAACGAATGGGTTTGCTTTGAGAAACCTCTCAAACGTCCTCATGTATTAATATTGCAAATTGAACCGTCTAGGAATTCCATGTTGCCTCGTCTAGGACTTGCTTAATACAATGAGGTCATATGGGTCACACTATGTGGTGATTCAGCTTATCAGAATATCCTTGAAGATGGAATCGCAATTGATTTGGAATTAATTGTGATTGATGGATTATAATTGATTTGAAATTAATTATGATATTTAGTGGCTCAATTAATGATTTGGAATTATTAATTGAATTGGCTAATTAATTGTATTTTATGTAAATACAGTTAAAGATTATATTTTAGAAATATAATAGAGGTTTGATTTGAAAGGATATGTTAATTTAGAATTAACATATGCGCATGGGCAAAATCTACTTGAAGTTTGAATTGCCTTAGAACTATAAGTGGGTCCCGATTTTGGGACCCACCTATTACCCCTGGGAGCGCGCGCGCGCGCAGATGGTATAGGGGAAGGAGTTCGACTCCTTCCTCTATTAGAAGTCCAAGGGATAAGTTAGATTTTCCTGATTGAGTTTTAATTTGATTGGGAATGATTCTAGACTTGAAATTGGTTTCCTAGTGCGATAAGAATTAGATTCTTATTCCTTTACGAAGTCTAATTGCTTGTGTTTTAGGCTTCTATTGACTACTATATATAGTAGACTATTAGAGAGCTTTTGATATAGACATTCACACAGTTGAACACCCAATTTTCTTAGAGAAAATAAAAAGCTCTCCCCTACCTCTCCATACTAGCCACGCGCGCCACCCCTCTCACCGGAGGAAAACTGCCGCCCCATCTTCTTGGTCACACAAAGAATATCCTAGCATTCTTCCGATAGGCTGTTCATCCGTGGATACCAAGGTTGAGGTTCTAGGAGCTGGAAACTAACTTTTATTGTCTTGCAGATAATCAAAGTATTGCAAATATCTTCGACTTCGACGAAGGAGAAGATTCACCGGATTATTACGAAGACTTGGAAGCTGTGCTTGCTTTTGGAGTACGGTTAGTCTTCTAATTGACGTGTTTAAATATATACGGCATATACATAATCAATTAACCTGCATGTTAAGAAAATTTTTGAAATTCCGCTGCGTACCCTAGGGGTAACTCTGACCGTATTTTCTTACAAGTATTAGTATAGATAGGAAGCTTTCAAAATATACGTCTACAAATCTGTCTTTTGGTGTTTGTTAACTCGAATTACTTTTAAAGCAGTACGCGTTGCACTTTCATGCATAATTAGAACCCGATGCTTAGAATGAGCATACTATCACCAGCTCTCATCATATATTGTTAAGTCAAGCTAAGTTAAATTTATTTTCTGAATTTATATAATAGTTATTGTAGTTAAAGCTAGTAAAGTCCCTAGAGATCGAGAGTCGAGGTCATCTTACCTCTGCACTACATGTTTTGTGTAGTTGTGAGTTGCCCTTTGGCTAAAACAAATTTATTTGATTGTTCGAGTTTGCCAATCTCGTTCATCATCCCTCAGGACTCCATTATTTGAGACTCTTAATGCACCAAAAGCACTTCCAGCAGGGACGCCTTGGAGTTGATTTTCGCCTGATCTTTCCTCCCGGGATCCCGTGACATTAGTGAATGCCCCATCTATCATATCTTGATCCCCTACAACATTGTTATTTCTAGCAGCCCTTGGAGCAGCTGCCCTTCCTCGTCCTCGACCTCCTAGAGGGGGGACGGCCCTTTGGGCGAGGAGGATTCTCTACTGCTGCTGCGTTGGCGATTCGGGTACTCCGCCTTGGATTTGCCATCTCAGGGCTTGACCTTGGGCTCGACCAGTAGGGCCAGGAATGACCTTTTGATCAGATTCCCACAGACTCCTGGATCGAAAACCTTCAGTAGTCGAACCCTAAGGGTGTTCCTCGAGCCACTTAGTCATCTTGTCCTTAGTGAGCTGTTTTGAGGGTCGGCCTCTTAAGCTAGTCGAGTCATGCTGGTCGAGGCATACGCAGGTGACATACTTGTACGTATGGTCGAGCCCCTTGAGGGACGGTCCTTGTAGCCTTGTAGCGCTGTTAGGCCGCTCCTGTTCGTAAATGCGGTCTGGACATATTTTAACACCAACCTACATATAATATAATTTACGATTTTAGGACACTTTATCACTCACATATTAATTCTTCATATAAATATTACGGATATTAAGGAAAGAACAGTTATAGTCAAGCCATTATCTTAGTTTGTTTAGTTTGTTATATTTGTTAAGTCAGTAAGTTAGTGGCTGACTTTGTCATGTATCGTGTACATACTTGTAAACCTTTCTCTATAAATTCAATATCAATCAACACCAACAATTGTGGTTGATTTATTTTACTCTTTATGGTATCAGAGCTTTTGGTTAAACTCCATATACGATCCTCCCCATGGCTCCAGAATCTTCTCGCAGTTCCCCTCCTGCCGATGCTTCTCCCGATGAATTTCTTTCCTTTTCTACTATGGTTCATCTCCTCCAAAACCACCGACTTGACTCTACCAATTACCTCCAATGGCACTCTCAGATCGAACCTCTTCTTGTCTGCTCGGACCTCTTCCCTTTGATGGTTCCCGTGCTCCTCCCTCTCTCACTCTTCCCAATCCTTCCGGAAATACTTAACTAGCACAAATAGATTATAGTTCTTTACAATTTGTTCATGTCCTGCTTTGAGTAATTCATTATATTTTCCTTGATTAACTGGTCTCAATAAGAGAAGTGCATGATGATACTTGCGACTTTATTTGGACTTTATTTGATTCACTTCAAATTATATTACTGGTATTTTTGGGGCTTGTTAAACGTAGTAGCAATTTTACTAAACGTTGGAAATTTATTAGTAATTTGCAAAAAACACCTTATTTTTAATATTTTACAAATAAGTCACAAATTTATTAAATACATTAAATACACACAAATTACAACTAACACAATTTCATACGTTCATTACTTCCTTCTCCACAATAAATTCTTCAGAAACAATCTCTTCTGAATACAAATTTTCAACATGGAATGGCCACCTTGGACTGAAGAATGGTCGAAGTATGAAAATTATGAGGTAAAGATTACTGATTTTATGTGTATTAAGCCTTTTTTTTTTTTTGTAAACCGCAGCAGCTAATGGCTAGCAGCAGGCCGCGGCCTGCTGGCTGCTGCTCGCGCGGCGGCCTGCTGCTCGCGGGTAGCAGCAGGCCCGCGTATAGGTCCGTTTTTATTTTTTTTTTAATTTTTTTTTATTTTTTTGCTAATATATATATATATATATATATATATATATATATATATATATATATATATATATATATATATATATATCCAATTACATCAAACTTCAACTTGTTATATTAATTGATCTTCATATTTTATTGATGCACACATTTGATTTTCATTTATGATATATATGTTGTTGCTTCTGTTTTTTTTTTTTACAAATTATTAGAACAAATGTACGTATTTATCTCATATATCAATTTATTGATTAGTATACATTTTTATTTTCAGGTTAATGATGATGGGAATGATAAGGAGCAAGATCATATGTATGATGACATGAATTACTTGTTCAATAGTCTTGGAGAATTTCCTACAAGAATAGCCGCAGAAGATGAAGTTAGGCGAATTGGTCGGGAAAATCACATGTACTTCACAGTTGTCACAACACATGCAAATCGGATTTACCTTGGTTGTGAACGTAGTGGGAAGTACAGAGCGACGACGAGTAAAAATATCAATGTTGTGAGTCGCCATTCAAGTGGGACGAAGAAGAATGAATGTCCCTTTCAGTTGAAACTAAAAAGAAATTGTGATAGTGGTCCATGGGTTGTACGCACAAGCGAGAATAGAGGGAGGCATAACCATGCACTTGGGAAGCACCCTAATTGGCATACATCGGCGGCAAAGTTGAGCGAACCGGAGCTAGAACACATACATAAGTTGTATATGACTCGAACGAAGCCAAAGAGTATCCTGCAAGAGGTAAAGTTGTTGAATAAAGATAATGTGAGCAACATCAGACATGTGTACAATGCAATTCACAAAAACAAGAACAAGGATAGGGATGGGCTAACCACGATGCAATACTTTCTGAAGTTACTCTCCGATCACCATTACTATCATAATGAGCGAAAGGAACCAGGTAATAATCATGTTGGTGAAGTTTTTTTTGCTCACCATCATAGCGTTGATTTGGTTCGACTATATCCTTATGTTATTCTCTTGGATGCCACATATGCAACAAATCTATATAATATTCCTTTGGTTCAAGTGATGGGTTTATTGCCAACCGGTAAGAATTTTCATGTTGCATTTGCATGCATCTACCATGAAAAGGAGGATAGCTATGTGTGGATAATGAGAGAGTTGAAGAAATTTTTTAGTGCTGTTGAGTATCCAGGTGTTTTTGTTACAGATAGAGAGCAAGCCCTTATGAACGCCATTGATACTGTTTTTCCGGAGAGTGGTCGTCTACTTTGTAGGCGACACATTTCAGAATGTGTACATAAGAATTTTGTTAAACACTCTGGAAGTCGAAAGTATGAGAGGGCAGTTAGGGCAAGGTGGAAGAAGGTTGTGAACTCACAAAGTGTTGATGAATATGAAAAACATGTGGATGAGCTACTTTATACTTGGAGATTCTTACCACTATTTGGAGAGTATGTCAAGAAGACATGGTGTGATCCGCATCATGAAAATTTTGTGTCGTACTGGACAAGAAAATATCTACATTTTGGAACTCAAACAACCAACAGGTACCATTGACTCAATTTTCTTAATTTACTATTGTCCTTTCATTATCGTAAAAGCACACCACTTGTATAAATTTATCATATTCAATTATGCAATCTTTAATATTATTGCAGGGTAGAAAGTGCGCATGCTCAACTGAAGTCCTGGATTAGAAATGCGAGGAGTAATTTTCCTACCATTTTTTTGAAGATCCACGAGATTGTTGAAGATGAATTGAATCATATTAGATCTGATTTCGAGCTGAATAGAACGAAGGAGTCTCATCATTGTAGAGCAAATTTGTTGTTTCGAAGGCTTGGTGGGATTGTTTCGCATGATGCAATACAGTTGATGGCTAACGAGTTAGAGGAGTGGAATAAAAGATGCTATGACGCAAAATGTAGCGGGGGTGATGCTCCTATTTGTATATGTGAGTTACGCAGCACACATGGGTTGATGTGTGCATGCCACATGAAGAAGCTTGAAGATGAATATACTCCAATCGACCCAATTGATATTCACCCATTCTGGAAAACTCTTGATTTGGATAAGAAATATTCTTGGGATGATTCCAGAAAAGCCACTGTTGATGATATATGTGACGAAGCATTCAGAGGCTTCAAGGAAAGTGCATCTGACGTGCAGAAGAGGATGTTATCTCAATATATCCATGAAATGAGGTTCCCCGCGTCAACCACATTTGAAGAGCCAATTCATCATAAGCACAAAGGACGACCTCCTAACGCTGAGGGGAAAAGATACCAAAGTGAATATGAGAAGGAGAAGAAGAAGGATGAGAAGAAAGATAAGAATGAAAAGAAAGATAAGAAGGAAAAGAAGAAGGATGACAAGAAAGATCAGAAAGATGAGAAGAAAAATGAGAAGAAAGATAAGAATAAAAGGAAGAAGGATGAGAAGAAGGATCAGAAAGATGAGAAGAAAAATGAGAAGAAAGATAAGAATGAAAAGAAGAAGGATGAGAAGAAGGATCAGAAAGATGAGAAGAATCAAAAGGACAAGATGAATGAGAAGGAAAAGGCTACGAAACAACTGTTCAACTTTGAATATAGCTCATGGATGCCGGTTCGTTTAGCAGACTATATCACAGGATGGTTGAATGTTGACTCTGATGGGAATTGTGGGTACCGAGCACTAGCCCACTATAGGTACGGGACACAGGAAAAATGGGTTCAAGTGCGTCTGGACATAATTCAAGAGATGAGACTCTACAAAGACAAGTATATAGCCATTGCAGGTATGTTGGCTTCCTTCTCGTAATTTTTTTCTATTTTTATTTCATTGAAACATGTACATAATGCTATTTATTATATAATATAAATATGAAACTTTCAATTGTTATTTGACTTGATCTGCAGGAGGTTGTGTTGAATACCAAAGGCAAATTATTAGTTTGACTCATTTTGTTGGGGGATGCGATAAACCTAACTGGTTGAGTATGACAGAACTCGGTCTAGCAGTTGCGACTAAGTATCAGAAAGTTATCCATTGTTACCGTGCAGATAGTAGCTATACATTCGTACCATGGGAATCGCGCGCTGATCTAGAACACCCACGACCAGATCCACCCGCAGAAGAATGGTCAATTGGTATGAGCAGCAACCACTTCTTTGTGATACACGTGGACCCAGGAGCCGCGATTGGGAACTTCATCATTTTTTGGAAATATCATAGGGTGCCACAGGTAGCTCATTGGAAAGATTGGTATGTAGAGAGAGGGAAAGTATGATGAATTCTTGTTAGGTTTTCATAGAATAGCTTTTCACATTTCTGATTTATGATTGCAATATCTTATACAATTTTCCTAATTATTTAGAATCCCCATTATTTATTTTTGTGGTTAGTTTTTGTAAAATAGTGGCATTGCAATAACACAAACTAACATTCGAAACACCCATAGAATAATAATTCAAGTCTCACAAACATAAACTAACATCCAAAAAATAATAATTTAGGTCCAAAACAAACACATAGAAAAACACAAACGTCAAAGGGTTCGAGTATCCGAAACACAAATTAAACTAAAACATAAAAGACACGGTCATTGTAGTGCCTAATCAACTATCCTACGAGGCTTCTTGACTAGCATACGGGACAGTTGATGCACAAGGTTTTTCATGTCATCATAAGTGGGAGATGGATTGGTCTGCGGATGGAATGGGGCGACCATATCCGTGATAGTCATAAGTAATTCCGCTTCAGAATTCTTATCCTGAACTGCATTCTGGACAACCTCTCTATTTACCTTGGGATGTGTCCTAGGAATATACCAAAGTAGGTAATCAGTAGTATCACTCTCAATTTGAAATGTATTAAGCCTCACAGACCTGAAAGATTAAGATACATATAGTTAGTCATAATGGTCTTCAAATGAAAATTTTTAAATAGACCATTTAAATTTGCATGTAGTCATAGTTACCTCTGTGATAGGTTGCATAAGTGGCTCCGCCATTTCAAAAACATGGTTCGGTCGACATGGTGTTCCAGAATGTATTGACGTGGTGTCTCTGTCCTCACAGCTTTTACTGGATGAATTGGTGCGAATGGAATAGACTGTCCATATCCAAACTGTCTCATGACACGATCTGGCATATATGGCTCGGTGTAACTCCGACAATGTAGAATACCCTCAAACAGTGTTATCGGAATTTCCTGGGAAGGGTTGTCCCCAAATGGTGTCCAGTTCACCTGAGTACGAAACAAAATTGTACATTTGACGATAATATTCAAACAGAACTAAAGTCAGAATTCAAGTAAACTAGGAAACTTACTTGGTTGGCACGCAACTCGTCCAACTGAATACGGATAGACTTCAGTAATGATTCCTGCTCAGCTAGTCGGTTTGGGGACGGTATCCATCTTTTTGCCCAAGGACCATCTACCACATCTGTTCTTCCCCTTGGACGAAAAGGCGGGAAGTATTCATAAATCCAAGCCTGTAATTAATGCATGTATGTTAATTCAATAATAAGTATTATAACGACAACATTAGATAAAAAGCACTGACGCTGACACTAACCTGTAGAAGTGTGAGACAACCAGCAATGTTGGTGCATCCAGCTCGTGATGCCTCTCCGAGTTGTCTGTACAAGTTGGCCAATGTAGCTGCACCCCATGCATAGTTCTGAACACCATCACTTTCATGTAGAAACTCTAGAAAACCGGCGTGGACAAGAGTGGTTGTCTTATCAACGAACAATGTCGTGCCAAGGAGCCACAACAAGTACGTTGAAAATACAGAGTTGTTGTTCAAATTACCCTGTTTTAGGCGCTTCTCCAATACATCAAACCCACACCGACCATGCTTCCAACCAAGTTCCCTTCCCAATTTGTCATCCAAAGGCAATTCCAGCAGAAGTCCCATATCTGTCATCAAACCCTCAGTCGTGCGACTAGAAATCACAGGCTTACCAGTCACGGGGATCTGTAGAATATACCATACATCGTGTAAAGTGATGGTCATCTCACCGAATGGCATGTGAAAGGAGTTGGTCTCAGGCTGCCATCTCTCAACAAAAGCTGATATAAGAGCGTGGTCAATAGACTTGTACATACAGTCCTTCAGGTGGTATAGCCTACTTTCCTTCAACCATGTCAATACATCATAATTTGCATCTTTTTCTGGGATAGAGAGATTCTTTGATCTTGCATGTCTTGAATGACAATGCAAGCACCTAAGGACCTATAAAAAAAACAAACATGTTACAACAATATTAAATATTATGTGACCAACATAATAATTCAAGTCTCACAAACATAAAATTGACTGACCTCCCCCTTATGCCATATTTGGTATGCAATATGGTGTTTGAACGAAGGCAATAACTCCTTTAGTACTGGCCCTCCATCAACTCCCAAACTCATCGGGCTACCATGCACATTACCCTCCATGTCACCATGAATATGTTCTCTCGGCCCTAAATAAAGAAAAAATTAAAAAGAAGAACCTAAACAATATTAACTGATAAAATCACAAGAAATTGAATTACCTTGCAAATTATCATAAGTTTCTTCATCGTCTTCCTCATCACTTGCAATCTCATGGCGATTAATCCCTTTACCTTTACTGCGAAGGTTATCAAGATATGCATCTCTCTCCATATCTTTAAGTGTACCACTAGATATCGAAGTATCATCATCATCGGAACTATCCACCATGGTCTCAGTTGCACGTGCAGACTGTTCATGCACTTGGGTACTCTCACTTTCCTGCTCCATGTCATCCCTCGTAGCCCTTGCTTTGGCCTCAACAGGAAGCCTACGTCCTTCTTCTGCACGCTTACGGTTTGATTGAGTAACAACCCTTCCTTGCAAGCGTCCACCACCAACATCTTCCCAATATCCTTTCTTCCACCCTTATCCATCTAGAATACAACAAAGTAAGATTAGAATGAACAATCAATATCTCTACAACTACGTATTATACAACAAGTCATTAATTTATTATCAAATTATAAGGGGACATGAGAAATGTGTGCATCAATAAAATATGAAGATCAATTATATAACAAGTTGAAGTTTGATGTAATTTGATATATATATATATATATATATATACTATATATATATATATATATATATATATATATATATATATATATATATATATATATATATATATATATATATATATATATATATATATATATATATATAGCAAAAAAAATTAAAAAAATAAAAATAAATAAAAAAATAAAAAAATTAAAAAAGACACACCAGGCGCTGGCCTGCTGTTCGGTCGGAACAGCAGGCCAGCGGCCTGCTTTCTCAACAGCAGGCCGCGCGGCCTGCTGTTCGCGCGGCCTGCTGTTCCGGCCGAGCAGCCGCGGCTGCTCAGCCCTTAATATGGGCGGCGGTGGTTTTCCGCCGCCCATATACGCCACACATATACTTTAAAAAAAAATAAAATTAAAGAACTAACCTTGATTTGAGTTTGATGATATCTCTTGGTGTGTTCTTCAAGTTGAATTGAAATATGTTGATTAGGTTATTGATTTAGAGGCTTGATTTATTTAAGTTGGAATTGTGATGATTTTAAAAGTATTGGGTTAATTTGTAAAATTATAAATTTATAGATATTTTATGTAATTTACAATAAATTTCCAACATTTAGTAAATTTATGTTCCGACGTTTAATATTTTCCGTATTTTTTTATCTATTTTATCCTATACTCCGTAATAGTTTGTATTGCAACAAATAAAATTTGCCAAAGCAATTGAATTTGTTGTTGTAGTGGTATTGTTTGTAACATAATAACGATGCAACATTTGAAAATTTCACAACAATTTTTCATAATGCTTAAGAAATGTTTCATATATATATTCAAAATTTATAGTTTTATTCAAGTCATAGCATGTTGCATTATACAAAGTACTTTGGAAGTATTACCATCCTATTATGATAAT
The DNA here is from genome assembly GCA_028274465.1 of Plantago ovata. NCBI lineage: Eukaryota > Viridiplantae > Streptophyta > Magnoliopsida > Lamiales > Plantaginaceae > Plantago > Plantago ovata. The sequence continues at coordinate 99,810,487 of CM051457.1, read as the reverse complement.
AAAGTTGATTTGACATGTATATCAGAATATTTCCAAGAGGTTTGTACCATGTTTGTGATAGTAAAACCATCTGCATTTGTAGTTTAAGGGGCTTAAACTGGCTTTAGCCGCGTTTAAGCAGTTTTCGCCCGCATCAGTCACTGCTTAAACGCGGCTAAGGCGAGGCTAAGCCCTACCACGTAATTCTTTTTATTATTTTAAATTTTTTTTTATTTTTTTTTATTTTTTTTTTGGTAAAGAAGAATGAAAATTTGTTGTAAATAATTTCATACGATATCAAGTTTATAGATGGAAATCACGAATATATTAAATTAAGTTTTACCGAATTTGAAACACACAATATTATAACAAGTTCTGCTTAATTGAAAACAAACAACTGAAACTGAAAGCAAACAACTGAAACAATTGAAAATGCAAAAAACATTCTAATGGAAACTAAGATGATTGGTTTAACTAAGTTTACGGGAAAAATGCAATGGAAAGGATTTTGAAATGTTGAGAGTGTTTTGAGTTTAATTAAGAAGAGAAAATGAGTTGGAGAAGGTGTGAGCAAACATATCCAAGATTGGTGTCTATTTATAGATCTCAAAAATTTATGACTACTGATAATTTTTATTTATTTTTAGCATTTTTATTTTAAAAGTTATGACCGTTTAAAATTTAAACGGAATAAGAAATTTACATAAATAAATAAAAAGGGGCCAAATGGCCCCAGCTAGCCTATTGGCTGGCACCATTCTTGGCACCATTCTCAGCCTCCACGTTTAGCTTAAACGTGGAGGTCAAATTTTGGCCCAAAACCTGGGCTTAGCCATTAATGTTGTTCGAAACCGCGGTTAAGCTCAATTTATTGGGCCAAAAACCGCAGCCAGCCTGACTAATGCAGGCAGTCTAAACAACAACTACAATATGAATATGGAGTAAATGCTAGCCCTCTTTGTTGGAAATGCTATAATATAATTTTAACAATGTATGTAGGTAAAATTGCAATGAGCCGTGGAACTGCGTACAACTTGATTTGTTAGCTTTAAACAACATATATTAAATTATAAATATCATCATACTACTACATGTCGTAATATACATGCATGATTTCTATATATATGTTTCTACATATATCTATGATATAAAAAAAGAACATGTGGATTTAGGCCGACTTGATAGCATGCCGTCTCTTTCAAACATCATTATGTAATTACTATACACATGGATTGACTAATATTAAAAGATTGAGAGTTATTTATTATAGACATTGACTATTTAACTTCAACATGACACGTTTGGACTTCAACATTATTTAAAAAAATATATAATAAGTCTAAATTATATGGTGGTTGGTGGTGGTGATATTCCGGTTCAGTTCAATTCCTATAATTGGTTCTTTGTAACTAAATAGTCTTGACCACCATAGTATTTGCTGGAGTATAACAGAAATAACTATATGCCAATCTTGACAAGTTTAGTGTCTGGTGGTTTTCTTGAGACATTTGATCTCTCTACATCAAAAGTTGTATGTGAAGCTTTGGACATTGGTCCTCTTCATTTCGATGATGATCGAGAGTATGAGACAATGTTGCAATGTGGAGAACAGGCATAAAAGCAATTAATTGAAGCTACAATTATGATATATGTGCATGGATGTTCCATCCTCTATTGTATCTCATCTGGAGAGTCCAGAATTCCATTGCTTCCAATGCACTAGTGAAGTTTATAGTACAGAAACGAAAAGTGATGAACAGATTCTTAATTTCCTGTGTGGATCTAACGTATGGTGGTCTCTGGAGTAACCTAGCCGACCTTTTCAAATTTCTTCTCTCTAAAATTTGTCTCTCCTCAACCCTTCATCCTAGCCGACCTTTTCGTCTTCCTTTCTTCAGTTAGGAGCTTCTGCTCCGATCTGGTGTTGCAGATCTGATCGTTTCTTTACTTTTATTGATTGTCTTTTCTTTTTTCTTCAGTTTAGATCTATTCTGTTTTCTTTCCAGTTACAAAAATAAGCTTCCATCTTCTTTTAATTTCAATTGATCTATTGTTAGATCACTAAAAACTACTTTGTAATAAGAAATTTTACGAAGCTGACGAATCCTTTTATTTGAGCACGAATTTGGTCCATTTGAGCCCAATGTCGGTTGGTTTGCTGCCATTTCGGATGGTTTACATGAACACACGTTGGGAGGGCAGAGAAGTGAGGAGGTGAAGAAGATGAGGAAGCTAATGGCGAGGCAGAAGAAGAGAAAACAGGTATTGGAGCACGATTGCGGAGGCAGGCGACGTTTTGTTCGAGTCTGGGTAGATGTTGGATGAATGCGGATCTGGGAGAGGTGGGAGATGGTGTTTGGAGGATTTTGGCCGACTTGGACAGAGCAAGGAAGGCGGCGGTCGAGGAATGAGGTGATGGTGGAATCGCACGGGATGTGCAGGTGGAGATCGAAGGTTTCTGTTGGAAGGTGATGTGAGAATTGTATTTCTCATATGTTTTGGCTTGGCAAACCGGAGTTGGAAGAAAAGGATAGACTTGATCGGTTTGGTTGAGGCGGAACTGGAGAAATGATTTCTCAATTCGGTTTCTTGAACGGTATTGGAAGGTGTGGTGGTATTTTGCTTTTGGGACTCTATGAGTGTTTTGGTTTCTGGTGGCGAATGTGGTGAAGCCGGTGGTGGATAAGAATGCTCTGGAGGAGGAGCTTGAGTTGGTTGTGAAAATGTGGATTCGTCAGTTTGAGACATTGGAGTTTTGAGATCTGTGAAACTGTGGTGATGAGGTCGAGGCCAGGGTTGCAGGGTTGTCTTGAGGTATTGGAGTTTTGGTATCAGTGAAATGTGGTGGAAGAGCTCGAGGGTTGTGGTCATTTTGAGGTTTTGGAGTTTGGTGATGCCATTTAGAGGTTAAGGTTTACGGTTTTCGTCGAGGTTTAGGTGGTTAAGGGACGGGCTTGGATTTATCGAAGTTTAGGCTTTGAGGGATGGACTTGGATGGGTCGAGGTTTAGGTGGTTGAGGGACGAAATTGGTTTTGTCGCGGTTTAGGTGTTCTTGTGTTCTTGCGAGTTGGTCAAGCTTATATTTGGTTTCGAGCATCATTTATGCTATTTTTTAATTAATAAAAATTAATTTAGCCGTTTAAAAAAACATACTGATGATACACAGTGCTACCAAGTTATGACATACAAATTTCCAAACTTATCATGTATTTGGTTTCCTAAATTGCCTCATCTAGTTTGCTAGTATCAAAAGAAGTAAATATTAATGGATTTGTCAAGTACACACACATAAAACCTTTTTAGATGAACCCCACCTCTTACTAGTGGTCCCTAGTATCTAATAAACACACATAAAACATGGAAAGCACATATCACAAATCAGAAACAAGTTACGTTAATTACTCACAATACTTTTTTATTTTTTACTCAAATAATATCACATTTACCTTCATTTTTATTAAAACTTGTGCCTTAGTGCCTATATGAGAAGTAAGAAGCTATGAAGGAATAGAGTGGTAATAAACTCGGGCATAAATTAGTAATAAACTCACCATAGATTAGGGTAGTGCGAACATAACTAATAAAACAAGTCTGGATCATCACTGTCCAGACTTAGAATAAGCAGGGGTGCAATTTGTAATTTGAAACCAGCAACAGATAAGGGAACGGAAAAAAAAATCCAAAAAGTAAAAAAATAATAACCGCCGTCTGAACTTCATATATAAGTAACTGCCTCTGTTCTCTCCCGCTTGTTCTAACAACACAAACAAACTTTCTTTCTCCAAACCAATTCACAGCACACATATTCCTGGGTTCTCTCACTCACTCAGACCCTCCACGGCGCTTGGCCTGCCAAGCGCCGCGGACCACGACAACGACGACCACACCTTTGCAGAAACCGCAAATGGAAATGGAAATCGAAATCGCGGATGAACATTTCCCCTTTCACGACGAGTATCCGTTGATAGATGTATCGTCCTTCTTCGACGTAGAAATTCCTATGCTAGATCTCCCAGAACCTGAACCTTTACTGGATCCTGACGATCCTCTACAGGATCCGTTTATTTGGGCTGTGTGCAATGGAACTGAAGATGATGTGAACGGAGACTTCTCTCCGAGTTGCTTTTACGATTTTCCTGAAGAAATCGATGGTGACAAGGGTATTGACGGAGTTTCGGATGTGGCAGATGATCATCATCAGGCTATGCCACTGGTGGCTGTGTATTCCGAGTATGATTGCAGTTGTTGCCAGAGACTAAGGGTTTTAACTCATACTCGAGGTGACGGTTTTTGTTCAATGTAGATCAGAGTTTACAACACTTGATTCGGTTTTAATTGTCTGTTGATAATGGTATGATTGTCATGTGTAGGAGCGAATGTGAAGCGGCTTGAGATTCATGGAAGTCTCGGAATCATCACACATGCTGTTCTTGAGATATTTGATTCTGATTCGGGTTTTGATTTGAAAGAGCACCAGATGTTTGAGTATGTTTCTTACTCCGTCCTGTTTCTATTTGATCTTTCATAAGTTTGCCAATACACTGATAAATTCGGAAGTTAAAACGGAGTTGGAGATTTGATGGAAAAGATATAAGGGACTAATTGTTTTTTTTTTTCTGAATTGTGTATGTTCGATTGCTTTTTCAGTATTTACTATGCAATAATGCCAGAGTTTGGAACGGTAACATGTGTATTGTATTGTAAATCTAAGCCTTGTCTGTGATAATTATTTGCAGCTTTCAAACGGAAGCCGCAGAGAATGTGAAATGGTTTTTAGACCAGTATTTGGAGGCTTGCAAACAAGAGGGCTACAATCTGGAGAAAGACCCTTTGTCAACCTTCTATGACGCCCTTAGTGTAGGACTTAAGCAGAATGAAAGATCAGATGACTTCCTTCAATTACCAGAACAGAACACAGGTACTAGTATTTATTACTCGGTGGAAGTTAATCGATTGGTTCTCTAAAATTTATCTCACGCGTATGTGAACAATGACCGGTTTGCTTTATTAGGTAGTTGTCAAATCAACGAACATGAAAATCCAAGGCAGGATGGATGTACGAAGATCCCTCTTGCAACGCAGGTATTAGTCTGTTTATCTTATGATTTTGTTTGAATTTTGCAGCATTTTATATGTGACATGTAGCATCGTAATGTTGAAAACTGCTGATAATTTTCTTCGGTTATTAACTTAAAATGTGTTTTGCAGAGGGCAAGAACAGGAAGGTTGAAGCTGAAGGACTTGACAGAATACTTTGAGTTTCCGATTGAAGTTGCAGCAAGAAAAATGAGCCTATGCCCTACAGTGTTGAAGAAGATATGTCGTAGGAATGGTGTTCATAGGTGGCCTTACAGAAAGGTTTATACCTCTCTTGCTATCTGCATTGAGTCTGCAAGTTACATTCACAGTTTGTACTAGTTTGGTCTTATCACTCAAATCTCATTATGTATACATTCGTAGCTGTTTGCAAACCATTCTGATTACTTAACACCGTTTTTCAAAACTAGATTCGGTCTAAACAACCTTTTAACAGTCACATTCTTCTTCTGCTACGCAAAATCAACAACTAGTTTCCCGAAAATCTGTTTCAAAACAGTCACTGGCAGCATAGCACAAGGCCAGGAACAATGTGCTTATCAGTTTTATCCCATTCCATTGTCATCTGTTGGTAGTTAATGACTTTGATTATGAACTACTTGCAGATAAGAAGCTATAAGAGCAAAATAGCTAAGACATTGAAGCTTTTAGAGTCGAGTAACGATGACGTGGAGAGGGCGCAGGCTCTAATGGCAGATGTACAGATACATCAACAGGGACTTGTGAATATTTATGAGAAATTCAGTCAAGAGATTGATGAACAATAAAGTGAGGATAGGTATATATTTACTGTATTTATTTTAGCTAGGTGGAGAAACTTGTATAGTTTGTTCTGTATATTTTATACTGGGATAATGGGATTGTTTGTTCAAAACTTCAAATGTATTTAGAAGAAAATTAATTTCTTGATTTGAAATAAGATTGTTTTGTTTCTTCATAGTTTCCTTACTCTCTCATGCTTACAGCAAATCCTGTGTCACAATAGTAATAGTTGTATGATATATAAATAACATAATATGTTTTTTTTGTTTTGGAAAAGTACCGATCATATTACTACTACATAAGAGTTTGTACACCTACCCTTCGGAGATCGTTAGTGATAGGGGACGAACGGTATGGTCCAAGGGTCGAACCGCTTAGGTAGCGAACAGAACTACCTAGGTCTCGAAGTATCCATGGTAGGGACCGAAATATATCCCCACAACCTCGAACGGACCTACCAACCATAGGGCGCCTTGGGTCGAAGATAATGATGAGCTGTCGAACTTGGCTACAGTGCCGCCCTCGTAACGTACACCAAGGACAGTCAAAGGGGGCCTACCGCGTATCCTATAAATATGTCTTCATTTATTACTCTCGGCATTCATTATTCATCCATATAACCATGTCCATATCTTCTCTCTACATTGATTTGCCGACCGGTCTAACTTCGGTAGGCCGGTCCTAGATCCCCTCCCCTTCAATCTCCACGTTTTGCAGGTCCATATCATCGTTCATCAGTAAAGATACTCTTTCCATACGCTTCCATGGAACGAGAGATGGTGGGTTAGATACCTTGACCTATTTAGCCTTCATCATCTTGGCGCCGTCTGTGGGAACGGTGACAAAAAGCCATGGCAAAACGGAAAATCGGGAAGCAACCGGGAACCACCACAAAAGACCAAGGCGACGCCGCCACCGACCCAAAGGACCTAGAAGATACAGCGAACAACGACATTTCAGAGCGAGAAGAAGATGAAATATCCCGTGATCCCACTCCCCCAGGATCGCCTTCCCACTCGAGAGGCACCTTGGCGCGGGAACCCGACAAGACGGCTCCGCAGATCCTAATGACAGAAGAGCAACTAGCGAAGCTGGTACGGAGCGTATGCGAGGACGTGGTTGACCGACGACTACCTCCAAAGAAGACCACTGAGAAAGCTCTCACTGAGAAAGCTCTCACTACGGGCAACCGCGGCCGACCATCTTCAACAAAACCCGCGGAGAGCGGTTCAACACGGAGCGCTTCCACTCGAAGCAAACATTCCGATGAGATCTCCAAATCCACCAGCAAGAGACGGGAACACGGCCCCCGTAGTTCGGGAACGAGCGCGGGAAGCTCGGTCGTCACCCCACGAGGGGTTGATTTGAATTACAAGGGTAAGGTTTCGACGCGGGAACGTAACCCTCGAACCGGAACCCTACGTTCGATACCCGAAGATGTCATGGAGATATCGGATGACGACTGCTCCGACCAAGACAGGCGGACGCTAGAGCGAAAAAGGGAGAAGTACGAGGAATTACTCCGAGCGCACGATCGAAAGAAGCAAGAGGTCCGGAACCCAAAAAGGCCTCGCCATGACATCGACGACGTAAGGAGAAGAGACGAGCGAGAAGCCCGAAAGTACAGCGCGACCAAAACATCCTCCGGTCGGGACAAGGGCCTTGCCCCGAACCCACTGTCTCCACGGCTTATGAGCCACTCGATCCCAATAGATCGAAAAATCCCCAAGAACCTCCCTAAGTACTCCGGGATAACATGCCCCCATGAACATAGGGTGAGATTCGAAAACATGATGCAAACTTACGGACATGATGAGAAGGGAATGGTGATCGTCTTCCCCGGTACCCTCGAAGGGGTAGCCACCGAATGGTACTACAATATGCCCGAAGGGTCCATCAGATCCTATTCGGACTTAGTACATGCTTTCCTTGGACACTTCACCGACTACAAGAAATCTCGGCAATCCAGCAGCTGTTTGCAGGACATTATCCAAAAGAAGGATGAGCCTCTCCGACGATGGTGGCAACGATTCAACGCGGTGGCACTACAAGTAGATGACCACCCCATGAACTTCCGAAGGCAAACCCTTTTTACGAACACTCGGAATAGGGGCCTAGCCTCCGAAGTATCGAGAGAAATGCCGGAAACAGCCGAAGCTCTATCCAACATTGTGAACAAGTATATCGAGGAAGAGAGAATGAATAAGGAAGCTAGGCTAGCTTTCGGAACATCCCCGACTCGGGACAGAGAAGAAACCCCCCCTCGAGGTTCAAAGCAAGATAGAGGCAAAACCATTGTGAAAGAAGAAAGAGGACCCGCGAAGGATCCACCCAGGGACCGAGGGTACGGCGAAAGGCGCCTACCCCGGAAAAATCCAAGGCCCATTCGGTATCCCCAACGGCAAGTCTTCACACTTTTTGAAGGCTCTTCTTTCATTCGATGGCCCAAGAAGCATAGAGAAACAAACACCACCAGGAGATCCGAAGAATTTTGCGAGTTCCACAAACAGCCGGGACACGCCACCGACCGGTGTATCGAACTCAATGAGGAGCTGGACCGAATTGTGGTCGAAGGGTACGCAGAGGAGTACACAAACAAGAACGGGGTTCTTACAATAAGGCCCGTGAGCAAAAGGAAATCAGAGATAGTCCGACCAGCTCCCCTTCGATCCCCTTTGCCCATGCAATCGGATGTTTATCGGGAGTCGAAGGAAACTCGGACCGAAGGGTTTAATTCTGAAAATGATCCCATTTACGATGAGATCCGGTACATCGCGGGAGGCCCAACAGGAGGAGATTCTCGAAAGGAAAGGAACCGAACCGCACGCCGGATGCGTAATGCCTACGCCGAAGGATCACCCACCTTCAATGTAGGAAGCCTCGAAGTCCATAGTTCGATACTAACTTTCGGCGGGTCCGATGTCCCTCCCCCAGAGGTGACCCGGAATCAAGACCCGAATTTCCCCCTTGTCGTTTCGATGGTGATATCGGGATTCCCAGTGAGAAAGATCCTTGTTGATACCGGGAGTTCAGTGAATGTGATCACCACCGCCACTTTGGAAAAAATGAAGATCGGGAGACAGGGCTTCTCGGAGGTTTCAACTCAGCTTTCAGGTTTCGGAGGATCCGTGGTCAAACCACTAGGAACCATCTGGCTAGTCACCTCCATGGGAACCAAGCCCACCAGGGCCACGTACAATTGCCAGTACGTGGTAGTGGACGATCCCATGGGCTACAACGTGCTTTTCGGAAGACCAGGCATCAACCAATTCCAGGCCGTCGCATCTACGTACCACCTTAAGATGAAATTCCCTACAGAATGCGGAGTAGGGGAAGTCAAAGGTGACCCGAAGGAAGCATGGGAATGCTACTGCGCATCCACCCAACCCCCAACCCAAAGGCTCGAAATCAACCAACCCCCAACCAGGGTCGAAATTTCCGATACTCCCCCCTCGAAGAAGTAGTGCCTCATCATCGACAATGACCAATTCGATTTCGGCCATCGAACAGAGGAGCACATCGAACCATGTTCCGAAGTAAGGGACCTCCACCTTTTCGAGGAGTCCATGGGTCGAACCACCAAAATTGCGGCGGACTTGCCAGAGGATCTCGAGCTAGCACTAGTCCTTTTCTTAAGAACGAACTCGGATGTGTTCGCATGGGGAACAGCAGATCTAAAGGGGATCGATCCCCGAATCATAGTGCATCGACTCAATGTGAATCCCCAGGCTAAACCCGTTAGTCAGAGACAGAGAAATTTCAGCAGGGAAAAGAACTTAATCATCGACGAGGAGGTCGCAAAATTACTCAAGGCGGGACACATCCGACCGACCAAATTTTCGGATTGGTTGTGTAACGTCGTCCTAGTGGGAAAAGGGAACGGGAAGTGGAGGATGTGCAATGATTTCACCGATCTCAACAAGCATTGCCCGAGAGACCCTTACCCTTTACCTCGTATCGACCAACTAGTCGATTCGACGGCCGGGGCCGAACGTCTTAGCTTCATGGACGCATTCCAGGGCTATTACCAAGTACCCATGGCCCGAGAAGATGTGGATAAAACGGCCTTCACCACCCACTCGGGGGTTTTCTCCTTCAAAGTCATGCCCTTTGGATTGCGAAACGCCGGGGCAACATACCAACGGTTAGTCAACATGATGTTCGAACAAGAAAGCGGGCGAACCATGGAGGTATACGTTGATGACATGCTGGTAAAAAGTCTCGAGGCGAAAGATCATATCGAACATTTGGGTAGATGCTTCAAAATTCTGAGAAAATTCGGGATGAAACTCAACCCCTCGAAGTGTACCTTCGGCGTCAAAGGAGGAAAGTTTTTGGGGTACATGGTCACCCAGAGAGGGATCGAAGCCAACCCCGACAAGATCAGAGCCGTGTTAGATTTCCCCAGCCCTCGAAACATCAATGAGGTCCAGAAGTTAATCGGGAGGGTCATTGCCTTGAGTCGCTTCATTGCCCGATCCGGGGAGAAAAGCCTTCCTTTCCTCAAAGTGCTCCGAAATAGCAAAAATTTCGAGTGGACCGAAGATATCGAAAAGGCCTTGACGGACCTCAAAATCCACCTTTCGAGACCCCCACTACTCTCGAAACCCAAAGAGGGGGACACCTTGTACCTACACGTCGCCATTTCCCAAGAGGTGGTAAGCTCGGTACTAGTAAGGCTGGAAGGGAGTCAACACCAACCTATCTACTACCTGAGTAAGGTACTCACTAAGGCCGAACTCAATTATTTGGATATCGAAAAACTCGCATATTGTGTGGTATTGGCATCTCGACGTCTTCGGCCCTATTTCCAAGCTCACGAGATAGTGGTCCTAACGTCCCACCCCCTGAAGAGAATCCTAGGAAAACCCGACTTATCGGGCCGGCTAGTGAAGTGGGCCGTCGAACTCATGGAGTACTCCCTCGAATTTCAAGCCCCTAATGGCAAAAAGGCACAAGTGATCGCAGATTTCTTCCTCGGAGTTAATGAAGACATCGAACAAGTTCATACCGTCGAAGCGTTTATTAAAGGCCAAAATTTGGAACCAAGATGGGAAGTTTACGTCGACGGTTCGTCCACCCGGGGACAAGGGGGAGTCGGAATACACATGATCGACCCCCTAGGTACCGAAGTAGATTTCGCCGTACGCCTGGCTTTTCCCGCAACCAACAACGAGGCCGAGTATGAGGCCGCACTCATAGGCCTTCGATTGTCACTCAAAGGAGGCGCCGAACATGTACACTTGTACACCGACTCGCAACTAGTAGCCCAGCAACATGCGGGGGTATTCGAAGCGAAGGAGGAGCCCATGAAGCTATATTTAGCCGAACTCAAAAGCATCATCCCGAAATTCCAAAGCGTCGAAATATCACAAATATCTCGAACGCTCAACCAAGTAGCAGATGGCCTAGCAAAGTTCGGAAGCTCGTCACAAACGATCGCTACCCGACAGGTATGTTCCCACTTCGAACAAATCAGATCAATCCGTGGAAAACGGATCCACTTCACTAAATCTTATAAAACATGTTATCACAACCAGGTCACACTCATGACGGTGCAACAACCCGCCATTGGAATTGACAAGCTCAAAAGGCAGAAAGGCATCGAAATTAATACACTTGACTCCGACCACGAATGGCTGGCGGACATCAAGGTAGTAAAACCCGAAGCCAACCACGAAACTACCAAATATAGTCTCAGTTATTCCCCAACCAAGGAACTCACCCCCCAACCACGGGGATTTTTTCTGTTTTGCAGCTGTTCAAGCAAGGAGTGATCCCCCAGGATCGAACGGAAGCACGACGGCTGAGGCGAAGGGCCCAATATTTTCTCTGGGACGGATCCGATCTGTATAAAAGATCGTTCGACGGACCGCACTTGAAGTGCGTCAACAAAGAAGAAGCTCAAAGCCTACTTGAAGAGGTGCATGCCGGAAGTTGTAGAAACCATTCCGGGGGAAGGGCATTGGCCCAAAAAATTCGACGTCAAGGGTTTTACTGGCCCACCATCATCAAAGACTCAAAGGCTCGAACCAAAAAGTGTGATGAATGTCAGAGGTTCGCACGCAACAGCAAGGCCCCAGGAGGACCCCTCTTTCCCACTCCGATATCGTGTCCTTTCGACAGATGGGGGATCGACATCGTAGGGAAACTTCCAACATCCACCAATCAAAAGAAGTATCTCATAGTAGCGGTGGAATATTTTTCAAAGTGGGTCGAAGTCGAAGCCGTCGGGAGAATCACCGAAACTGTAGTGAGAGATTTCATCTGGAAAAATATCATATGCCGGTTCGGACTTCCAAGGGTTATTGTATCCGACAATGGAGCCCAGTTCACCGGGAAAAAGATTCGAGCATGGTGCACTGAGTTGGGAATCAAGCAAAGTTTCACTTCGGTAGGGCATCCACAGGCCAACGGACAGACAGAAGTCACTAATCGAACCATCATTGAAAACCTCGAAAAACGCCTAGGGCAGTCGAAAGCCGATTGGGCGGACGAACTTCACGGAGTGCTTTGGGCCTATCGAACAACACAGAGAACGGCTACCCGCGAAACTCCCTTTTGCATGGTCTATGGGTCGGAGGCTGTTATTCCATGCGAAATCGCCGTCGGATCACTCAGAATCAAGGAATACGACCCCCATCTCAACGGGGAAGCCAGAGCCATGGAGCTAGACTTGCTAGATTCGAAAAGAGAGGAAGTGCGGGCTCGAATTTTGAGGTACCAAGCTTTGATGACCAAAGCCTACAACAAAAACCTCATCAAAAGGGACCTCAACGTGGGAGATCTTGTGCTACGAAAAGCAAACATTCTCGAGAACGTGGGAAAATTCCAAGAACCTTGGAAGGGACCTTTCAAGGTCATCGAAGTACTCTCCAATGGAAGCTACAGGATCGAGGACCTCGAAGGAAACCGCATAGACCGACCATGGAACATCAAGAGTCTAAGGAAATACTACTCCTAGACAAGACTTTCGGCGACCAACTCTTTTGCAGAAAGCTTCGAAGGCGTCATACCAGACTTTCGACAACCAACTCTTTTGAAGAAAGCTTCGAAGGCATCCAAAGTGCCACAATGGACTTTACCTTTTGTAAGAACCCCTTCACCATACCACCTTTCATAAGGTCGTCACTGAAGAAGGGGAGATATCATTATCATCAAAGAGAAGAAATCACAAAGCATTCGGTACAAATTTACACTACACCCTTAGTTTCCGATGACATCATCGACGGATGATGCGTCGAAACATAGGAGACTCAGATCCAAAGGATCGCGAGGATATCTCGAAAGATATCGTTCCGACGGGAAGATAATCTGCCCGAATATCCCGACCCTCAAAAACTATTATTTTCGGGATGAGGGAGATGATCCGATATAGACAATCCGACGGGATTCTACTTATCGAATACGCTGCCCGAAAACTTATCAAACATTTCGGACGACACATCCGTTTGATAAGCAACAAGAGTAATACGCAATTATTTTGACGAAAACAAAATTGCCACAAACACTCAAACTACTCGAAATTCGAAAACTCGAATCACCCGAAAGTCTTTACATTCGAAACTACCCCTTTTTTCGAACTATCAAAACTTCTAAGTACATAGTTTCGGAACTCACACATGGCTCGAAGTGTATACCCTCGAATTCGGAACCGCATTGTTCGAAACATATGGCTTCGAAATGCATGGCTTCAAATCACAACCGCTTCGAAGGGAATGATGTCGAAATGCAAAAGTGTCGAAACATCCTCCTACATGCGAAACAAAATTGTAAAACAATACGAAGCATCCATATCCATCGAAATAGTATAAAAAGTTGGAGGGAGCAACAACCCAGAATGCTAAAGCTACTCGAATGATCATCCAAAAGAGGCAAAGGATTCCACAAGGCCAAACCAATCACAGGCGACCTCAACGAATCCTTCGCCATATCCGAAACATCGAAAGATAATAAATTGTTTAACAGAAGCAATAAACTTGTTCGGTATGAAAAGCAAGAATTTAAGTACAAAAGCACTTGGCATACCAAGTCTTCAAGCAAAACCAGTCTTCGGAGGATCAATCTTGTTCGCCTTGTTGGGGGTTGCTTCGAGCAGTGTCACTTAAACTCTCGTCACCGAGGAAAAACTGACACAAGGAATCGAAATCCTTGTAAGATAGATTCCCAAGGTTCACTCCGGCGGAAGCCAAGTCCAAGTTACCGAGCTCGCACAAGGGGACAACCCACGAAGGTATGGGGGGGGCAGAACCGGAGGGAGCGGCTTCGTCGGGATGGGCTATAGGAAAAAATTCCTCCTTTTGCAAAGCATCGTACATAGCCTCTTCGTCAACCGGTTTTCCGTCATCTCCCAAAGTCGGTTCGATGGCCGGCTCCTTCATCTCCTCATCCCGTTCGAGGTCTACCACCCCATCCGGGTTGAAATTCGAGGGCAACTTCCCGGCAAACTTCAGTTGAGCGATCGTCTTGTCCCGACTTTTCACTATCGCATCCGCATCACGCTTACTCAGCATGTAAGCACAAGAGCCCGAAGCTATGAAATCACGGACCGCCTCCACCCTCGAAAATTTACCTTTCTTAAAAAGCTCCTCCCGAGTCTTTCGAAGGGCCGACTCGAAGCCTTCCTTCTCCTTGGCGATCTGTCCTACCCGAGCCACCAGCTCCGCATTTTTTCCCTCGATCACCGAAACCGTATCCCCCATCGAATTCTTCTCCTCCCTTAGGCGAGCCATCTCCTCCCTAACCCTTCGAAGTTCCGCATCCTTCCTCGAAACTTCGGCCTGGAGTTTCTCCCGCTGGATCCTTTCTTCCTTTAGCTTGGCATCGAAGTCCACGGACGATTGGGCCTTCTTATCCAAGCGGCTATCAATATTTTTCGCCACGGTCAACAGCTACGAAAATAGCAAGGGAGGTTTCGAAATTAACAAGTCTCCGAATTCAAAAGAAGGAAAAATAAGGCGGAGCAAAAAGTTTACAATTTACCTGGAGTTGAAGAGAAGCGGCTTTCAGTTTGATTTCGCCATCTGAGAGGCGATCCAACTCAACTTGGTCGCTGTTCGATATCATCAAGTTTCTCCACTTCATTCCCGCGGCCGGATCGTGAAGGAAGGAGACATCGTTAAGGCCCTCACGAGTTCGACCAGGACCTTGCCTCGAACCTTTAGAACGTTCAGGGGAGTCTTGGAGTTCGATAACTGGAGTCGCAGTAGCTTCGATACCACCATCTGTTCGAGATCTCTTCCTCTGACCGGAGGCGGAACTCTGAGGAAGTTCTCGATTAACCACCGAAGTCGTCCGCTCTGTGTCATCCGAACCTCCAACTCGCTCCGAAGGGATAGAGTTCGCACCAGGCGTCCCGGTCACAAGTTCGGGGGCGGTTTCATCACCACCCGGGGGTCCCGAACTTTCACCGGCGCCAACGTTCGCTGCAGGAACAATGTTGGGAGCGAACTGGGGGTCAATAATGTTCGATATATTATGAGGGCGAGGTTCTGTGTACTTCGGCACGGAATTCTTGTTCGCCAAAGACAATGCCCTCTTGGCAAGGAACTCCTGGGATAGCTTCATCCAATACTCTACAAATTAAACATGTTCGAGGGGTCAGAAACCATCGAAATACACGAAGTATGCAGTAACGAAATGACTAGCAAGCAACAAAAGCACTGCGAAACAAAAACAAGAGCAAAACTTACCCAAGTCCCGGATATTTCCCCGGATCTCTGGTACGACCAAAGACACGCCTCCCAAATAGAGGATCGGCTCCACCAAGAGACCGTAGGGGATAATCCGATCCTCGGGTTTGAACCCTTTATAGCTTTCGGGCCATGCGTTTCGACTGGCCAAACTAGCTACTTCGCCATTATGACGGCGCCATAACCGCGGAGTTGGAACAAGCCCGGGGGTACCATCCTTGTTCGGTGGCATCCGAACAAACACATATCGGCGCTTATAACCCGAACCATGCGACGACTGAAACTTAGTGAAGAGTTCGTACCCCCCTATAGGCGAAAAATAATAGAAGCAGCCACCATCCTTGCTTTGACACATCGAAAAGAAGTGGAGGAAGTTCGACGCCGTTACCTTTCGATTGATGGATTTGCACCAAACGCAAAAAGCGATCATACTACCAACAGCATTCGGGAGCAACTGGGTGGGGCAAACCCCCAAGTTAGTCAAAATATGAACCACACCATCACAAATGGGGAACCTAAAGCCATGTTCTAAAGCTTGGATGGTGATGGCTACACAGTCGGTGGGGGGACTATACATCCTATCTTCGGGCCCCGGAAGAATGATTTCGTAATCACCAGGAATTCCAAACTTATGATACAGAGTATCGGCTTCTCTCCGTCGAACCGAACTAATATCAGTGGGAAGCCGAAGATCCGAATTATCATCGGTAGGTATCAGATTCGGAGCCTCTGCGTCCCCAACATGCTCTTCGACAGGACCCTCCATAGCAGAAAAGATGGTTCGACTCCTCAACACGAGTCTCGAAAGGGAGCTCGGGCGACCTCGAACTACCTGATTCGAGGGTAAAAAGTGGTCCGGATCAGAAAGGGGGTGGGAGTCAGTATCTCTACCTAAAGAATTCGACCTTTTGTTAACACTAAATGAGTTTTCGCTGTTCGAGTCGTCACCGACACCGGGTTGGTTGACATTTCGTTTCGACATCCTTACAAAAGCTACCAAAAGGAATAGTCAGTACGAATCCAACCCGGAATCAACTAAGAACGTCGAAACACCACGAAAGTTCGGAATTATAGCAACATAACAAATTACCCATCACGAAAGTTATAACAAAGGTTATTAACTGGATACCCAGAATCTAAGCACCCAACAAGCGGACCAAGAGCATACCAAGAGCGCATCCATCATACAAACAGTCAAAGGTAAACACAAAAGGGGAAAAGAAGGAAACACTACATGCGATCCATACCAAGAGGATGCACCCCAAGAAAATACAATCCGAGATCAAAAAGCCACAAAGAAAGTCGCAAAGACAGAGAAACACAGCAAGATCGCAACAAAAATCAAGAAACGGCGCCCCAATTAAGCAAAACAAGGCATCGAAACGAGAAGATTACCAAATTCTTCAAAGAAAAGTAGAGGTAAGTGGCATACCTGAGTAAACCGGACGGAGAAGGAACACAACGCCGGGCAAAAAGCCGGTGACGAGCAGCAATTCTCAGGCAAAAGATGAAGAGAACGGCGGAGGAGATGAAATTCTAAGAAGGAAAAAGGGAATAATGAAAGAAAAAGAAAGGCAGGCTTATTATTTCCCCTCCTTAACTACGGCACGGAGACCGAGGAGACGCGTGCTGGGCACGATCCACCCCACCCGGCAACACGTGGCGAAAAAACGAAGGGACACTACGGGAAATTATCATTCTACCCCCAACTGTTCGTAAATTCAAAAAACGAGAAAATCCCGCCTAGACGACACCCTCGAAAGATAACACTAACTTTCGATAGATGATCTGCTCTCATCTACCGAAACTTGGGGGACTCATGATAGGGGACGAACGGTATGGTCCAAGGGTCGAACCGCTTAGGTAGCGAACAGAACTACCTAGGTCTCGAAGTATCCATGGTAGGGACCGAAATATATCCCCACAACCTCGAACGGACCTACCAACCATAGGGCGCCTTGGGTCGAAGATAATGATGAGCTGTCGAACTTGGCTACAGTGCCGCCCTCGTAACGTACACCAAGGACAGTCAAAGGGGGCCTACCGCGTATCCTATAAATATGTCTTCATTTATTACTCTCGGCATTCATTATTCATCCATATAACCATGTTAATATCTTCTCTCTACATTGATTTGCCGACCGGTCTAACTTCGGTAGGCCGGTCCTAGATCCCCTCCCCTTCAATCTCCACGTTTTGCAGGTCCATATCATCGTTCATCAGTAAAGATACTCTTTCCATACGCTTCCATGGAACGAGAGATGGTGGGTTAGATACCTTGACCTATTTAGCCTTCATCATCTTGGCGCCGTCTGTGGGAGCGGTGACAAAAAGCCATGACAAAACGGAAAATCGGGAAGCAACCGGGAACCACCACAAAAGACCAAGGCGACGCCGCCACCGACCCAAAGGACCTAGAAGATACAGCGAACAACGACATTTCAGAGCGAGAAGAAGATGAAATATCCCGTGATCCCACTCCCCCAGGATCGCCTTCCCACTCGGGAGGCACCTCGGCGCGGGAACCCGACAAGACGGCTCCGCAGATCCTAATGACAGAAGAGCAGCTAGCGAAGCTGGTACGGAGAAAGACCCTTTGTCAACCTTCTATGACGCCCTTAGTGTAGGACTTAAGCAGAATGAAAGATCAGATGACTTCCTTCAATTACCAGAACAGAACACAGGTACTAGTATTTATTACTCGGTGGAAGTTAATCGATTGGTTCTCTAAAATTTATCTCACGCGTATGTGAACAATGACCGGTTTGCTTTATTAGGTAGTTGTCAAATCAACGAACATGAAAATCCAAGGCAGGATGGATGTACGAAGATCCCTCTTGCAACGCAGGTATTAGTCTGTTTATCTTATGATTTTGTTTGAATTTTGCAGCATTTTATATGTGACATGTAGCATCGTAATGTTGAAAACTGCTGATAATTTTCTTCGGTTATTAACTTAAAATGTGTTTTGCAGAGGGCAAGAACAGGAAGGTTGAAGCTGAAGGACTTGACAGAATACTTTGAGTTTCCGATTGAAGTTGCAGCAAGAAAAATGAGCCTATGCCCTACAGTGTTGAAGAAGATATGTCGTAGGAATGGTGTTCATAGGTGGCCTTACAGAAAGGTTTATACCTCTCTTGCTATCTGCATTGAGTCTGCAAGTTACATTCACAGTTTGTACTAGTTTGGTCTTATCACTCAAATCTCATTATGTATACATTCGTAGCTGTTTGCAAACCATTCTGATTACTTAACACCGTTTTTCAAAACTAGATTCGGTCTAAACAACCTTTTAACAGTCACATTCTTCTTCTGCTACGCAAAATCAACAACTAGTTTCCCGAAAATCTGTTTCAAAACAGTCACTGGCAGCATAGCACAAGGCCAGGAACAATGTGCTTATCAGTTTTATCCCATTCCATTGTCATCTGTTGGTAGTTAATGACTTTGATTATGAACTACTTGCAGATAAGAAGCTATAAGAGCAAAATAGCTAAGACATTGAAGCTTTTAGAGTCGAGTAACGATGACGTGGAGAGGGCGCAGGCTCTAATGGCAGATGTACAGATACATCAACAGGGACTTGTGAATATTTATGAGAAATTCAGTCAAGAGATTGATGAACAATAAAGTGAGGATAGGTATATATTTACTGTATTTATTTTAGCTAGGTGGAGAAACTTGTATAGTTTGTTCTGTATATTTTATACTGGGATAATGGGATTGTTTGTTCAAAACTTCAAATGTATTTAGAAGAAAATTAATTTCTTGATTTGAAATAAGATTGTTTTGTTTCTTCATAGTTTCCTTACTCTCTCATGCTTACAGCAAATCCTGTGTCACAATAGTAATAGTTGTATGATATATAAATAACATAATATGTTTTTTTTGTTTTGGAAAAGTACCGATCATATTACTACTACATAAGAGTTTGTACACCTACCCTTCGGAGATCGTTAGACTTAGCTAAACGAACCAAAGAAAACATTACATCATTACAAATATAAGGATAAAGACACACAGGGCAGGTGTCCCAAACTATAAAACTAGATTCTGCTACTAGAGGTCTAAGTTGCACTAGATTTTTTGAGGGATTATCTTCATATCTCTGTACCGGAAAACTACATGACAATTTCATTTCTTTACATGCCTTAACACATGTAAAGATTTTTTCATTTCTTGCGAACCACATAACCCACCAAGAGCATACCACATCAAGTTGATTTACAGAGTTCTGTTTTAGATTGAAAAAATAAGATTACTAGAACATAACCAATCAGCAGGCCAAACTTTCCTTCTAAAATCTTGAAAACTACGTATTACAGAAAAGGAGAAGGTGAGACTAAGTCTAGTTCAAAACGTCGCAGACTAATAATGATTTGTTCTATTCACAATCTCCATGCCTTCTTCTCTTGGGAGCTCGTACATCTTCTTCTTTAACTTGTTCTTTGTCCTGCGTGCGGGTTCTCTTCCTTTGAAGTGTCTGAGAATTATCTTCCTTTGTATTGAAATCTTGCACAGTCTTGTTTTTGTTTTCCGTGCAATTTTGAAGTACTACACCTTCTGTCCTTGATGGTGTTGCGCAACCGGTTCGTTGTAATAGTTGGGAGTTCTTGTATGCGAGTGGTGTGGTTGGAGCGCGACCCCCAGTTCTCATCCTAGCAGTCTTGCGAATGGGATACTTTTCTAGGTGAGCGGCGAGAAATTTGGAATCGCTGGCTAAGGTCTTCAATTGCTTGGAAACTGAAGTCAACATGAACAGGTCTTTTCTTCGTGGGAGCTTCATGAGGATTTGAAAGATGATATCATCAGGCAATTTGCTTATATGATCTTCTTGGTTATGATGATCTTTATCATCGCCGCAACTTGACTTGGACATTCTGTATATATTGCAATAATAATAAGAAGGTGATTGATCATAGTATCCACAACAATACACGAAAGCCTGATTTATATAAAGAAAGAAAGACCAACATGATTATTACTGATTGAATTAGAATACTATTCCTGATTAATTTCGGAATTCTTGAGGGAATAGGATAAGGAAACGAATGATGATATCAATCCTCATGGCTTCCCGCCGGCTTGGGTCACGTCTTGACTAAAACCCCATCGTTTCTCGCTCTTTTTTCCTAAATAGTTTTTTAATTATTATTATTATTATTTTTTTTTTAAATATTTATTATGGTCGTAGGCGATGCAGGTGTTGGGAGGAAAGGAGATTTGGGTCTGGGAGGAGATTGAGGTTATTGAATCTTTGTTATTATTATTTTTATTCTTTTTTAATTTATGATGGTAAAAATTTGTTAATAGAAGGAGCAATTTGTATTTAGTGATTTTTCGGATTGTATGCAGACGGAAGCTCGGATATTGACTACTACTTTATGTTTTTCTATGGAGTTTTCTTGATTCATAGACTCTGGGCAACCATGCATATAGCTCACTGCACCAACCAGTTTTCATCCTTCTTTTAATCATATCATTCAGGTAATACTGTCAACATTCCCATGTATTCACTTGCTTCTTTGTTCGGGTTTTTTATTCTCAGATTAGCTTCGTACCGACCTAAACATAGGTCTTTATTATATATTTCATTCTAATTATTAAATTTTGATAAAAATATATAAATGTGCAGTTATACCCCTACTTTCAAAAAATTCATTTAAATAATTTAAATAAGTTCTTACTATTTTATAAGTATTAAATTAAAAAGAAAAATTTACTTTAACTAAAATTAAAATTAATCAATATATATCAAATTAATTTCAACAACAATTCAATGGATATTCGTTTTCCATAATCTAATTGCACTAGCTATCAACATTTGTAGAGGACAATAAAAGAGGCTTATTTTTTTAGCTACCAAGTATATTATTTAGAAGTGTTCCATAGTTTATGTATCATTAAAATGGATAAATTAATTGTGATCAATTAACTTTGGTTTGTGATTAAGATTAATTAATAAGGTTTACGTGTATATGTAATCATATAAATTGAAATTAAGGGCATTATAGTTAATTTGTATTTTTGTGGTAATTTTTAATGTTAAATAAAATTAATTATAATCCATCGTACCATAAATGACTTTGAACCGAAATGAATGGATGAGATTAAATTAAGCGTCACATGGCAACTATTGAATGAAGACCTGAGTTTAGGTCGGTACGGAGCCGACCTGAGAATAAAAAGCCCCTTCTTGGTTTTGATGTTTTTCAACTTCTAATGTTATGGTTGAAAAAAATAAGACAAGGAATATACCTTTTTTGGCAATCTTGAATTTCTTTTGTTAGTAATCATCATGTAACGCAATGTATCATTGAACGTTTGTTTGTTGTAATGTTATATTAAACCGATTATTAGTAACTTGGATGAGAGGTTTTATTTGGGGTGGCATTTTTTTCTGGCTTTATGTGATTTCCAATACTTTACTGTTTATAATATTTAGTTACAAGTAATTGTTTGCTTGAACCCAGACAAGTAATTGATAAATTTTCAATCAATGCTGCATTGTGTTAATGGTACATTAGAGAAGAATCTAACTTGACTTGGCTGCCTCCTATATAATTTAGATCAGAACCAATTATGCCGTAGGTGTTTTAAGACAGTCTCAAGATCAACTTGAATTTATTAATTATCATGTTAAATTCTTGAAGATAAATAGTCCAGTGTAGGTACTCCTGTACAGGAACAAAAGGATTAATCTTTAGAATTCCATTATCCTTTCGGCTCTTTCTCTCCTTTTAATTTTGAATTCTCTTTTTCTGTTCCAGGATGATGACACAAGAAAATTTAAGACAGTTGAGCGTAATTGACAATCAAATGGTTAATTGGAAGGCTAGAGTAATAGTTCTAATCAACAAACCTTTTAAGCAGTCATCAAACAACAAGAGAACCAAGTATCAACAACTGGTTCTTGCTGATGAATGGGTAATATTGAACACCTATTATACACTTTTTTATAATTATTTGTCAGGCGAACTGAACATATGGTTGAAATAAAAGAAAAATTGTTCATAGCAGGGTCATCACACCAAAAAAATTCCATCCTCTAGACAACAATAACGCCTCCCCATTCAGAAACATAGGGGTGGTCTTCTCCATGGGCCATCACTAATTAATGTTAACTGTGATGTTATACTTAGAATTATGTCCGGTATTCAATTTGCATTCTTGTGGCATGGAGAAGACATGTGATAAAAAAGGTCACTTTGTATATTTGCTTCTAATTTTCAATGTGTTTCTGCTACTTTATCTATAAGTTTGTGATTTCGAATCTTCGATGGCTTTGAGACCATACCATTTAATGAGATGTGAGGTACATCTGTACATGGACAAGATAATGAAATAAGCCTTATTCTGCTTGAAGGAACGATGTGCTTCGACTAAAATATTACACCAAATTTTCTCCCTGCGAGTGGATGAATAAGAGAGCCTGACAGAAAGACACTGTAAGTCTGTAAATACTACCTATACATATTTATGTTCTGTTTATTATTGTGTCAAGGGCTTCTGATACTTGATATATAAGAATATACAGAAAAAGTCAGAAGACCTACCTCCAGACATGTTTCAATTCTGTGAGTCCAGAGCACAGCCGCTGCAGCAAAATATGATTTGTGGTTCTGCCTGCAAAACAGAAAGAGACGGGAAAAAAAGAGGAGTAGGGTTTATCTGAGCCTATTCCTTTTGTAGAGTGCTATACGATGGAAAATACTGAAGCACTTATATATAGGCTAGGTTCAGGACCCATTCCAGAGTTAGTTAGGACTCTTTCTCACCATCAGAGTCAAGCCCCAAAAATATAGCTAAAACTTAACAAGAGAATCTCTGTAGAAACAACATATACTAAAATAAATTATATCTCAATAAGTGTATATTTAGACCACAAAAATAGAATATATCTAACATTCTCCCACTTGGTCAAATTATACTTATTAATTTTTAGTCTACTAAATGTGGCCAACATTGTCATTTCCAGATTCTAAAACACGTACTCCCACTCTTCTAAAGAACACTTATGCACGAACAATGGTGGTAATGCTCATGCAATGTAGCCGTCCCTTCCATAATCACAAACATAATTTTCTTAAAGAGTATCAAATGAGCACGCAATTTATAAACAAAATTGTAAATAAATTATTCATGGTCCTGCACTTATTCCCAATGAATAAGACTTATTGTGCACAAACTTAAGTCTCCAAAAAAAGTATGCTGAAATAAATAAATGTAATGTCTATAGACCAAGAACACTAAACATAGTATGGATTTTCAAGTCCCATATGCTCCACATGACTCTTAAACTTTTGTACCGGTAATCCTTTCGTCATGGGATCAGCAACCATCAAGACAGTAGATATGTGTTCAATCGACACATCTTTATTCTCAACGTGTTCTCGAATCTTCAAATACTTTATGTCGATATGTCCAGATCTCTTACTGCTCGTGATTTTGTTGGAGAAGAAAACAGCAGCAGTATTATCACACAAGATCTTCAATGGTCTCTCAATAGAAACCAAACCCTGTAGACCAAAGAGGAAATTCCTCAATGAAAGTGCCTCCAATGTAGCTTCATAGCAGCCTATATATTTTGCCTCCATAGTTGATGCGGAAATAAGTGATTGTTTACCACTGTGCCATGATATGGCAGCACCAGCAAGCAGAAAAATGTAACTTGAAGTGGATTTCTTGGATTCGGTGCAACCATTAAAATCCGAATCAGTATAACCAAAAACTTCAAGTTTGTCTCCATGTCTATATGTCAATCTTTAGTCTTTTGTTCCTTGCAGGTAGCGCAGAACTTTCTTTGCAGCCTTCCAATGACCCAGAGATGGGTTCCTTTGATATCGACCTAGATATCCCACTACAAAACTAATATCAGGTCTAGTACAGACCTGTGCATACATCAAACTCCCTACGACAGAAGCATAAGGGATATTCTTCATTTCCTCAATTTCCAATGCACTTTTAGGACCAACAATTTCGTTAAGTCCATCACCTTTAATCACAGGTGCAGGTGTGGGGTTGCAGTCTGCCATATTGAATCTCTCCAGAATCTTTTGAATGTAGGCTTTCTGAGACAGTCCCAACGTTCGTTGTTTTCTGTCCCTATGAATCTCTATGCCAATGACATAAGAGGCTTCACCCATATCCTTCATTTCAAAATTCTGAGATAGAAACTTCTTTGTATCATGCAATACACCTAAGTCATTGCTCGCAAGCAAGATATCATCTACATATAGAATCAAGAATATGATTTTGCTCCCACTCACCTTAAGATATATACATGGATCAACAAGGTTTTCTCTAAAGCCAAATGAGGTAACAACCTTGTGAAACTTGATATACCACTGACGGGAAGCTTGCTTTAGCCCATATATAGATCTTTTCAATTTGCAGACCTTTTGATTGTCTTCACAGAAACCCTCAGGTTGTAACATGTAAACCTCTTCTTCTAAATCCCCATTCAAAAATGCAGTTTTCACATCCATTTGTTGCAACTCAAAATCATAATGAGCTACTAATGCCATGATTATCCTGAATGAATCCTTCTTGGAAACTGGAGAGAAGGTTTCTCGATAATCAATTCCTTTCTGTTGAGTCAAACCTTTGGCTACAAGTCTTGCCTTATATCTTTCTACTTTACCAGAAGCATCTCTTTTGGTTTTGTAAACCCATTTGGAGCTAATTGCTTTTGCTCCTTCTGGTAAGTTGACAAGTTCCCAAACTTGATTTTTAGCCATAAATTCCATCTCATCCTTCATGGCATCATGCCAAAGTGTGGAATTTTCGCCACTCATGGCCTGTGAATATGAATAAGGATCTTTCTGAATTCCCACATCATAGTCGATCTCTTGGAGATAGACTTCATAACAACTTGGTATTGCTGGTTTTCTATCTCTTTGAGATCTTCTCGGTTGAACCTCTACAATGGTTTGTTCAGAACTAGATTCTTCCCTAACCGGTTCTTCATGAGTTGGCTGATCTGAAGCGAATTGTTGTTCTTTATGATGATCATTATGATCATTCCTTAACACAATTCTTGATTCTTCATTTGAAGGATCATCAGCCTCCTCTTGTGTTTCCTCAAATTGTACTTCACGCGAAGAAACATCTGCATTTGGTTCAACTTCTTCTAGGAATTTTGCGTTTCTGCTTTCAACAATCCTAAGTGTATGAGAAGGGCAATAAAATTTGTATCCTTTAGAGTTAACCGGATAGCCAATAAAGAAACCACTAATTGTTTTGGGGTCCAATTTCTTTATCTGAGGATTATAAACCCTCACCTCAGATGGGCATCCCCATGTGTGTATATGATTTAAATTGGGTTTTCTTTTAGTCAATAACTCAAATGGTGTCTTAAGGACAGCCTTGGATGGAACCCTGTTTAAGATATACACCGCGGTTTTTAAGGCTTCACTCCAAAGAGATAATGGCAGCTCAGAATTGCATATCATGCTACGAACCATGTCCATAAGTGTGCGATTTCTCCTTTCAGCAACACCATTTTGTTGTGGTGTACCAGGCATCGTATATTGTGCAATAATGCCTTCTTCTTCGAGAAATTTTGCGAATGGTCCCTTCATCTGTCCCATTTCTGTGTACCTTCCATAATATTCCCCTCCTCTATCAGATCTTACGACCTTGATTTTTAATTCAGTTTGTTTCTTTACTTCTGCCTTATAAGACTTAAATACATTTAGTGCTTCAGACTTTTCATTCAGGAGGTAGAGATACATATATCTTGAATGATCATCAATAAATGAGATGAAATATCTCTGACCATTCAAACATGGAGTGGGAAACGGTCCACATATATCAGTGTGTATGATTTCTAAAAGGTTGGAACTTCTATTGGCACCTTTAGTGGTCTTGTTAGTCTGCTTCCCCTTTATGCAGCTAATACAAGTCCTTTGATCAGAAAAATCTAGAGTTTGTAAGACCCCATCATTAACTAACCGTTTTATTCGTTCAAGGGAGATATGTCCCAATCTCCTGTGCCATAACATGTATGAGTTCTCAGCCATGTTGCTTCTTTTAGCTCCAACAATAGTATGCAGGGATAAATAATTATTCTGAAAATTGGAATCTAAAGATAGTTGAAACAAATTGTTGATGAATGTGTATTTTACACTTTCATTTGAGTCTTTTTCACCTATTTTAGTTATCCTCTATGTTAATTTAGCTATATTATAGTGCATTTTATTAGAATAGCGTCACGTTTCCCTTTAGTTTGTATTTTACAGGTTTTGGTTGAAAAACGAGGTTTTCCGGGCAATTATATTGAAGTAGACAAGGAATTGGTGTTCCGAAGGCCTAATTGGAGTATTTGAAAGATTCCGGATAGGATTTGAAGTCTAGGGGTCGATTCTGAAGGCTAAAAGGTCACTAGAAGGCAAAAACCGAGTCCGAAAAGGGGAAGAAATCCAAAAACGCGTCAAAAACGCGTATCTGGCCGAAAAATACTCCCGGGCGAGTCGCCCTGGACGTGGGGTGAATCGCCCCACACCAGGCGAATCGCCCGGTGTGTGGGGCCCTTCGACCCACACCTCCCGAATACCTATATATAGTTGCTCAGTTTTCTCCGTTTTTCATACTTTTCCAGACCTTTTCTCTCACCTTTCTCAGTAGTTTCAGGTAGGAATTCTCCAGAGCCTGTTCTGGGGGTTCTTAGCTTAGGAGATACTTTTTCTTAGCGTTTTGGAGCTTGTAAGATCGCGATTCTTCGGAGATTGACAACCTTCGGTAACATTGTATCTTACAGTTTTTCTATTTATATTTATATATCTTTCATCATGTTTTCATTCATTCGTGGTATGATTTCTGTTGATTGCATGACATCTATGAGTAGCTAAACTTCTCGTTGGTGATAGTATGTGATTTCTTAGCGAAGGGTTAATAATTATGCTAATAGCTATATCGCGCATTATACCTAGAGTTACTGCTTTATTTCTTTGATCTATCTAAATCTCTATCTTCGTAGTGTTGAATAATTACGGAACACAACTGGACAATTCATT
Organism: Plantago ovata; assembly: GCA_028274465.1. Classification (NCBI taxonomy): domain Eukaryota; kingdom Viridiplantae; phylum Streptophyta; class Magnoliopsida; order Lamiales; family Plantaginaceae; genus Plantago; species Plantago ovata. Next base: position 99,782,939 of record CM051457.1, on the reverse strand, counting down.
GATCAAAGATCTCTATGCAAAACCAGGGAATTTATGCATGATTATTAACCTGCTATGCTTTGAATGACCATACTATCACCAATCTCCATTATCTGCTATGAAAAATCTTTGCTAAGTCGTTTGTTGATTTTATATTCTTAAGTTAGATTAGATAAAGCTAGTTATAGTCCTTAGAGATCGACACTCGAGGTTATTCTACTGCTACACTATGGTTTTCGTTGTAGTTGTGAATTGCCTTTGGCTCAAAACAAATTTATTTGATTAATTAGAATCTGACAAATTCAACGTTCATCAATTGTCAACTTTTATTCCACCACCAATAAAAAAATTGTCTTTAAGAATACTAAAACCAGAATCATCAAAATGAAACTCGTAATCGAGTTCTACCAAACGAGAAACGGAAATTAAGTTTCTAGAAAAACCAGGAATGTAAAATACATTTTGTAATTCCAGAACTGAATTATTCTGCAAGACTAAACTAAAAACGGCAACAGCTTCAACCAACGAACTTTTCTTGTTTCCTGAATAGACTTGACGTTCAGTTGGTGTTGGCTTCCTTATGTGGTGCAAACCCTGCATGCCATTAACAATATGGATCGTAGATCCTGAATCAATCCACCATGTATTATTTGTAACTTCAGAAAGCAAACTTTCATGACACACTAAAGCTTGATGATTACCTTTCTTTTCGAGCCACTGCTTGAATTTCAAGCACTCTTTCTTCACGTGCCCTTCTTGTTTGCAGAAGAAACATCCCTTATTGCCTTTGAATTTCGACACTGGATTCTTCGGCTTAGGCACACCCTTAAAGTTGTTCTTGTCATTTTTTAATTTCCCTTGAGAATGACTAACCAAATTAGCACTTTCGTGCTTATCATTCTTGAGCCTCTCCTGTTCTTGAACACACATGTTCAGCAATTGATTCACTGACCATTTATCTTGATGTTTGTTGTAGGAGATCTTAAATGTCCCATATTCTGGAGGGAGAGAATTCAAAATGAGGTGAACCAAGAAGGTGTCATCAATCATTATCTTCAAGGAACAGAGTTGAGCTGCCAAGTCCCTCATTTTCATAATGTGTTGGCGAACACTCGTAGTGCCATCAAATGTGCAATTTGACAGCTTCTTCATGAGGGTACTTGTCAATGCCTTCTCAGAGCGAACAAAGTGCTCTTCAACAGACTGGAAATAATCCTTAGCATTTTCCTTTTCAGGAATGGAATTCTTAATGGACTTGCCGATGAAAGCCTTCATGTATAGTAGCACAAGAGATTAGATCGCTACCTACCATACTTTGCTACATCTTCAGGTGCACTATCTGCAGTGAGTGATGGTGGCTGTTCCTCACGCAGTGCGACATCAATCTCGGCAATTCCCAACCTCAAAAGAAGTTGTTCTTTCCATTCCAGGAAATTATCCCCATTCAGCATTGGAATTTTGATCACTTGATCAAGTGTTGCAATGGGTAAATCTGAAGTTGCTGCAATAATAGACAAAATTAAATTGCAATGCTATGAAATAAAACTGTAAAACATGGTAATTTATAACTATTCATAAGTAAGGAATACTGAATTTATAAATTTACCATAACCTTTATAACAAGACTAGTATAATTTAATCAATAAGTATGCAACTATCCTTACCTTTGGGCAAAGGAAATAATCAGAAGACTGTAAAAATTAAATTATGCTATCTTATTCTAATTAAACTACAAAATAAGCAACTTCCCTTTGGGGCCAGGTTACAAATTTTACAATTTAATCACAATTCTGATGCCTTTTAACTATAAGAAGTCACTATTTAGAATATCTATATAACGTAGGATGCTTTGGCTCGTCCTAAATTACTAGATGATTCAACTTAATATGATTGCATATTATACTAAGGATGCTTTGGCTCGTCCAAATTATAATATGTAATCATGACTTACTAGCATCAATCTCAACTTAAGGCATAATTACATTTGTCTTTCACTATTTACTTTCTTCCCCAAAATGTTCTTGCAGAGTTATACATACATACAGGCCGCATAGATACAGACGGCAATGAACAGAGAAAAAAAAGGAAATAAGAAGGTTCAGCTTCAAAAACCTATTTCGATTTTTTTTTTTTTTTTTTTTTTTGCTCCGATCCAGATTCAAAACAACGGGAAGGCAGAAGAAAACTTCAAATTGAAGACTGAAGGTGTGTAAACTAACCGATACACAAAAGGTAAGTTTTAGATCTGAAACTGTAAAACTGAATTCTTTCTTTCCTTTCTCTCCGTAAAAATTAATTTTATAAAATTTGATCTGGATGTTTCTGAATCAGAAAAGAGAAAGGGCTGCAGTTTCTGTGAATCAAAAGGGGTTTAAGAAACTGAATCTCAATAGGCATACATACAAAACATCATGCTTTCAGAATGAAACAAGTAGGTAGTTAACGTGGCTCCGATACCACATATAAGAATATACAGAAAAAGTCAGAAGACCTACCTCCAGACATGTTTCAATTCTGTGAGTCCAGAGCACAGCCGCTGCAGCAAAATATGATTTGTGGTTCTGCCTGCAAAACAGAATGAGACGGGAAAAAAAGAGGAGTAGGGTTTATCTGAGCCTATTCCTTCTGTAGAGTGCTATACGATGGAAAATACTGAGGCACTTATATATAGGCTAGGTTCAAGACCCATTCCAGAGTTAGTTAGGACTCTTTCTCACCATCAGAGTCAAGCCCCAAAAATATAGCTAAAACTTAACAAGAGAATCTCTCTGTAGAAACAACATATACTAAAATAAACTATATCTCAATAAGTGTATATTTAGACCACAAAAATAGAATATATCTAACATGATAGTCTTAGGGCATCTGCCAATTTCTCTAACAAGGTTTCTCAAGTTAAACTCACTTCTGTCCTGTGACAGAGTGCTCTCTCTTTTTTTAAACTTGGAGCAGTCTAAATAACAGGTTTTTGAACATTGATAATGTTGATTTAATCAATAAAATAGGTTGGTCAGTTGGTGAAAATAGCTAAAAGTGCAGTCATGATGCAGAGGCCCCTGCTCAAATTATATGGCTTCATAGGACAAGCTATATGATTTTGTTCCATATTCTATAGTTGTTTACTAAAGTTATTGTTTTTTGTAAGGATCATCATATAACTTGATGGTTGTGTGTCATGTCCGATATGTAGATCAATACACAGTAGGGGTTGGTCATCCAAAAAGAAAAGAAAAGAAAAAGGCTAAAACCGGAAGCAAGATCTAGACTTTTTTGCGTTCTCTAAACTTGTCTAGTGCAGAAATTTCACCATCTCTTTTTTGAGAGGAGTCACGGTTTGTGCAGATATATTACACATGCACAAACATGAGATTATGGTTAGAGAGATGAATATGTTTCCTCATTTTTTAGATGAAAATTGTTTGTGCCGACTATTTCTGTTCTGACTTTGAGTAGCAATGGGTTTAAATGCAACCTGCGATGTTCTTTGGGCATGCAACATGTCGTTCTTGACTATTTTGGATCTTCGTGCGAACCATTTTATTGGAGAACTGCCACTTGAGCTTGGTAATCTTGAACAACTTTTGTATCTGGATGTGTCTATGAATGCAATCGGTGGAGAAATTCCAAATGAAATTTGTGGCATTTCCGATCTATTATTCACAAAATTTTCTGAAAATAAGTTTGGATGGCCAGGTTCGAAGATACTTCCTCCATTTTATTACAAACTTCCTTTGTGGTCAACGACTGTCATGTTTGACTCGTATATTTACACATAAATTATATTGATAAAAAATAATTAAAAAATATTTAAAATACTACTAACTTATTAACTTTAATTATATAACTTTAAAAAATAATTGCATCGTATAATTTAGGAGTAATGTGCGGTCAAATATGAAGTCTGTTGACCGAAGAGGAAGTAACTAATGAAATGGAGGAAGTATGAACTTTGGAGCAAGTTTTCTAAAGCTTCACACGCCGGTAACAAGGATCTGGGTGGTGGAATTGTATGTCTGACATGCCCTTTAAAGATTATTTGGCAAACGGTCGCCTCTCCTAAATGTGTGGACACTTGGTCCATGGAGAATCTTCTACTTGAATGATGTAAATGCAGGCTACTTGAAGATACAAACAGATTATTGATCTTTAGTTTCTTTGTATTGATGTGTTCGAATTTAATTTGTGATGATAATCTGTTAACTTAATTCATTCAGTCCGTTCTATCAAGTACTCCTTCTGTCCCATGATATATAACCCAGACCTTTTTTCGGTTAACAACTGTCAATTTTGACTCCCAATTACTTTTAAACCTATAATGATAAAATATTTAATCAAATTATATTATGAAAAGTTAAGTTTTACGTATATTTTTATAATATAATTTTGTTAAATTTATCATTATCGTTTAAAAGTAATCGGAGTCAAAGTAAAAAATAATTAACCGAAAAATATCAAATTGAATAAATTACAATGGGACGGAGGGACGTATCGAGCATTCCTCATGTGCATTATTTGTTGTTGTTCCCGTTGAAGGATTGGAGTCATGTTACCCTGTCACAACAGATGCTATATGCGGCAAAAATCACTTCTATGTATGTAAATCTCTTGCATTTGCAAGAGGTAGGCGCGGCTAAGCTGCGTTAAATGCAAGAGGTAGCCTTGTTGCGCGTTTTTCGTAAACGCGCAACAAGCCTTTGTTGCCAGTCTATTGGCTGGCGCCATGTGGAGTCCATTAACTGTGGAGTCCACCTTTTTTTTTCTTTCTTGATTTTTAATCCGTTGAAATTTCAACGGTCATAACTTTTAAAAGAAAAATGCTAAAAATAAATAAAAATTACTAACGGTCATAACTTTTCGAAATCTATAAATAGACACCAATCTTGGATATGTTTGCTCACACGTTCTCCAACTCATTTTTCCCTTTTTAATTAAACGCAAAACACTCTCAACACTCCAAAATCATCTCCATTCCATTTTTCCCATCCACCAAAATGAATCCCGAGCAACAACGCTATCTTGATCACTTGAGAAACAGCGACCCTGAAGGATACAACACTATAATGAATGACATGTTTAGTCCAACCCCCCACCTAACCGAGCTCTTTTTCAAAACCCATCTGAAACTCCTTACGTTCCTTAATACAATACTCCACCCTCACAAACACCCATGTGTTATGATTCTCAGTCGGACGCTGAGAATGTTCGTGAGACCCAACCGGAGCCGCCCATGTCCGAGGAAAGAACACCCGGTCGTGCCAAAGGAAAAGAGAAAGCCGCTAAAAATGTTGGTGGTGGTGGTTCGAAGAGAAACACCTTCAACCTTAATGAGGACACGGTCCTTCTGAGTTCGTACGTAAAGGTTTGCATGAACCCAATCGTCAGCACAAACAAAGAGGCTAAGTCGATCTTCAAGAAGGTGCCCGAGCTATATGAAAAAGCCCGTGAGGATGGGTTGTTTACTGACCTGAATGTGCGCAACAAGGACTCACTCCGAGGGAGATTTCAGTTGCTGAAGGAGAAGATATCTTTGTGGGTTGCTTGCCACGAAAAAGCAGATAAGTTCCTTGGTCAAAGGATGATGCAGAGTTACAACAAGCATCACGAACTCAAATATGACTTGGTTGAACACACTTTGAGGATGAGGTTTTAGTTTCCATTATAATGTTTTTTGCATTTTCAGTTGTTTGTTTTCAATTAAGCAAAACTTATTGTAATATTGTGTGTTTCAAATTCGGTAAAAGGTAATGTAATATATTCGTGATTTCCATCTATAAACTTGATTTCGTATGAAATTCTTTACAACAAATCTTCATTCTTCTTTACAAAAAAAAAAAAAAAATATGACGTGGCAGGGCTTAGCGTTGCCTTAGCCACGTTTAAGCAGCGATTGATGCTGCAAAAAACTGCTTAAACGCGGCTAAGACACGTTTAAACACTTAAATTAGCCTTAGCCTCAAACAACAAATGCAAATGGTCTAACATGAGAGCAATAGAAGACCAAGTAAAACTGAATCTAGGTTTTACACTATAAAATTTTACACACTAAGGTTTCCTAATGCTCCAGGTCATGATAGTTTCAATATATTCTATTCCCTTATCATCTTACCCACTAGGATTTGTGTGCAGTTTAATTATAAATAATAAAATAGTATAATATTAGTGTGGTGTGTTACCCACTAGGATTTCGATGTTGAATGTTTCAATAGCCTACAGATGTATCAGATGGTTCTAATTAACTCATCGAGGAGTACTTTTCATCAATCTAATATCGTTCTATTCAAAACAATCCATCGCATGACTAGATAAACTAGAAGTAAATGTGTGAATATTACATATCTATTTAGTATACGTACTCCATTCATTTTATATTATACAAACAAATTGACAAATTAATGATGCGATATATCAAATTCTTAACTTTTAAAAATGTGAAAACGATTGGACATAGCAACATTTAAATTACAATCATGAATTACAAATAAACAATAGCAAGGAGAACGTTTCGCACGCGTAGCGTGCGACGCATTTCCTAGTATGTTTATAATTAAAATAACCAATATCTAAATCTGAGGACTACTCATTACAGTACTATAGTACTATATGAACTTACGGCTCGAGTACTTACACTTCTTCTTGAGCTCTAAAATGTCGAAACCAGGGCAGAGAAGAATTGGACCGAACCGGAGGAATCTATTCCGAATGAACATCCATGTCTAAGTCTTTCCATTCGTAATTATATGACACAACCTATTAATGAATACTCATGTCTAGCTCGTAGTGAATTGAAATTAATTTGAACCGGACCATCACTTAAAAAAGAAACATAGGGACTTCAAACAGCCGGTTATAATATGAATTGGACCAAACAAAACTACCACCGCCAATAGCAACGATTGAGACTTAAGCTCTGTTATTTTCGTCTGAAAATTGATTATTTTAAGTTAAATTAAGTTCAGTTCAGTTCAAACTCGTTGAGTTCAGTTCAGTTCAATTCAGCTTCATTAAATTCAGTTCAGTTCATGCTCATTAAAGTTATTTAGATTTTTTAATTTTTAATAACATTATTATTATTATTTTATTTTTTTAATTCTTATTATTATTAAAATAAAATTATATTTTACATAGTTTATATCTATGAATTCTAGTACTTGTAATTGATTTGATTTTGTATATACTTTGATAACACATAACTATTAAATTATATCAAAAACATATAATAAAATTAAATTACATATATTTCATAGTCTAATTTTATTATATACTAGAATTTATGCAACACGCTGTGTGCTAGATATGCAGCACGCCCCTGCAAATGTCCGAGGCAATGCCATCATGCAATCATATTTGTAAGAAGAGGCCATCGGAGATTCGTATGTTGAACTACAGGTAGAAGCATAAGGATTCATCCAACAGAAAATCAGTTATAGGAACACAAAAACAATATTAAAACAAGTCACTTCATCACTAAAACCAAATAGCAACAACATTTTAACTGGAAAATCGAGAGAAAGCCACATCAAAATTTATTTTACCATGTCTGTTGCAACCCTTATCTATATGCGCTACGCATTCTTGGCCGACGATTGGTCTAGCTTGTATCCAAAGAATCCCAAAATCTTGCCTAAATTAAAATCGTTAACAAGTTGCACTGTCTCCAGGACCAGCAAATCGACATAAGAGTCTAATTAGTCCCTTTAGCGTACGTAGCTGAATTGTCAATGAGTTAGTCAATCTATGTGTGAAAAGTTACTCAAAATTCTAGTAGTCAACTGATCGAATCAATTGCATTTCCTCTCTCACTATTTAGTCATGGGTAATTCATCAATAAATATAGGGATTAGAATACTAAAATTCATCTTTCCACTATAATTATTAATTATCACTCTCAAATGTCACACTTGATATGTTGAGCGACGCTTTGTGTTGCCAGGAAGTAATGAATTGTTGCCATTTTTAAATTTTTAAAATGACATTGAGTGGATGTTTGGCTCTATTTTAGGGAAAACGTTTTAGAGCTCTTAAACCGTTGCTCTGTTTGGCTCTATTTTTCGGCATCCCAAGTTATTGTGGCGTTTTAACGAATATAATATTTCCTTTTTCATTATCAACCGTCTCACTCTAGCCTTTGTCAGACGAGAGAGAAAAGACCCCACAAAACCCTCCGCCGCCCGACACCATTTTCCGGCCATATCTCCGTCCACACCGCTCGAAATTTGATAACTTTTACACCATTGAGATCGTCTCTCGACGATCTACGACTCCATCGGAGCCGATTTCGTTTTGGCCGACTTTCATTTTTCCGGCGAGTTGTGGGTTTCTCCGATCTGCCTCCGATTTGGCTTGCGAAGGTTGGTATGGATGCTTCTTCTTGCTTCATTCTCTATTTTCTCAATTATGCCTTTTATTGGAAGATTTCGGCTAGGGTTCATGTTTGGGGGTCTTTTCTACGGCCGGTTTCTGGTGGTCGGTGTTTTTCTCAAATTCGAGTCTTCCACTGTGGTTGACTTGGCTCATATTTATGTGTTCCTTTTCTTTATTGTCCGGCCACTGTAAGGGCGGCGACTGGTGGCGGATGGTGCCTGGCCATGTTTTAAAAAACGGAGCCAGAGGTTGAGCCCGGACACCCCCCAAAAAAGGTTTAAGCGGGGTCGGGCCTGTTGAGTCGTTTTATGAGCTGGTTGAGGCGGTGTACCATTATAATATTAATATATATATAATATACTAATACTAATATATTTATACTATATTATTATTCATATTTTCGTCAAAATCACACTAAATAAGATTAAATGATCACCAATCAAGTAAAATGACTTGGTGAAGATCCATATTCAATCAAGATATAGATGAAAAAAGGCTTCTTTTTTTTTTGCTCTTTCTTTTTTTTTTTTTTTCAATTTTACCCAAAAACGGCTCAACCGCTTTCCGGTTCACCGGTTTTGTCGTTTTTTGCCCGTTTTTTCCGGTTTTAGGGCCTCCGACTTTTTAGCGTTTAAATAGCGGTTTCAGACCGGTGAGCTACCGTTTTCACGGTTCGACCATCCGGCTCAACCCGGCTTTTAAAACATAGGCGCGTGGCGCGTGTGCGTCGGCAACGCTGCAAGCTGCTCCTCCTTCTTCCCCTATAATAGAGCCAAACAGCCACAAGTAAGATCAAATACCAGCTAAAATTTTAATATAAGTATATATATAAGGGTCCATAACTTTTTAAACCTAGTTATCGGCTCTAATAACATAATGAACTACCTTATGCCATCAATTACAAAAAGGACCACGAACGTGACCAATTCACGCTCTAGGCACTATTCCTTTTTCAGTTTTTGAGCAAGCCAAACAACCTTAGTATTTAAAAAAAAAAATTAAAATGATAAAATAAAAATGATAAAATAAAATAAAAATAATAAAAATAATTTTTTAAAAAAATCTTCTTCTTCTCTAACTCCGAAGATCCGGCAAGCTCTGGTCAAAGCTCCGATCGGAGTTATGCCGGCTCCGATCTGGAGTTCAAAACTCCAGATCGGAGCCTGCCTAGCTCCGATCTGGAGCTTAAACCTCCAGATCGGAGCTTTGCAGGCTCCGATTTGGAGTTTAAGCTCCAGAACGGAGCTCTTCAAGCTCCAGGCCGGAGCTTGCACAGCTCCGGTACCGAAATAATTATTCCGGTACCGGAATAATTATTCCGTTACCGGAGCTTAAGAAAAAAATGATTTAAAAAAAAATTAAAAGAAAAAAGAATTAGAAGGAACTAAAAAGTTACAAAGAAAAAGAAATTAGAAAAATAAAAAAGAAATAAATAGTTAGGCCATGTTTGGTTTGCACATTTTGTGCCTATGACATTTCTGTAAATAATGTATAGTCAACTCTGAAAATGAGGTTTTTGGTTTTAAATGTAATTGTGGGCATATTGAGGTTATTTTTTAGAAGCCTCTTCTTAACGTGGTCTTTTAAGTTAATTTCTCTATATATAATATTTTTTTTTTTTTTTTTTTTTTTTTTTTTTTTTTGATACTTCTTGCCTTCTTGGTGAAATCTCTATTCGATATCCTACTCTTTTTTGATACTGCTTGGTGAAATCTCTATTCGATAAACCTGGAATTTGTTCTTTTCAACCCTTTTTAATTGGGTTCACGTGAAATTTGTTCTTCGTCAAGTTTATAATTAGTTGTATAAACCTGGAAGGAAAAAATGAAATTTGATTCTGATCATTGTCTGCTTCATTTTAACTGGTTTTCGTTTCGTCGACCCACATGAACAAATTCACATATGTGGTTGGGAGACATCTCTCTGCCAATTGATGTGATCATGAACTGGTTATTCGTTTTTCGTAGTACTCGATATAGACCAGATAGTATGCATTTCTTATGAAGTTGTTATTTGTATGACAAGAAAAAATAATTTCGTACATAGGAAACTGACATGAGACCAATGTGATATAACATGTGTTATAACATGGCGGGCAATGAACATCTAATCAATCACCTTGGGGAGGCCGAGTTTTGGCTACAATATCCCGATGAGGGCAAGGTCCAGTGGTACATGTTAATGTTCGGTAGCTAGCTCTGGTTCGCGGATGATCAATTTCCTAAAAAACGACCGACGTGGCATCGTTGCTTTGGAATAATCAGACAATAACCCCTCCCTACTTCCCCCCCCCCTAGCTGTAATGTTGCACGTCTTGTAATGAGTGTTTGTGTGATCCTGATGTCAAGTATATTCAGTAATAAGATGATTGTTGAAATTTCCAATTTCAAAACTTTCTTCCTACAGAGTACGTTTAATAAATAAAGTACACATGTTTGTGTTGTGTTAGGGTTGAAATATGTCCAGTCCGCATGTACGAACTGGAGCGGTCTAAGAGCGCGACAAAAGCATCATAGGCCGTCCCTCAAGGGGCACGACCACACCCAAGTATGTCACTAAGGTGTGGATCGACCAACATAGGGTCCGACCATCACTGGGAGGACAACCCTCAAAATAAGCTCCTCTCAAGGACAAAGCTGCCAGTGGGCTCGAGGAGCATCTCTCTCGGACTCGAGGAGACCTTACGTCAAGGTAACGCTCCTTGACAGAAACTGAGCAGGACACTACTCGCATCACCCACGCACAAGGAAGGCACGAGGACCACAGAGCGACCAGCCATGGTTGCTCTCCTGGGCCAAGGCCCACGGACCTCCTTAATGGGCCTGGGCCGAGGAAGGCCTCAATCCTGGCCGTACACGTGGCGTGATCCTACATGACCTGAAGATGAAGGGTCTCAAGTATAAAAGGCCCTCATTTACTCTCCAACAGTAAGCATTAACTACGTCACCCGAGCACCACTTTCACTACTCTTACTAGGGAAGCCTCACAACTCCCTACTCGTAAAGTCGCCTCTCCGGTCTGATAACTTACAGACCGGACAAGAGACACTAACCCCCCCCCCCTCTAGTCTATTTCAGGTGCGAGGAAGCTACAAGAAGGCTCATTTCCTATCTCAGAGGGACACTACAAGAAGAACTAGAAAGACTTAGAATAGCGACTCATTGCGAACTTAGAAAGAAACACGAATTACCCTTCAACATTTGGCGCCGTCTGTGGGAACCGACACAAAAGGTCATTCCTTGCCCTACTGGTCGAGCCGCTTTCCTCCTCGTGACACTTCACGAATATGCCTCCCAGAAGAAGCAACCGTCTTGCTAATGCGCCACCCGCAAATCCTCCTCGACCTAGAGGCCGTCCCTCTAATAACGGTCGCGGAGGAGGAACGGAGGGTGTTCCTAGGGAGCCAAGAAATAACAATGTTGCAAGGAACCGAGATTACACGGAGGGGGCATTTACTAATGTCACTCACTCCCAAAATGAGACATCCGGGGAAAATAACCCGCAAGGAGTCCCGGTAGGAAACGCCTATGGAGCCTTGAGAGTCGCAAACAACGCCGAGTCTAGGGGGCAGCCTCATCCGGTAGCAATCAACCAACCTCCCGTGGCAGTGAATCCTCCTCAACCGGCCGCATTGACCTTCACCCTTCCTGATGGACGTGTAGTCCGACCATCAGATTTCGGGATGGGCGAAGCTCAATACGGTCTATTCCTTCTTACTTTACAAGGATATGTCGGAGGTAATGAGGCTATTAGGGTAAATACCGAGATACAAGCTCAAGTAGAGCCACAAGCACCGGTGCAAGAGCAACCTCAGGCTACATTGGTCGCTCCTCGTCAATCTCAAGGAAGAGCACCTGTTGCACAAGATGAAGCACATTCGAGAGCCAACACCAGGCCGATCCAATCTCGACTTGGACCATCAAGAATCCAATCGAGGTTAGGACCACAAGGTGCCCCGGATGATTTGAGAGACCTGATTGATAGAAGAATACGGGCATCATTGCAAAATGTGGTGCAACAAGAAAATAGGGCTCAGGTGGTCGCTACACCACCCGCTCTCCCAAATCAAGTTACCCCCAACCAGGTAACTCCTCAAAACCAACAAGAAGCGGTGGAAGAGAATCAAGCATTGAGAACAGTAGCTGAGGTAACCCCCTGGTCGATCCGATCACGGGGAGGAGGCTCACTCTGGAGGAACTCAACGCGAGGAAATCCGCACTTGACGCTCAGAAAGAAACTCTCCGAGGAACCGTCCAAGAGAGAGAGCAAGACCAAGATCCGAGCCCTTTGTGCGATGAGATCCGGAACCACCAAGCCAAGATTGAAAGAGGCTTTCCCACCTTCGAAAGCTATGATGGAACAAGTTGTCCGAAGGACTATTTGGTAAGATTTGGCACCAAAATGGATGCCTACGGTCATGACTCAAGGACTAAAGCACTCCTCTTCCCGGCTAACCTTTCCGGGGAAGCAATGAAATGGTGGTCGCGCCTCCCTCACCGATCTATCAAATCATATAGAGACCTCTGTAAGGAGTTTTCTAAGCGTTTCGAGAAGGTGATGAACGCCAAGAGACGGGTGAGGTACTTGGCCGAAATTGTCCAGAGAAACAATGAAGACTTGAGGGACTTCATCAACCGCTTTCATGAAGCAGCCCTCCAAGTCGAGGATCACTCGATCAATGAGAGGAAGGAATACTTATATGGTAACACTACCAATATCAGATTCCAAGATGTACTCTCAGCATCGTGTATAGAGAATGAAGCACAACTTGCCAAAGTTTGCAAGGACTTCCTCGAAGCCGAGGAGTTCCGAAGAACGGTCACCGTGAGAACCAATCTTCCCAAGGAAAAAGGGAAAGAAAAAGAAAAAGAAAAGGAGTACCCTCCTCGACCCCAAAATCCCGGGAAGCAGAGGAAAGAGCAAAAGTTTGGGTTGATCAAGGAAGGCAACTCAAGAAATGATTTCAGAGACAGGAGGTCTCCTCCCAGAAGGTCGCCTCCAAGACGATATAGCAACTACACAGACTTGAATAGGCCAAGATCCGACATCTTGAACTATATAGTCTCGAGGAAGCTAGACGTCTCATGGCCACCCCCGATTAAGGAAAACCAAAGGAACAAGAACTCGGAAAAATTTTGCAAATTTCACAAGGGGAAAGGGCACACCTCAGATGAGTGTGTCGAGCTCAAGAACGAGATTGAGAGAATGATACGCGGCGGTCAATTGGTTAACTACATCCGGAAGGAGGAACCCCTGGCACTGCTGCCCCCACCTCCTCAAACAGAGAGCGAGCACCCCTACCAAGGAAACCCTCAGGACGACGACATCCATAATTACAACAATTATGAGAACCGCCCTGTAAATGGAAGCATCCGCACTCTCACAATTGCGGGAGGACCCGCCGGCGGCGACACTCGTAATCAAAGGGAGATTACGGCGGACAACCTTAGGGTTCGAGATGTGAAGTACGCTCAAGCCGCGCGACCGGGAACCAACGTTATCTCTTTCGATGATAGCGAGATACCTCTGAAGCATGCTGGAGGAGGCAACATCTATGATCCTTGCGTCCCACTTGTAGTGTCCTTGGATGTTCAATTCTACAAGTTGGGTAGGATCCTCGTCGATACTGGATGCTCGGCAAACTTGATCTTCACCGGAACCTTGAAAAGGATGCACATGAACCCAAGGGAAGGGCTCAGAGAAGTGAGGAGCGCATTGGTAGGATTCGGAGGACAACCTGTCATGCCGCTCGGAATGATCAACCTCACAGTGTCAATGGGTAGCGCTCCTAGAAGGGTAACCCAACAAGTTCCTTTCATGGTGGTCGATATGCCATTTGATTATTTCGCAGTCCTAGGCCGACCTGCTCTCTCTCAATTCCGAGCCGTAGTGTCCACGGTCCACAACAAGCTGAAATTCCCTACTCCTTTGGGAATCGGACAAGAAGTAGGAGACATACGAGAGGCATGGGAATGCTACACTCTGTCGGCCAAGTTCACTTCAAGGGTTGCCATTGGAGAACCCAACCCCGGGCAATCATCCGAGGAGACACCCCTTGTTCACAATGCGCCTTATCGTTTCTACACGGTTCGGCGAGTGAAAAGAAAATCAAAAAAGCCAAGTCCGTCACTTAGGCGAAGAAAAGCAACCATGAAGAAAGACGAAGATACTCTAGTAGGAGCTGTCAAGGAGCTCGAGGAGTATCAAGTGATTCCACCAGTCCCACCCTCTTCCAAAAAGAAGAAGTTCTTTGAAGAAAACAAAATTGAAGCAAGAGAAGCCCTAGAAGAAATCCAAATTGTCGAAGGAAGTGTCGACAAGGTCACAAAAATTGGCACAGAGATGGCCACTGAAGTCAGGATGAAACTCATCCAATGTTTGAAAGATAACAACGACATCTTCGCGTGGAGCACCGAGGACCTGAAGGGGATCGACCCACGTGTCGCCGTTCACCGTCTGAACGTAGATCCATCGATCACCCACATCAGAGAAAAGCGAAGAGACTTCAGTGCGGAAGATAATGCCATCATAGAAGCGGAAGTACAAAGGCTTCTTAAAGCTGGCCACATCAAAGAAGTGAGATACTCAGACTGGGTATGCAACGTGGTCCTCGTGGAGAAAGGTCCGGGAAAATGGCGAATGTGCAACAATTTCACAAGGCTAAACAAGTTTTGCCCGAAGGATCCATACCCACTCCCACGGATCGACCAGCTTGTCGATTCCACCGCTGGATGCGCCCTCCTGAGTTTCATGGATGCATACCAGGGCTTCTACCAGGTCAAAATGGCCAAGATGATGTGCCTAAAACCGCCTTCTTCGCTAACGGCAATGTGTATTGCTTCAACGTGATGCCATTTGGCCTTAAGAACGCCGGAGCGACCTACCAAAGGCTGGTTAACAAGATGTTCAAGGATGAGCTTGGCAAAACCATGGAAGTATATGTCGATGACATGCTCGTCAAGAGCAAGACCGAGGAGCAACACGTAGGTTACCTGGCCAAGTGCTTCTCAATCTTGAGAAAGTATGGCATGAAGCTCAACCCGGCGAAGTGTACCTTTGGAGTCAAGGGGGGGAAGTTCCTCGGTTACATGGTGACAGAGAGAGGAATAGAAGCAAACCCCGAAAGATAAAGGCCATCCTCGACCTCCCCAACCTCAGTCCATCAATGAGGTGCAACAATTGGTTGGAAAATCAATTGCATTGAGTAGGTTCATCTCAAGGTCGGCCGAGAAAAATCTACCTTTTTCAAGGTATTGAGAAAGAGCAGCCACTTCGAGTGGACAAAGGAGTGCGAGGAAGCCTTCGAGAAGCTGAAAGAATACCTACTCGCTCCCCCTCTATTGTCAAAGCCCGTGGACGGGGAGGTACTCTATCTGTACTTAGCAGCAACCGGGGAAGCTATCAGCTCGGTTTTGGTACGAATCCAAGGAAACGACCACTTGCCCATCTACTACTTGAGCAAAGTACTTGCCGGGGCTGAAACGCGGTACATGGATATCGAGAGGCTTCCTTTGCCCTCGTCTATACGGCAAGGAGGCTAAAACCCTACTTTGGGGCTCACAAGGTTATCGTTTTGACAAAGCAACCTCTCAAGCAAGTCCTCGGAAAGCCCGAAAATTCGGGAAGAATGGCAAGGTGGGCGATTGAGCTAAGCGAGTACGACATCGACTACCAAGCACCCGTAGCCAAGAAAGCACAAGTCATAGCCGACTTCCTCGTGGAGTATCCCTCAAAAGGAACTTCAGAGGAAAACTCTTCAGCAACAAAGAGTGCTATGATGATGGTCGAAGAGCATCCCCATCAAAACAACCCGATGCAAGCTCTGGAGGATGCTTTAAAAGAGCTTAAGGCATGTCCCAAACCAAAAGGAAGAGGCATGAAGTGTTCCTGACAGAGAAAACCGACGAGCCAAAGGGTGCGGAGACCGTCTCTCCAAAACCCAAAGAGCTAGTCGACCACGGAGACGTCTGGATTCTTCATGTTGATGGATCCTCATCAGGAAAAAATGGCGGGATAGGAATATACTTCAAGAGTCCCGGAGGGGCTGAACTAGAGTACGCCGTTACTCTTAGTTTCCCGGTCTCCAACAATGAAGCAGAATGAAGCCATCCTCATCGCTCTACGTATGGCAAATCATTGGAAGTGAAGAAGCTACATCTCTTCACCGATTCTCAACTGGCCGAGAAGCAAATCTCGGGGAAATTCAGAACCAAGAAAGACTCACTCGCTGAGTACAAGAGCGCCATCACGGAAGAAATCCAAAATTTGAAAGTTGTGAGATTGAAAAGTTCTCGAGAGATCTCAATCAAAGGGCAGATGCCCTATCAAAGTATGCTTCAGCCTCCGGAGGAGTTGATACCCGAACGTGATACTCATGAGAATCAATGCATCATCTCTGTGGTCATCAAAGCCAAACGTCTTGGCAATTGACGATCAACCGAATTGGATGCAAGAGATAACAACATATCTCAAAAATGGAAGCCTTCCTCGTGACAAGGCTGAAGCAGGAGAATCAAAGGGAAAGCTCCTCGATACATCATGCAAGGAGACTACTTGTACAAAAGGTCTTTCGAGGGAGTCTACTTGAGATGCGTCGCCGAGCATGAAGTTCAAAAACTTCTTGAGAGATGCATCGAGGAAGTTGCGGCGACCATGCCGGAGGAAGAACCCTCGCGCAAAAGTCATTCGACAAGGATACTACTGGCCCACTGTTCGCGAAGACGCTGCCCAATTTGTGAGAAAGTGCGAGGAGTGTCAATTGCACGCCAATTTGATCAACGTCCCGGCGAAACCCCTCATGCCCATCGCCATCACTTGCCCGTTCGACATATGGGGCATCGACATAGTCGGTCCCTTTCCAAGAGGCACGGGTCAAAAGAAGTTCATCATCGTTGCGGTCGAATACTTTAGCAAGTGGGCGGAAGTGAAGAGTATCTACCATCACCGAACAAAGAGTGATGAACTTCGTCTGGAGGAACATCGTGTGTCGATTTGGCTTGCCAAGGGTCCTCATCTCGGATAATGGTGCTCAATTTTGCGGCCAAAGATTCAATGAATGGTGCAAGGAAATGAAGATTGAGAGGAGGTATACCTCTGTAGGACATCCTCAATCCAATGGGCAAACAGAAGCCGTCAACAAAATCCTCGTCAACAACTTGCAGAAGAGGTTCGCTACCAACAGGGACTGGGTCGACGAGCTTGATGGAGTGGTGTGGGCATACCGCACTACTTCAAACAGCTACAAGAGAGACTCCCTTCTCGCTAGTTTATGGGTCCGAGGCGGTCATACCAGCAGAAGTGGCGGTGGAAACCCTCAGAATCCAAGGGTACCAACCCGAGGACAATCATACAGAAGACTCTTCGATCTCGAGACAATCAGTGAATCGAGGACCAACGCCTTGGCCAATATCCTCAGATATCAAGCACTCATCGCGAAGACCTACAACAAAGGCGTAAGAGAAAGAGACTTCCAGTTGGAGACCTAGTACTCCGAAGAGCAGACATCTTGGGCAAAGTGGGGAAGATGCAACCCAATTGGGAAGGCCCCTACAAGATAATTGAAGCAAGGTCCAAGGAAGTTATCGTCTTCAAGACATGGAGGGAGGTATTGAAAAAATCCATGGAATACTTCTAACCTCCAGAGATTCTACGCTTGAAGTTGCCAAAGAAAAAACTTTTTGAAAACTTATGTGGAAGGTCCATTGT
>CM051457.1:99554961-99764794 GCA_028274465.1 Plantago ovata | reverse complement strand
CGAGCTGCAAAAAGACAACAATGTTTCGCGAGGAGGAGAAAAGTTCTATTCCTTAGAATTTTTTCACAACAAAAAAGCGTAACAGCTTAAGTACCTGGAGCTGAGCAAAGGCTCTCTGAGCTCGTGCGACCGTTCGAGGTCGCATTTGCATGAGCCGCTTCACTTCGTCGCTCTCCGGAAGCGGCCACCCTTACCCTTCTTGCGGCAGGCCTCGTTGTGCCTCCAAGGTTGCGCTTCCTCGCTCCCCTCTTCGCGGCAGGCCTCTCCGGCCTCTTCTCCGCCTCGATCGTGTTAAGGCCTCCTCCTCGGCCTCCTTCGCCTCCTTCGCCCTCTTCGCGGCGGCCTCCTCCTCGGGCTTTTATTGCCTCAACAGGGTTCTCTCTTTGTCGCGAGCCCCTCCTGCACTAAGGCATCCCGATGATGCGCGGCGTTGCGAGGAGGGGTCAAATTCAAAGCCCCGAGAATCTTGGTCTGTTTGTTGGCGAGCCTTTGCTTCCTTCTTTGTTCCTCCTTCGCGGCCAGGGTCTTCGACATGATCCACTGGAACCAATAAGCTGCAAAAGAATAAACACAAGTTAGTAAACTCGAGGAGTAGTAAAACAGCGAACAGAAAGGCAGAGAGCGAGGACACATCACAAACAGAGTAAGCAAAGAAAAATTACAAGTACAAAAAGCAAAAGAAAAGCGCGAAGAGCTAGTTACCGAAGAGGACTCTTCGGGTATACCGGTTCCCGATATACCCTGTGTATGCGTAAGGTGAAAGTCCCGCCAAGTACGGAAGCGGCTGAAGGACCAACCCCCAATAAAAATACTTCTCGGGATGGGGTCCCCGATTTTGCTCCTCGAGCTCAGCAACCCAGGGATCAGACTCCTCGGGCAACGGATGCTTGTCCGCGATCTTCCCTCTGAACATCAGTTTCGGCACTCCCCACTCCAGCTCCTCTTCGCTCATGTTAGGCAACTTCCTCTTTCTGATGTAGAAGTACCTGTGGAACCACTTGTAGCCCGAGGAGCTAGGAGCGTCCATGATGAACCCAAGGCCTGGTCGAGCGTTGAAGTAGTAAAAATACTTGTTCCCGGAGCTCATCGATACTCGGAACAGTTGATTGAAGTTGTGGAAATTGAGCTCGATCCCCCTCTTCATGCAAAAGACTCCAAAGCATACGAGGGTTCCAAAGGCACTTGGCACCAATTGCCAAGGAGCGATCCCCAACGTATTGAAGATGTCGCGGAAAGCATCACAGAAGGGGAGGATCCATCCTCGATCAAGCTAAGGCAGTGAACGACCATGTACCCCGGAGGAGCATTATAAAAAGTCTGATCCTCTTTGGGCACGAGGATGTCAAACTTATTCTCGGGGAGAGAATACTTCCACCTAAGTGTGGGAACCTCGTCGAGCTTGACGGTAGAGGAGGTGGTCGGTATAATCCCGTCCTCGTTCTTCTCCCCATTAGGATCGGGGAGGTCGACCGTGCGAGCACTCTTAGTGAACTTCTTCTCAGCAGCCTTAGTAGTTTTTGGCTCCGGCTCCACGGCAACCTTGGCCCTCTTCGATTTAGCGGCCCTGGAGCGAGAAGGCCTGCTCTCTTTGCGCTCAGCCTTTTTCTTGTCAGCGGCCATCTGAGCAAGGCGCATCTCATACTCCTGCTCCTCGAGTGGATTGGGTCCTCGAGTCCCACTCGGATATGTAAAGTCTATGGTGGTCGGGTCTATGGTATGGTAACTAGTCTCCTCCTCGCGCGCAAACCTCTTAGCTTCCCTGATCGCGCGCCTTTGCCCCTCCGAGAAGGAGGGACACCTAGTACTCGGACCAGCTTCACTCCTGTGAGTGTCTCCAATTGTTAGAGGAACTTCATCCTCCTCCTCGTCCGTGATTACAGCTCTCCTAGCTGTTTGTGGAGGGAATCTGACCCTCTTTACAGGGGAACTAGTCCGAGGAGACGTCGCCTCATCGTCCTCCTCGCTCTCATCATCCGTATCATCACTATCGATGATTTGAACGGGTATCGAAGCCTTCCCGCGCTTCGCCGAATGCTCACCCTCTTCATACAATGCTAAGGCCAACTCCGGCCTCTCCGTGTCGTCCATCTCCTCGACCCGGATCTCAGGAGCGACCACGTTAACGGCTGTCCCGTAATTTCGCCCGTGGACTTGGGCAGCGCGAGTTATCAACTCCGCAGATACACCGGTGTTGCGGGGACCACCTTCCGCCACGGTACGGTCGTCGATAAAATCGTCGTCCTCGGTACGACGCCTCTTTCTGCTCACTATCTGGTAGAGGTCCTCCTCACTCTCCGTCTCCTCATCCTCTTCAGCAGCCTGCTCGCCACCCTGCTCGATCCGAGGCTCCTCGATAGCCTCCTCGATTGTCTCATCAAGGAAGGTCGCCGATACGTCTGACGTATCAGGCGACGTAGTATGGTCGCTCCCATACTCTCCGGCGGCCGAGATGTTCTGGCTATCATCGCTCCTCTCGGACATCCTAAAGGTGGGCAAAGAAAGAAGTTAGGATGGTTTGTTATAGTCCGAGAGGTCCTTTTAGGTATGTTCATTAAGGATTCGACCTCCCGAACGGAGAAAAATCTCAAAAAGAAAAGAACGCAATGAATCAAGAAGTTACTCTACTAACAGCGGAAGTAGAGTGAGGAGCATACAAAGGAGCGACCAACCGCTCTAAAACACGAGTAAAAAACCGAGCAGCGTAACGACATGCATGTACAGCCAAACAGGAGCGAGAACATGCAGTTACGCAAAGCAAAGAGCGACCAACCGCCAAAATTTCAAGCTACAGCTGTACGCTAATAAGGAGGCTACAAGGGGATTACAGTAAAGCAAGGGGGGCTATTTCTAAGGCTTTGGCAATCTAAATCGGTCCAAATCGACTTCGGTGAATTCCGTTTAAAGGTCCGTTTACTGATTTTTAGGTCCAATGCCATTCTCAGGCGCCAATCCACCGGAATTTACTTAGATTACATCATTACGGGAGGCAAAAATCGAAAGAGGAAACCAACATGCAAAAATTCAAGACAGGAAAGCAACAAGGCAGGAAAATACGGCATTCCGAAGCAAAAAGGAACGATTAAAGAGCAAAAAAGAGCATTGTAAGGCCGGAAACTTACTTGGTATTGACTGGATGGAAGTTTGAAACCGGAAAAAGGCCGGAAAAAGCTGAAGTTTCGCCTGAAAACGGGATTCTGGAAGTCGGAAATGCTCCTCGAACACTACTTGGCGCGATCACTCACACTCGTCGGTCTCTCAAATGTTCCTCGCTCTCTCGTATTTGCTCTGAAAGTTCGGATTGCGAAAAGTGTGGAATGACCGAGTGTTGACCTATTTATAGAAGGGTATCCCGGGATACGAAACGACGCCTGTCCTCGCGCCATCCGGACCGACCACGTGTCCCAGATCGACGGTCCAGATTGCGGCCGCCTGGCGAATTACCATTTTTGCCCTCCACGCTCCCGCTCAGGCCCGAAGACGCTCCCAACTCAGGGACGAATTACCTAACCACGGCAATAAATCCGCGGCGCGAGCACAAGCCTACTCGAGACAAGCGTAGACAGATCGACGACCATGATCTGTCCTCCTCGGATCAACATCGCGAAAAATCTCAGAACCACGGAAACTCGACGGCCACGTGTCAGTGAACCGAGGAGCCGCCCTTGCAGCTTGCCTCCTCGAGATTCCTTTTACACAAGTATCTCTCCGCGAGATTCTTTGCTAGCAAAAAAGCGGCAGGAAGTCATTCCATTCCTTTTACACAAGTATCTCTCCGCGAGATACTTTGCTAGCAAAAACATGAATACATCTCTCCTCGAGATTCCTTTTACACAAGTATCTCTCCGCGAGATTCTTTGCTAGCAAAAAAGCGGCAGGAAGTCATTCCATTCCTTTTACACAAGTATCTCTCCGCGAGATACTTTGCTAGCAAAAACATGAATACATCTCTCCTCGAGATTCCTTTTACACAAGTATCTCTCCGCGAGATTCTTTGCTAGCAAAAAAGCGGCAGGAAGTCATTCCATTCCTTTTACACAAGTATCTCTCCGCGAGATACTTTGCTAGCAAAAACATGAATACATCTCTCCTCGAGATTCCTTTTACACAAGTATCTCTCCGCGAGATTCTTTGCTAGCAAAAAAGCGGCAGGAAGTCATTCCATTCCACTAAGGAATACTTACCCGGATCCGATCTTTTCCCAGCAAAAATACCTCTTTTCATAAGGTCCGAGCAACGTCTGCTCGCACCCTATAAAAAGGGGGGGGGGAGGGGAGAGATAGGAGGAGGGAAAGCTACCAAGGTGCGAATACGGAAATCTTTTTTCGCCCGCTACTAATCGAGGCTCTGCTCGACCTCTACTTCAACATAGTTCCTCAACTATCTTCTACAAAGATACTTGGAAACTAGGGGGACATATGTTAGGGTTGAAATATGTCCAGTCCGCATTTACGAACTGGAGCGGTCTAAGAGCGCGACAAAAGCATCATAGGCCGTCCCTCAAGGGGCACGACCACACCCAAGTATGTCACTAAGGTGTGGATCGACCAACATAGGGTCCGACCATCACTGGGAGGACAACCCTCAAAATAAGCTCCTCTCAAGGACAAAGCTGCCAGTGGGCTCGAGGAGCATCTCTCTCGGGCTCGAGGAGACCTTACGTCAAGGTAACGCTCCTTGACAGAAACTGAGCAGGACACTACTCGCATCACCCACGCACAAGGAAGGCACGAGGACCACAGAGCGACCAGCCATGGTTGCTCTCCTGGGCCAAGGCCCACGGACCTCCTTAATGGGCCTGGGCCGAGGAAGGCCTCAATCCTGGCCGTACACGTGGCGTGATCCTACATGACCTGAAGATGAAGGGTCTCAAGTATAAAAGGCCCTCATTTACTCTCCAACAGTAAGCATTAACTACGTCACCCGAGCACCACTTTCACTACTCTTACTAGGGAAGCCTCACAACTCCCTACTCGTAAAGTCGCCTCTCCGGTCTGATAACTTACAGACCGGGCAAGAGACACTAACCCCCCCCTCTAGTCTATTTCAGGTGCGAGGAAGCTACAAGAAGGCTCATTTCCTATCTCAGAGGGACACTACAAGAAGAACTAGAAAGACTTAGAATAGCGACTCATTGCGAACTTAGAAAGAAACACGAATTACCCTTCAACATGTTGTAAAATAAAGCTGACCCTCATTACATTTTTTAGAATTTTCGTGTGATGTCTCTGTTCAACATTGAAGATTCGTGGAATGACTGGGAAACAGCACAGTTCATTGAAATTTGTGGAGCCCACCACCATAATATCGGTATGTTGGAGGGCGAGGAGTTTGATGCGCCGACATGGAGAAGCATCGTACGGCAACTTAACACGCAATATTATATGCGTTTCTGCACCCAGTTAGGGGTAACGATAATGCAATGCAAGATTAAGCTTTTAACAATTGAACATGTGTATTGGGGGATTAGGTGTGTGTTGGCAGACTACCCACAGTATAGGATGAACGAAGCAACGGGAAGGCTCCAAGGGCCCTCCTATTACGAAATCCAGATCCGATCGGTAAGTGGGTAAAACTTATACTAAACAATCAATCAATTATATAATGACATGCTGTTAATTTGGGTCCGTCATTAACTTACTGAACACCCTTTGAAAAAAATTTCCTTTTTTTTTTCCACACGTAACAGATCGGGGAAGACAATGCTTCCATGTTGGACATCACCGTTACCGGTTGGAGTACCCTAGTGAGAATGTTTGGCGAAGAAAAGTAGCAGAGTTTTTTGTGTGCATCTAAAGGCCAATTGTTTGAAAACGGATATCTTTTTGCAATAAGCAAGTTCAATAAGGCCTCCACTTGTAATATATGTAATCCGTACAACCGTTTGGGGATAAACTAATCTCTATGTGTTCTAAGGTCGCATTGTTTGTAAAATATTTGATGTTCATGAACATTTGTCATTAGATGTGTATTCAAATAAACTATGTTATTCCAATCTTGCGTGTTTTCATTACTGTAATCCATTACACTTTCTACAATTTCGTTTAACAGCACCGGTAGTGGTAGTTTTCCATATGTGAATTAAAAAAATGACGCATTTTTGCATATCGTACAGGGAACATGGCAACGTTTGTTTGTGATCGTAGGTGCCGCAAATACTCAACTCTTTGCCGTACATGGGGAGCGAGAGAGGATGCCTACCTATTGCGTTTCTATCTGAGCACAAGGCTACAAATCCTCGCACATTTCGACGCTATCATGTGGAGGAAAACTTGTTGCGCTAGTGGACACAACAAATGCACAAGGGATTCATGCACACATGCTTCACAAAGGAACAAGTGTTAGAGGAGTTCATCGACTTGGCCATGCGATTCAATGCTTGGATGTATATTATACAGTTGCCGAATGTTCGTGTCCGAAGGAACCCAACTGCCATTTACGTTCCAAAAATGGTTAGGAGCGGCGTCCGTCGGGTATGTTACCGTAATGAATCATTTAATAATACTATTCTAAGTCTTCTTGATTTTGAAATGATATGCATGACACACAGATGTTTCGGTACGCCACTCGATATTTCGATCGCATCGAACCACAGGAAGAGATTTTGGTCCGAATTTTTGGGGACACCCAGTTCGACATGTTCTACAACGACCAGCGTATTCCCGTAGGGGAATCAAGTCAGCCAATACCGGAGAATTGTCTGATCGAGGCGTCATATGAGCCCAACCCCAGGGTTGATTGGAGTTCCAGCACTTCAGAGGATCGTTTCGAGACGTGGGAGAACTGGCCTTCCCCTTAGTGTGCATGTGCCTGTTGATAGTGTATATGTCCTAGAGACAGTCCTTACTACGGGCATGGTGCCCTTATAGAGGACATATATGTACTATTACACAGGTCAACGTAATATAATATATGTTTGTTTCATTTTACTGTTGAGTATCGCTTTCATATTTATATTACACCAGGCTGCAGCATGTCATATCTTTATTGCTGTCTGTATTGATATTGAACATGTCCCCTCGGATAGATGACCGATCACACAGTTAGTGGGAGCTATGTGAGTTATCATCTATCACAAACTCTCCCTAGTTGTGGTACATCTCGGATGTGGGGGTCTGAATGAACCTGACAAGACTAGTATGCGTGGAGGTTATACTTGTTGGAGCAAGTGTGAGCCGATCCCACGGCCACGGAACGGATTGTTGGACAATCAAGGAACGTTCCCATAACTGCGCATAGTTGTTCGAAGAAGCTTTATCGAACAATGGAAGTACCCACCGGACACTCCCATCGATGTATACTCTACACCGACGTGTCTATGGGAACCGGTGAGTTGTCGAAGTGATGCCATTCGTCCTTTGCACTTACAGGACTTTATCATCACATTTGTTGCCACATATCCTTGGTGGACCCGTCGATGTCAGCTCTGAATAAGCAGCTGACCTAAGACACGATCCAGGATTATGGCTAAATACAAATGGGGGTGGTAAGTGATTCTGTGAAGGATTCATCTCTCAAGTGTAGCACAGGAGAGCACTGCTCATAGTCTGCATAGTTGTGTTGGTAAAGTCACTGGCCAGTGCAAATGATATATTATGATGGTCATAAGTATATCTTGACCAAACAACTCCCTGAGACGCCCGTGGATGTATTACTGGGATAGACACTTCATCGATCCTAGATACATTCGAGCAAGTCAGATGAAGGGACGTTACCATCGCCGCGTTGAGCGCAACAGGCTTCGCAACGAATTGGTTAGCTTTGAGAAAACCTCTCAAACGTCCTCACGTATTAATATTGCAAATGGAACCGTCTAGGAATTCCATGTTGCCTAGTCTAGGACTTGCTTAATACGGTGAGGCCCTATGGGTCACACTATGTGGTGATTCAGCCTATCAGAATATCCTTGAAGATGGAATCGCAATTAATTTGGAATTAATTGTGATGGATGGATTATAATCGATTTGCAATTAATTATAATATTTGGTGGCTCAAATTTGGAATTATTAATTGAATTGGCTAATTAATTGTATTTTATGTAAATATAATTAAAGATTATATTTTAGAAATATAATGGAGGTTTGATTGTAAAGGATATGTTAATTAACATATGCACTTGGGCAAAATCTACTTGGAGTTTGGATTGCCTTAGAAATATATGTGGGTCCCAAAAGTGGGACCCACGTCCCGTAGGACAGGCGCGCGCGTGGCAGGGTAGGGGAATGAGTTCGACTCCTTCCTCTATTAGAAGTCCAAGGGATAAGTTAGATTTTCCTGATTGAGTTTTGATTTGATTGGGAATGAATCTAGACTTGATATTGGTTTCCTTGTGCGATAAGAATTAGATTCTTATTCCTTTACGAAGTCTAATTGCTTATGCTTTAGGCTTCTATAGACTACTATATATAGTAGACTATTAGAGAGAGTTTTACACACAGTTTCAGACATAGACTTACACAGTCATTCTACCCAGTTTTCTTAGAGAAAATAAAAACTCTCCCCTCCTCTCTTAACCTCACGCGCGCGCATCACCACCGGAGGGAATTGCCGCCCCGTCTTCTTGGTCACACAAAGAATATCCTAGCATTCTTCCGATAGGCTGTTCATCCGTGGATACCAAGGTTGAGGTTCTAGGATCTGGAAACTAACTCTTATTGTCTTGCAGATATACAAAGTATTTTAGATATCTTCGACTTCGGCGAAGGAGAAGATACACCGGAATATTACGAAGACTTGGAAGCTGCTTTGGAAGTAAGGTTAGTCTTCTAATTGACGTGTTTATATATATACGACATATGCATAATCAATTAACCAGTATGTTAAGAAATTTTTTTAAAATTCCGCTGCGTACCCTAGGGGTAACTCTGACCATATTTTCTTACACCTGTCGGTATCTGAAAATAAGTTTGCAAATAAAGGATTACCTGGTTAGCAGTTATTGAATTCGGATTGTACTAAAATGAATAACTATTTTATATATGTACTGCCCATAATAATGTAAGAAAAATACGGTCAGAGTTACCCCTAGGGTACGCAGCGGAATTTCAAAAATTTTCTTAACATACAGGTTAATTGATTATGCATATGTCGTATATATATAAACACGTCAATTAGAAGACTAACCTTACTTCCAAAGCAGCTTCCAAGTCTTCGTAATATTCCGGTGTATCTTCTCCTTCGTCGAAGTCGAAGATATCTACAATGCTCTTTATATCTGCAAGACAATAAGAGTTAGTTTCCAGCTCCTAGAACCTCAACCTTGGTATCCACGGATGAACAGCCTATCGGAAGAATGCTAGGATATTCTTTGTGTGACCAAGAAGACGGGGCGGCAATTCCTCCGGTGGTGGCGCGCGCTGGTGGCTGAAGAGGAGGGGAGAGTTTTTATTTTCTCTAAGAAAACTGGGTAGAATGACTGTGAAAGTCTATCTCTGAAAAACTGTGTGTAAAACTCTCTTATAGTCCACTATATATAGTAGTCTATAGAAGCCTAAAGCATAAGCAATTAGACTTCGTAAAGGAATAAGAATCTAATTCCTATCGCACAAGGAAACCAATATCAAGTCTAGATTCATTCCCAATCAAATTAAAACTTAATCAGGAAAATCTAACTTATCCCTTGGACTTCTAATAGAGGAAGGAGTCGAACTCCTTCCCCTACTCATCCACGCGCGCGCGCGCGCTCTCCCAGGGACAGTAGGTGGGTCCCAATTTTGGGACCCACTTATAGTTCTAAGGCAATTCAAACTCCAAGTAGATTTTGCCCAAGTGCATATGTTAATTCTAAATTAACATATCCTTTCTAATCAAACCTCCATTATATTTCCAAAATATAATCTTTAATTGTATTTACATAAAATACAATTAATTAGCCAATTCAATTAATAATTCCAAATCATTAATTGAGCCACCAAATATTATAATTAATTCCAAATCAATTATAATCCATCAATCACAATTAATTCCAAATTAATTGCGATTCCATCTTCAAGGATATTCTGATAGGCTGAATCACCACATAGTGTGACCCATAGGGCCTCACCGTAATAAGCAAGTCCTAGACTAGGCAACATGGAATTCCTAGACGGTTCTATTTGCAATATTAATACGTGAGGACGTTTGAGAGGTTTCTCAAAGCTAACCCTTTTGTTGCGAAGCCTGTCGCGCTCAACGCGGCGATGGTAACGTCCCTTCATCTGACTTGCTCGAATGTATCTAGGATCGATGAAGTGTCTATCCCAATAATACATCCACGGGCGTCTCAGGGAGTTGCTTGGTTAGGATATACTTATGACCATCATAATATATCATTTGCACTGGCCAGTGACTTTACCAACACAACTATGCAGACTATGAGCAGTGCACTCCTGTGCTACACTTGAGAGATGAATCCTTCACAGAATCACTTATCAACCCCATTTGTATTTAGCCATAATCCTGGATCGTGTCTTAGGTCAGCTGCTTATTCAAAGATGACGTCGACGGGTCCACCAAGGATATGGGGCAACAAATGTGATGATAAAGTCCTGTAAGTACAAAGGACGAATGGCATCACTTCGACAACTCACCGGTTCCCATAGACACGTTGGTGTAGAGTATACATCGATGGGAGTGTCCGGTGGGTACTTCCATTGTTCGATAAAGCTTCTTCGAACAACTATGCGCAGTTATGGGAACGTTTCTCGATTGTCCAACAATCCGTTCCGTGGCCGTGGGATCGGCTCACACTTGCTCCAAAAAGTATAACCTCTACGCATACTAGTCTTGTCAGGTTCATTCAGACCCCCACATCCGAGATGAACCACGACTAGGGAGAGTTTGTGATAGATGATAACTCACATAGCTCCCACTAACTGTGTGATCGGTCTTCTATCCGAGGGGACATGTTTAATATCAATACAGACAGCAATAAAGATATGACATGTTGCAGCCTGGTGTAATATAAATATGAAAGCGATATTAATAGTAAAATGCAACAAACATATATTATATTACGTTGACCTGTGTAATAGTACATATATGTCCTCTATAAGGGCACCATGCCCTTAGTAAGGACTGTCTCTAGGACATATACACTATCAATCTCCCACTTGGACTAGAGCCAGTCACCTTTATGCCTAATGCCCAGATTAGCATAATGTCTTAAGTGGACTTCCACTGATAAGACCTTGGTGAAAGGATCTGCCACGTTGTCTGTGGTTGAGACACGTTCTATACTAACTTCTCCTCTATCTATAATCTCACGTATAACGTGATATTTTCTAAGTACATGTTTGTTCTTGTTTGTAGATCTAGGCTCCCTAGCTTGAGCAAACGGCGCCCGTATTGTCACAATAAATCGTTATTGGACTGGGAGCACGAACAACCCTCAATTCCTTCAAGAACTCTGAAATCCAGACAGCTCCTTTCGATGCTTCTGATGCAGCAATGTACTCGGCCTCTGTGGATGAGTCAGCAACCGTGGCTTGCTTAGAACTCTTTCAACAAACAGCTCCTCCGTTCAATTTGAATACGTATCCTGTATGTGACTTAAAGTCATCAGGATCTGATTCAAATCCAGCGTCGACATACCCAGACATCTTTAATTCTGGTTCTCCACCAAACACCAAGAACATCTCTTTAGTCCGTCTAAGTTACTTAAGAATGTTCTTCACAGCAGTCCAGTGAGGTACTCCTGGATTCTGTTGGTGTCGACAAGTGACACTAAGCGCATATGCCACATCGGGCCTTGTGCAATTCATTGCATACATTATAGACCCTACTGCCGAAGCATAGGGCACACGACTCATTGCATTTCTTTCTTCATCAGTTTTAGGACCATCCTTAACTGATAAGACAATCTCATGCCTAGCTGGGAGAAAGCCTCTCTTTGAGTCGTCCATCTTATAACGCTTCAGTATTTTGTCGATGTAGGTGGACTGTGTCATTCCCAACATCCTCTTGGATCTATCTCTAAAGATCTTGATCCCTAGGATGTAGTTCGCTTCACCCAAGTCCTTCATCGAGAAGGTACTTGATAACCAAACTTTAGTCTCTTCTAGCATAGAGACATTGTTTCCCATGATCAAAATGTCATCTACATAAATGATCATGAAAACAACTCCTTTGTCGCTGTGTCTCGCGTAGACACAGGGATCTTACTTGCTTCTGATGAAGTCAAACGATTTGACAGCTTCATCAAAGCGGATATTCCAGCTCCTTGACGCTTGCTTTAGCCCATAGATGGATCTTTGTAATTTGCATACAGTAGTTGGCCTGGTTTTACAGTATTTTGTCGATGTAGGTGGACTGTGTCATTCCCAACATCCTCTTGGATCTATCTCTAAAGATCTTGATCCCTAGGATGTAGTTCGCTTCACCCAAGTCCTTCATCGAGAAGGTACTTGATAACCAAACTTTAGTCTCTTCTAGCATAGAGACATTGTTTCCCATGATCAAAATGTCATCTACATAAATGATCATGAAAACAACTCCTTTGTCGCTGTGTCTCGCGTAGACACAGGGATCTTCCTTGCTTCTGATGAAGTCAAACGATTTGACAGCTTCATCAAAGCGGATATTTCAGCTCCTTGACGCTTGCTTTAGCCCATAGATGGATCTTTGTAATTTGCATACAGTAGTTGGCCTGGTTTTACTAATAAAACCTTCCGGCTGTACCATATAGACCTCTTCCTCAAGGTTGCCATTGAGGAAGACTGTCTTTACATCCATTTGCCAGATTTCATAATCATAGTAGGCAGCTATCGCAAGTAGAATTCGAATGGACTTCAATTTTGCTACCGGTGAAAAGGTTTCATCGTAATCGATGCCATACCTTTGCGTGTAGCCTTTCGCCACAAGCCTAGCTTTGTGCGTTTGTACCTTGCCATCGGCATCTGTCTTTCGTTTAAAGACCCATTTACACCCAATTGGTCTAACCCCTTGGGGCAAGTCTACCAAGTTCCAAACTTGGTTCTGGTACATTGAATCCATTTCTAATTCCATGGCCTCTTGCCATTTGTCTGAGTCAATATCAATTATTGCCTCTTTGTAGGTCTCGGGATCTTCCCGATCTGATAAACCGACATCAAGTTCACTGATGTCTTCTATCATAAGGCTTTGCTTCTGAGGTCCTCTTAGGATCCTCTTCGACCTACGGAGCTCGACTTGTTCTGGTGCTTTTCTTTTCTGGCTTCGTGTAACACGAACATTATCAGTGGGTACTGATGCAGTTGGTTGTTGGGCGCGACCCTGTTCCCTTGCGGGAGGCTGCTCTTGTGCAAGTTGTTGCACAGGTTGGTTGACAACGGGTTCTATTGGTGTGGTTTCAACTGTTGATCTAATCACAGGACTCCCACTGACTATGACATGCCTAGCAAGTGTCATATCATCACCCTTGTCTGCTTCGAAAGCTCCCACTGAACTTGAGTCCAAATCAGAAGATTTAGAGACCTCATGTTCGCGCGTGTCAAAGTCTTGAATTTCTTCAAGTTCTATCATATCATCTAACCTCTCTTCTTCGAGGTATTCAGCTTCTAAAAACTTCATGTTTCTAGACACGATCACCTTGTGATCTTCAGCATGATAGAATTCATAGCCTCTCGTCTGACGAGGATAGCCTATGAAATATACTTTGACACCCTTGGCATCTAACTTATCAGTGAGCATCAGCTTGACTATCGCAGGACAGCCCCAAGGTCTAAGATAGCCTAGTGAAGGCTTCTTTCCCTTCCATAACTCATAAGGAGTTTTCTCCACTGATTTAGATGGTACACGGTTCAGAATGTAGATTGCAGTTTGTAGTGCATATCCCACAGATACTTTGGAAGAGTCGAGAATCCAATCATTGATCTTACCATGTCTAACAGGGTTCGATTCCTCCTCTCAGACACACCGTTTAACTGCGGTGTTCCAGGAGGAGTCCATTGCGATTGAATCCCATTTTCCTTCAAGTAATCGATAAATTCTTCACTGAGGTATTCACCTCCTCGATCCGATCGAAGAGTGACTATCCTTAGGTTCAATTCATTCTCGACCTCGTTCCTAAACTCCTTGAATTTCCCAAAGCTCTCGGATTTATTCTTCATAAGATAAATATATCCATACCTTGAGAAATCGTTAGTAAAGGTAACGAAGTAAGGATAACCCCCACGCGCATGGACTTTAAACGGTCCACATACATCGGTATGTATGAGCTCTAAGCAGCGAGTGGCACGAACACCTTGTCCAACAAAGGTTTGTTCGTCATCTTACCCTTAACACAAGATTCACATGTACCATATGATTCGAAATCAAATGGTTCTAAGTAGTCCAACTTCCTTAGTCTTTGAATCCGTGTTTCATTGATATGGCCTAGCTGACAATGCCATAGATAAGATGGAATATTCTTCTTACTTGAAGACGGTTGTTTGTTATGTATTTGAAATAAAGGTAGACTACTTTGCAAAATATATAAACCATTCACCAAGCGAGCCTTTCCATAATACTGATCATTTAATGAAAAATAACAAGTATTATTCGCAAATCGAAAGGAAAAACCCATATTGTCTAACAATGGAATGGAAATAATATTTCTGACAATGGATGGAACAAAATAAACATTATCAAGTTCTAAACATTGTCCCGAAGGTAAATCTATCTTGCTGCGTCCAACGCGTTTGGCTTCAACTGGATTGCCGTTCCCAACATGCAAGTCGATTTCACCTTGCTTGACTAGCCTGTGATCAATTAGCCCCTGCACATTATTACAAATGTGTGAGCCACAGGCTGTATCTAATACCCAACCATTGGAGTCAAAAGTAGTCATGTTCATTTCAATAAAAAACATACTTGAGCCAGAAGCTGATGACTTCTTGGCTTGATCTGCCCTAAGCTTTGGGCAATCTTTCTTCCAATGTCCTTTCTGCTTACAGAAAAGACATTCATCTGTGCGCACCATTCCGCTTCTCTTGAACTTCCTTTTCTGGTTCGGACGCTTTGTCTTATCACTCCAAGTGTTAGCCTTGCCTCCCGACTTTCCCTTACTCTTAGCACCTTTACTTTTCGGGTTCGAGTTAGACGGTTGCCCAACAAGTATGATCGACTTTTCCTTCTTAGGAAGAGTTTGATCATATGTCTTCAGCAGATTATGAAGTTCAGGCAGTGTTACGTCCTTCGCATTCATCGTGTAATTAATGATGAACTGCGAATACGAACTCGGCAATGATTGAAGGACAAAGATCACCATGATCTTGTTCTCTAGCTTAACGCCGGCATCGGCAAGCTTTTCAAAGAGACCAATCATTTTGAGAACATGCTCAGACATGTTCCCTCCTTCACTGAGCTTGCATCTGTGTATGTCTTTGATCAAATCAAATTCAACACTTCTAGCCGTCGTCTTAAAGAGCGACTCAAGATGTTTTAACATCTCATACGGCAACATGCTTTCATGTTGCCTCTGCAGCTCATTGCTCATTGCCGCCAGCATAATACACTACGCGGATTTAGCATCCTCAAGATGCTTATCAGACCTTGCCTTGTTGGCTTGATTCCAAGCAGCAACCTGATCGGCAGTCTGATTTTCGGGGCACACGGGAATAACCTCGTCCAAGACGTACTCAATCTTTTCGTACCTCAACACCAAACGTATATTCCTGATCTAATCTAGGATGTTTGGTCCGGTTAAAATTTGCTTCTCCAAGACAGCACGGAGCAAGATACTCGCCATATCTAATATCCTAAGGAGAAATAATATAGAACGAAAATAATAAATCAACTATTGAAATATTATTTCTAAATACACAGTCAACATAACTAATCAACAAGGTCCTTTAGCTGTTTAGCTCCCACTATTTTCACATATGCTTGCCCCCACAACAAACATACGGGTAATGTCCAACAAGTTACCGTAGTGACCAAGATCCAAATCCATATTATGCCACACTCCAACGGGGGCTGGTCGCATAGCATAATATGACCGGTAGGACTAGTAAGACTATCCAATTGCGTCACGCAACTCTTGGTTGTTAAATCTAATTTAACCCGATGCCCTACATATTGTACCTATCGAGGTCGCTAGATACAATATGCAGTAAGTCATAACCATAGGCTTACTCTAATCTGACGATTACTGCGAGTCTGTAAGACGAGGTCGCCAATACTTGAAAACGCAATGAAAGTTCAGAATTAAAGCACCCTACGGAAAGCATCTCAGAAATACATACATATATATATATTTATGTACTTATATTGGTTGGGGCTTGTAGCTTGAGGGTTGTTATCAGTCATCTACAAATAAATAAGGGCGCCGCCTACCCATCATGCATGAACGGTCTACACGTAATGGATGCCGCCTATCCATTCTAGTTCTAAACGCGGTCAAACACATAATGGGTGCCGCCTACCCATACATAAATATGCGGTCCGACATATAAGAGGGCGCCGCCTACCCTCGCATGCATAGCGGTCGAACGGAATGTAAAAACATGGTATTTAAACATGCATTGTCAAACAATAGCATATTGAGCATATGAAACTAGTAGCCTATGTGGATGACAAATGACTTCATAATTTCATTATGAAAATTATAATCTCTATGAAATAATTGAAAATTTGGACTAGATTGAATATTCGAAAATTCTATTGACCAAGTAGCAATTTTCGAAAACCCAAAGGACTTAATTGTAATTTTAAAAACCTTAGAGGTGTTAAATCTAAAATTCAAAAGTAGAAGGACTAATTTGTAAACAATAAATTGATAAATTACAAATAAGCCCTTTAACTTTATACTAATTAAATTTAACGCCTCTAGTTTGAAACAATTACAATTAAAATCATATTTATATTCCAAATATAAAATTCAATCCTCAAAACTTTCAAAATTCGATTTTGGGTCCAACCCAAAAATATATATATATATTTTTTTTTTTGAAAACGTGGGACCTGTCCCACCGGTGCCCGCGGCCCCGGGCGCCCGGCGCCCGCGGCACGCGGGTACCGACGCCGCGGTCCCGAGCGACCGGCGCTCGGGCGCCGGGCGGCACACGGGCGCCTAGCGCCCGTGCCGCGGGCGCGCCTGCGGCCGCAGGCGCCCGGGCGCCGTCTGCTTCGCGCAGGCGACCCGGTCCGAAAAATATATATATTTCATTTTTTTTCTGAAAAATATAAATTCTAAATTTATATAAAAAACAAAACTTTTGAAAATCAAATTTATCATAGAATCAATTGCATCCACATATCTACAAAATCATACAATATATATACGTATATACGTAATCAATTAACCTCGCTCTGATACCACTGTAAGAAAATACGGTCAGAGTTACCCCTAGGGTACGCAGCGGAATTTCAAAATTTTTTTTAACATACAGGTTAATTGATTATGCATATGTTGTATATATATAAACACGTCAATTAGAAGACTAACATTACTTCCAAAGCAGCTTCCAAGTCTTCGTAATATTCCGGTGTATCTTCTCCTTCGTCGAAGTCGAAGATATTTACAATGCTCTTTATATCTGCAAGACAATAAGAGTTAGTTTCCAGCTCCTAGAACCTCAACCTTGGTATCCACGGATGAACATCCTATCGGAAGAATGCTAGGATATTCTTTGTGTGACCAAGAAGACGGGGCGGCAATTCCTCCGGTGGTGGCGCGCGCGCGGGTGGCTAAAGAGGAGGGGAGAGTTTTTATTTTCTCTAAGAAAACTGGGTAGAATGACTGTGAAAGTCTATCTCTGAAAAACTGTGTGTAAAACTCTCTTATAGTCCACTGTATATAGTAGTCTATAGAAGCCTAAAGCATAAGCAATTAGACTTCGTAAAGGAATAAGAATCTAATTCTTATCGCACAAGGAAACCAATATCAAGTCTAGATTCATTCCTAATCAAATTAAAACTCAATCAGGAAAATCTAACTTATCCCTTGGACTTCTAATAGAGGAAGGAGTCGAACTCCTTCCCCTACTAATCCACGCGCGCGCGCTCTGTCCCTGGGACAGTAGGTGGGTCCCAATTTTGGGACCCACTTATAGTTCTAAGGCAATTCAAACTCCAAGTAGATTTTTCCCAAGTGCATATGTTAATTCTAAATTAACATATCCTTTCTAATCAAACCTCCATTATATTTCCAAAACATAATCTTTAATTGTATTTACATAAAATACAATTAATTAGCCAATTCAATTAATAATTCCAAATCATTAATTGAGCCACCAAATATTATAATTAATTCCAAATCAATTATAATCCATAAATCACAATTAATTCCAAATTAATTGCGATTGCATCTTCAAGGATATTCTGATAGACTGAATCACCACATAGTGTGACCCATATGGCCTCACCGTATTAAGCAAGTCCTAGACTAGGCAACATGGAATTCCTAGACGGTTCCATTTGCAATATTAATATGTGAGGACGTTTGAGAGGTTTCTCAAAGCTAACCCTTTCGTTGCGAAGCCTGTCGCGCTCAACGCGGCGATGGTAACGTCCCTTCATCTGACTTGCTCGAATGTATCTAGGATCGATGAAGTACCTATCCCAACAATACATCCACGGGCGTCTCAGGGAGTTGCTTGGTTAGGATATACTTATGACCATCATAATATATCATTTGCACTGGCCAGGGACTTTACCAACACAACTATGCAGACTATGAGCAGTGCTCTCCTGTGCTACACTTGAGAGATGAATCCTTCACAGAATCACTTATCACCCCAATTTGTATTTAGCCATAATCCTGGATCGTGTCTTAGGTCAGCTGCTTATTCAGAGATGACATCGACGGGTCCACCAAGGATATGGGGCAACAAATGTGATGATAAAGTCCTGTAAGTACAAAGGACGAATGGCATCACTTCGACAACTCACCAGTTCCCATAGACACGTCGCATTAGAGTATACATCGATGGGAGTGTCCGGTGGGTACTTCCATTGTTCGATAAAGCTTCTTCGAACAACTATGCGCAGTTATGGGAACATTTCTCGATTGTCCAACAATCCGTTCCGTGGCTGTGGGATCGGCTCACACTTGCTCCAACAAGTATAACCTCCACGCATACTAGTCTTGTCAGGTTCATTCAGACCCCCACATCTGAGATGAACAACGACTAGGGAGAGTTTGGGATAGATGATAAGTCACATAGCTCCCACTAACTGTGTGATCGGTCATCTATCCGAGGGGACATGTTTAATATCAATACAGACAGCAATAAAGATATGACATGCTGCAGCCTGGGGTAATATAAATATGAAAGCGATACTCAATAGTAAAATGCAACAAACATATATTATATTACGTTGACCTGTGTAACAGTACATATATGCCCTCTATAAGGGCACCATGCCCTTAGTAAGGACTGTCTCTAGGACATATACACTCTCAAATAATTGCAAAAGAATTAAAATAAGTATATGCACTAGGAAAAAAAATAAAAAACGGGAAAAAAATAAAAAACAGGGCGCAACGACCCAATTGCAAGGGCGGAGCTCTATCTCTACTTTTGTTGGAGATTATTATTAAATTATTTTCGTCATGGGAAAAAAAAAGAAATTTTTTTTGGTCGACGGATACGTCAAACGGAAGACATTTCCATATTGTGTAACAATGTTTCTTTATTCATCATCCACAACCCATTATTATATCTCCCAACATAACAACCCAACAAAGATTTTCCTCAATTTCCGTTCCTAGTACCAAACAAACACATTCTCTTCCACTCATCATTATTATCTTACTAGATACATCTATTTTTCCTTAAAATTCATCCAAACACAATTTTTCCCCTCTCCTCTAAAATGAATTCCTATTCATGTTTTAAGGGTTGAGCTCTAATTCATCTCCTAATAGAGTCAAACAGCCTCTGAAATTACTCACGACAACAATTGAAAATGCCACCATACAACACTTCTTTGTCATTTTGATCTGTTACTAAATTCACATGTATTGCCACTACAATACGCCATGACAGAAATAATTACCCATACTTAGTAATAGACCAATCAATTTTTGACATGAGGAACAGGCTAGTAGAGAAGTAAACTAGAGAAATGAGAGGAGTGAGGGAGAGAAACCGTAGTAGCCCCATCCGTAGGTTCCCGGCCGCTCACCGGCCACCAAACTCTTATATCCATGGCCAAAAAGCCTACCATTTTCCCCCAAATCCACACCCCCAAATCTTCCAAGAACCGGTACTAGCAGGGTTAATAGGTCATTTTTGGGTAATACGTTTGGTGATGCTTTCTCTATCTATGTTACTAATTTTCCATCGGATGCTACTCCTAAAACCCTCTGGGAATCACTGAGTGGTTGTGGAAAAATTTTGGATGTGTTTATCCCTAACAAGGTTAATAAGGATGGTAAGCCTTTCGCTTTCGTTAAATTCAAGAGGGTTCAGGATAAAGTTTCAGTTTTAGAGCGTGTTAAAAAATGTTGGGTCCGTCAGTTTAAGCTCTTGGCAAACTTTACTGTTTTTTCGAAAGAGGGTGCCTTGAATTAGACTAAACCGGTTTGGAAGACGAAGTCTCGGGTTGTTAGTGACGCTAGAAGGAGGGAGAATCAGAGTTTCGTCGAGGTTGCTTCAACGTCCGTTAATAGTGAAGGTGTTGGTGCGGTTCCGTCTGGTGATGGCTTAAATTATGTTGGTAGTAATGAAAGGGTTTTGAACGAGTTGTCAGAGGGGAACATTCAGGGCGTTCGGAATGGAGAGGGAATTGTTTGGTCATCGGAGAACGTTGTGGAGGTTGAGGTTGACAGTGTTCTGGAATCAAGAGCTAATTGTTGCTGGGTTTGTAAACTGGTTAATTCTATTTCTTTGTTGGAGGTAGAAGATTGGTTGAAGGGTGCGGATGTTGGTAATGTTTTCTTGTCTAGATTGTCCTTTGAGCTAGTAGTTTTAGAACCAGAGATTGTTGAGGTTGGATTGCGGCTTAAGGAGTTTCTTCCTTCTCTGTCAAGTAAAGGTATTATTGAGTTTCATCCTTGGTCTGCTGGGTTCACTACAGTTAAACGTCTGGTTTGGATTCACGTCTATGGTGTTCCTTTGTCTATCTGGAAGAGGACGACCTTTGAAAGTCTTTGCTGTAAACTTGGTAAGGTCGTTCATGTGGGTGAGGAAAGTGTATCAAGAATTGATCTTAGTTGTGGAAGAGTCTGTATTGAAACAAGCATTTTTTATGTTATTCGAAGGTCAATGTTCCTTAAAGTTGGTAATGTTTTGTTTAGAATCAATTTGGTTGAGGAAGCTGCAGTTGATTTTGTTGACGTTCAGAGTCTCGGTTCAGAGCCTTCCTTTTCTGTTAATTCTA
Source organism: Plantago ovata (assembly GCA_028274465.1). NCBI lineage: Eukaryota > Viridiplantae > Streptophyta > Magnoliopsida > Lamiales > Plantaginaceae > Plantago > Plantago ovata. The sequence continues at coordinate 99,743,533 of CM051457.1, read as the reverse complement.
GATCTTCCATTCAGTCAGAGGATGTTTCAGAAAATGTGGAATTTGAGTCGACAGAGGTTAACTCAGTAGAAGGTGATGGGTTACAGAATGTGCTAGATAAGAACATTGGAAATCAGGAAGGAGACAATCCTAGTTCCAATGTTTCTGGATATGTGAATACAGTTGGGATGTTCGATAATAACTTAGTCTTGGGGGTTGAAGAATGGAGGGCGGTGGAATGTAGGGATACTAACTCTGTTTCGTTTGATTTGAATAAGGAGGCTTCTAGTAATGAAGTTGCAGCCCATGAAGTTGTAAAGGTGAATTTGGACTTAGTTTTGGGCCGGCAGTTGGGGTTAGCTGTTGGGCCTGCTGGTTTGATTGATACTAATGGATCCAAGTTTGTTGGGCCAACTTTGGACTCTGTTAAAGGCTTGTTGTTTGGTAATAAGGTTGGTCAGCATTCGGGTTTGACTGCGAGGGAGGCGGGTCAGTCTTCTATTGGGTCTGGTCCGTTTGAGTTGCAACCAATTATTGATAATCTTGTTAAGGATAAGGAGCAGTCTGGTCAGGCGGTGTGTGTCGATCAGATAAGTAATAAAAATAAGAGAAAGCAAAGACAAGTTGTGTTGTGGGATTTTGAAGCTGTCCGGCAATCGTTAGCTCAGGCGGATTGCTCTTTTATTCGTTTATCCTCGGAGGGGCAGATTAGTCGGGACGTGGAGGCTGAAGTCATTATGGATCAGTTGGTTTGTGCTGAGATGGGGGGGAAGTGGAGGTTCGGCCTTGCGCTCAGGAGGCTACAGCGGTGTGGGAGGTTTGTGATCGGGTGGGTTTGGTCAAAGACGCGGAGAAGTCTAAAGCGATGGAGTTTTTTGAAAATTGTGAAGTAAGGGACCGCGCTGGAAGGCAGGCTTCAACAACAGGTATGGGTAATGTATCTGATTGTATTAATGATGTGAATCCTTAGCTTGAATATTCGGGGTTTAGGGGGTGGTGTGAAGCGCCGTGAAATTGCAGAGTTGGTTAGGAGTGAAAATGTCGAATTCTTATGTATCCAAGAAACGAAGCTTTTACATGTAGATAGGAAACTGGTGGAATTACTGTGGGGAAGCGTCGATTTTGATTGGGCTTATAGCGACTCTAATGTGTTCTCTGGTGGGTTGCTTTGTGTCTGGGATACCTCGTGTTTTATGAAGTCAAACTTGTGGGGGGAGGAAGGCTATTTGGAAGTTGAGGGTGTTTGGGATGGCATAAGAGTGCGTATTGCTAATGTGTATGGTCCTAAGTCTTCTGCTAACCTTGATAGGTTGTGGAGGAAAATTCAAAACAGAGTTGAATCTAATGGCGTGGATCATTGGTGTATTGTGGGGGACTTTAATGCGGTCAGATTTCCGGCAGAGAGGATAGGGGTGCGTGGAGGGGAAGTGGATAGTGATACGAGGGATTTCAATAGATTCATTTAGGAGTTGGACTTCATTGATTTACCTTTACATCGTAGGAGGTTTACGTGGTAACGGAGTAATGGGTCGTGTTGTAGTCGTCTAGATAGGTTTCTCCTGTTCAAGGCTTGGTTGTATCAGTGGAGATTTCTCTCTCAGGTTGGTCTTCGTCGTAGAGTTTCGGACCACGCAGCGGTTATGCTAAGAGCTCATAAGCAGGATTGGGGACCTCGTCCCTTTAAATATGTTAGTGGTTGGCAATTTGATGAGAAATTTGTGGATTTGGTAAGGAAAACGTGGCAGGAGTCAAGTATTCAGGGGTGGGGTGGGTTTGTACTTAAAGAAAAATTAAAATTCTTGAAAGAAAGGATTAAAGGCAGGTTACGTGAGGATGTGGGGAGTATCAAAGGGCAGATTAAGCACTATTCTGATGAGTTACAAAGGCTGGAGAATATTCTTGATGGCGAGGCGGAGGGGGGTTTTGATTTGGTCTCTTCTGGGTTGTCTGGGGTTGCGGTTGGAGGGAGTTCTGGGGCTGTAAGTGCGTCTGTTGTTGGGTTGGTACATGATGAATATTTGGAGGTTCAGGAAAAATTACGCAAGGCGCTAGATTTACAAAGTAATATTAAGTTGATTCAGTCAAAGGAGAAGTGGGCCAAAGAAGGTGATGTAAATTCGAAGTTTTTTCATCGTTGTGTGGAGTTTAGAGGCAGACAAAAATGCTTAGAGGGGCTGCGAATTAATGGTGTGTGGGTTGATGAGGTGGAGAAGGTAAAAGAAGGTGCGAGGTCGCATTTTATGAAATTCTTTTGTAAAAACAGGAGGGAACAATTGTTGTTTTCGGATCTAACGGGTAAATGCCTTTCTGTGGAGGACCGTGAGGAGCTGGAATTAGAGTTTAGTGAAGCTGAAATTAAAGATGCGGTATGGAGCTGTGGGTTGGATAAAAGTCCGGGGCCGGATGGATTTACTTTCCATTTTTATAGGTTTTTTTGGGAGGATTTGAAGGAGGACATAATCAGATTTATTCAGGAGTTTCATTGTAATGAAAAGTTGACTAAAGGCCTTAATTGTTCGTTCATCACTCTTGTTCCGAAAAGGACCAATCCAATGGCCATTAATTGAAGATTATAGACCGATCTCTTTGATCGGTAGTGCCTATAAGATTTTGGCAAAGTTGTTGGCGAATAGATTGAGTCGGAAATTGGAGAGTCTGATTTCTATTAATCAATCGGCGTTTGTGGGGGCACGGAATATTCTGGATAGTGTCTTGGTGGCCAATGAGTTGTTGTGTGAGGCGAAAAAGAACCGACGGAAGGTGTTTGCCTTTAAGATTGACTTTGAGAAGGCGTATGATTCGGTAAGTTGGGAGTTTCTTGAAGGAATGATGAGGAACATGGGCTTTGGAGAGAAATGGATTGGGTGGATAACGGAATGTGTTTCGACGGCTTCCTCCTCGGTGTTGGTTAATGGGAGTCCGAGCAAAGAGTTCAAACTCCAAAAAGGCTTGTCAAGGTGATCCGCTTTCGCCTTTTCTTTTCCTTATAGTGGCGGAGGGTCTTAGTGTTTTGATGGAAAAAGCCTGCGTCTCGCGATGTTTTATTCCGTATAAAGTTGGGGTGGAAGAGGTGGTTGTATCGCATCTTCAATTTGCGGACGACACGATATTCTTTGGAGAGGCGGTGGAGTCTAATATCTTGGTCCTTAAAAGCATTCTCCGGGTGTTTGAAGGTATGTCCGGTCTCAAGATTAATTTTGGCAAGAGTTGCATTGTGGGAGTTGGGGTGGAGAATGATTTAATTTCTAGGTGGGCGGCGAGATTGAATTGTAAAGAAGGGACTCTTCCCTTTAATTATTTGGATTTACCCATTGGTGATAGAGAAAACGGTACTAAAATGTGGAAGGTGGTGATTGAAAAGGTGAAGAGAAGGCTTGGTAGGTGGGCAAACAAAGTGCTATCCTTTGGTGGTCGTATTACTTTGCTCAAATCGGTCTTGGATCCATACCTCTTTACTTTCTATCTTTCTTCCTTGCACCTTCCTCTATTATCCATGACCTTATTGCTCTTCAAAGGAACTTTCTTTGGGGTGGTTGTTTGTGGGGGTGGGGGGGGGGTCGGAAGATTGCTTGGATCAAATGGGATGTTGTGTGTTTATCAAAAGAGGGGGGGGTTGGGAGTTAAAGATTTGTCTTTGTTTAATTTGTCTCTCTTGGGTAAATGGGTGTGGAACCTTCTTGTTGGTTCGACTTCTCTTTGGGTTAGGGTCATTAAGTCGAAGTATGGTAGTATTTGGGATTGTGTTGTTCGGGTAAAAGAAGGTCGGGGTCCGTGACGTGGGTGGTCACTTTGGTGGAAGAACCTTGTCACAAAAGTAGCGTCTAGTCCTTGGTTTTTTAATAATTTAAGGAAAAGTGTTGGGTCGGGGTTGGATTCTAAGTTTTGGGTCGAACCTTGGTTAGGGGAAGGGATTTTGTTAAAAGATCTTTTCCCTAGACTTTATGCGATTGAAAATGTCAAAGATTGTTCGGTGTTGGATAGGTTGGGTTTGTAGGAATATAGGGTCGTTTTGCTCTAAGCATACGCAGCGGAATTTCGAAAATTTTACGACCTATCTTGGTAACAATTATTTAACATGTGATACGTAGAGGAGAAAAATCTTACAGATTTAGCAATTCCAAATTCTCCTCGTCAGTTTGTTCAACAAAATCCAATTGTTGCTCCTCGATCTCCTCCTCTGCGAACTCACGATCGTAGGCTTCGTAATCCTCTCCAGTGAGCTCCAAGTCTTCAAGCTCTGCTCCAAGCAAATCTCAATCCTCCGTATTCTCCAGCTTGAATTCCTTAACCTCGGTATCCACAGATTTTCCTCTACCGTAGAGTGCTAGGAAACTCTTTGAACAAGGTTGGGATATATGTGAATTATATGGAAGGAGTGTACTGTATTATTTTTATCCTTTTCAGAAAAGGACAAAATATGTGATGTGTAGTATTTGATCTTTTGCTTGTAAAGAGAAGAGGAAGTATGCATGCAAAATTAATTTTCGTACAAAACAAAATGTTCTTCTCTTGCATTTAAAGCATAAAAACAAAATAAATACCACATGAAAATACTAGTGGGACCCGGATTAAATGAGAGAGAGAGAGCAAGTGGTGGGGACCAAGTCCCCACACAACACAACCACCCGGGCGCGTGCTCAGCACGCGCCTGTGTCAACTTCTCGGGCGCGTGTCGTACACGCGCCCGAGTGATGACAATCTGCTGGGCCTTTTGGCCCAGCTTCTCTTCATTTTTTTTTCTTTCAATTTGGGCCCAATTGCATTTAGTCCATTGCATTTAGTCCAAATCAAATTTGGTTCAATTCATGCACTCCATTTTAATTGTTCAAATCCAATTTGATCCAATTAAATTATCCACACTTAATAATAAATAATGTTAATCTAATTAACATCTATTTGCTTAATAATAAATAATATTAATCTAATTAATATCTATTTATTAGTAATCCCGATTTGGTAGAGTACTAATCATGTAGTGTGACCCGTAGGGCCTTATATATTAAGCACTAATATAATTAGGTTCACGGTGAAACTCCTAGACGGTTTACCGGACAACATTAATATACAAGGACGTTTGTAAGGATATACAAATCACCTTTAGTGTAAGGTTAATATAGTCCATTCATTCTCAAATACTCGAATAAGTCTAGAACTTGATATCGTGTCTGTTCCAATAACTTATTCATTTCTTTCTCATTCTTGTTAGTCGATCTTCGATCATATCGAAACACCATTTTGAATATATTTTAATGCATTGGCCAATGACTAACGATCAACCTAACTATGAGATGTAAAGTATTATCTCCAATGTCTGTTGCGAGGAATGAATTCTATCTTGGTTCAACTACTACTCCCATGCACTTCATAATATATCTAACGCATGTCGTATCTACCCCAAGTGGAGTGCAAGCATTGGTCATGGTCAAGATATATTATTCCACACATGTAGTCAGTATTGACCTCAAGTCAAATGATTGTTAATTACCTTACACACCGATACATCCATAGACACATTAATAGAATTAATCAAACGGTTTCTCGGTGGGTCAGTCAACACCCTCTAAGGTGTACCATGCATCCATCATGAATGACCAAGTCATTCGTAGTTGTGAGAGTCACCAATACAAGAAAAACAGCAAATAGTGACGCAAATTAGCGACGCATAACCATGCGTCGCTAATTTTTGCGACGCATAGCTCGCATGAGCGACGCATGAGTTTTGGTCTCTAAATTAGCGACGCATGGTTATGCGTCGCTAAAATTAGCGACCCAATCTCATGGGTCGCTAATAATTAGCGACCCATGAGTTTATGGGTCGCTAATTAGCGACCTACTGCCATGGGTCGCTAAATTAGCGACCCATGTAGCGACCCAGTTTCATGGATCGCTAATACATTCCCCAGAAAAAAAAAACAAAATTAAAATGCAATTTGACCGGTCAAAAGAAAAAAAAAACGATTTAGCGACGCATGAGCCATGCGTCGCAAATCGCTATTATATATTAAAGCTACAGTGCAGCTTTCTCTCATTTCTCGCTCATTACCGTTTCTTCTCTTCTTCTCGTCGGCCATTTCTTCTCCTCGGCCCTCTCCTATAATCTTCATTTCTTGGTCATTTCGAACAAGGTTATATGCGTTTCGAAGCTATTTCATCAAGGAACACGGGTAGCTAGTCAATTGCGTGATTCTTTCACTATTTCTTCCACAATCAAAGGTATTAATTTCTAACCCTAACTTTTCTAAATTTGAGTATTCTTCATTTTGTTTTCCTATTTTAATGAATTGTATGCATTGTGATAGTATCTATTATGTTGTGTAGCTCAAATTAGGGGTTGCACAAGTTTTGGTTGGCCAATTGATAGATTTGGGATGAAATTGGAATTTTAGGAATTGAGGCTTTTTTTCGTTTCTTTTTGTTTGGGTTGATTTGTATGCTTTTAATAGGACCTTGTAATACCTTATTATTATTCTAATTCGTGGAATTTTTCATACCGGTAGATTTAGATTTAGATATGAAAGTGTATGTTAATTAGTTAAAGTGAGTGTAAAATTAATAGTCTAATATTAAAAAATAAAAAAATAATTATTATTATGTTAATGTTGAGAAGAATAGCTATGTTGATTTCAGGTGGTGTAGTTTGTGGATTGATTGATGTGGGTTTGGATTGATAATCTAGAATTTTGACTATGAAATTGAAATGCAATTTGTATTAACGAAATTAACTAAAATGCAAACTATAAAAAGAAAAAAAGTATTGAATTTCGAATGTGCCAGGTTAATCATCGAAATGAATCCTGATCGTTCATGGATGTGACGAGGGGTGCGAAGTGGGATGGGAAGCCCATTATGTACCCAAATGGCTCGAAGTAAGTATTGTGACTCTTTATAACTTTGCTTCATTTCATTTAAATGTATCATTATATACACACATAACTTCTCTTATATTTTTTACTATATTTTTTAAACAGGTTGTACCCTGGCTCATCTGCTAGGGCCTTGAGTAAGATCATCGATGGGAGGATGGCGAAACCTGAAGAGGGTGGCGATAAGTGGAGCCACCTCCCAGACGACTTGAGGATGTACTACTTTGAGGAGCTGCAGGTAAGTTCATATGTTTTTGTACACACCTATGAAGGTGTTATGTTTGGATTGTAGTTTGCACAGGAACTTGGGTGATATATTAGTCACATGTGTTGTGGTTGTAATGTGTTGTTCATTGACTTGGGTGATATGTTAGTCACCGGATGAATGTACGTACTATGTTTTCATTGTGTTGATTATGAACTTGGGTGATATGTTAGTCACCAATGAATTTGCTATGTTTGTATTTTGTTGTTCATGGACTTGGGGGATATGTTGATGAATTCACCATGGCATGTGTATGTTGTTTAAATGTTGCAGAAATCATACTACTTCCCCGTCAAGCTGCTACCACCTTTATGGTACAGCTTCAACAAATTGGGAAGTAATACTTACAAGAACAAGATCAACAAATGGAAGAAAAGAGGGAAGCCTAAATGGATGGAGACGTCACGGTACTTGGATTGGTGCAGGTACTGGAAGCAAGAAAAGGTGAGAGCTCTAGCACTGAAGAACAGCAAGAACCGACGTTCTACGCCTACTGATGGAAAGGGTGTGTCCATCCATCATTGTGGATCTCGATCCATTGCCACATCTTATGCTGATTCGGTTAGTATATCCAGTCTTGTGTAACACTTTTTGTAGTTATTCATAAGACAATACTGGTTGAAAATTGATATATGTTCTTTACAGATGGATTTGGATACTGAGGAGGTCCACACATACTGGTATTACTTTCAGAAAGCTAAGTGGGGTGCCAATAAGTGGACATCTGACAGGGTTGGGCGTATTGCTGTAAGTAAATTTATTTGTGTGTTATATGTCATTTTGAATATATAATAGCTACCTATGTCACTAGCTAATGCCACCTCTATTTTACCATTTCAGGTTGCGTACCAGAATAGGATAAAGGACCAAGACCTCACCACTGAGGAGCTCAATGCCATCTTTCTTGAGATCAACCCTCCAGACTCGAGGGGGGATGTCTATGGGTTGGGGACTATGGGGCCTATTGTTGCTCCTCCTCCTCCTACTAGCAGCTCCCGTGGATCACGCCAGTCTCTTCATGAGTACGACTCACTCCAGGAGTCGCAGAGGTTTCTTAGGGAGGAGATGGCTAAGAAACAAGCGGATCTGGAGGAGCAGAATGCGATGCTGAAGGCAGAGGTGGAGGCACAGAAGACACAAATGGAGGCACAGAAGGCACAAATGGAGGCACATGAGGCACAGATGGCACTTCTCTTCCAGAAGTTCAACGCGAAGCATCCACAGCCTCCTCCTTCTTGATCATATATGTGCTACTTTTGTTGATACATTTGCCTACTAATAGTACGGATCGGATAACATTTTCTGTTAGAATTTTTAGTACACTTTGCCAACTATATGTACGGATAATATTTCATGATGCTTTTATGCTATTCGAAAAGTTTCGGACTTTTATATATTATTTTGTGTTTTGTGAATTAATATCTTCTAAAGCAGGTACAATTGGAAAATGAAATGAATGGGTAAAAAAGAAATTTTTTTTCTGCCAATTTAGCGACGCATAGACCCATGCGTCGCTAAAAAGTCAACAGAATTTGCGACGCATAGCCTCATGCGTCGCTAAATCTGTTGACCGATTTAGCGACGCATGGGTCTATGGGTCGCTAATTTAGCGACCCATAGAATGGTCGCTAAATTAGCGACGCTTGACTCCATGGGTCGCCTCGCCATTTAGCGACCAAGGGTTTAGCGACGCATTTGCTATGCGTCGCTAAATGGATTAGCGACGCATGGGACGCAGTTTAGCGACGCATGGGAGCGTCACTAAACTGCGCTTTTTTTGTAGTGCACTACATTCCTCTAAGAATATGATGCAGATCGCATGCCAATCTTTAACGTGCGTCAGTGATATCCCAAATCTCAATGACCTCGATTGGGACTATTTTAGGACTTATGTTCTGTCATCCAAGTTCTAATAATATATAGTCCATGGGAACATCTTATAGAATTATCTTAAAACAACCAAATAAATAATCCAAAGATGTAGAGCCAATTAATATGCAATATAAATAATAATAAACTGATTATGATCTAAGTACATATCATCTTGCAAATGGTTGTCTCAAGTACATATCATCTTGCAAATGGTTGTCTCTAGGACATACATACTTTCAGGGTTTTGGTTGTGGATGTGTATAAGTCAATCAAGGTACTCTTCAACCTATATTCATGCTTTGATTTATATGATTTTTGTTCATAAGTTATTTGATAGATTCAGTAGAATAGTTCATTTTGTTTGGCATGAAAACTCCATTTTGTGTCTTGCATGTTTTTTGTATTAGAGTCTAGCTTAGTTGCTTGAGGACAAGCAAATGTTCGGTTTGGGGAGTTTGATGAATGTGTATTTTACACTTTCATTCGAGTCTTTTTCACCTATTTTAGCTATCCTCTATGTTAATTTAGCTATATTTTAGTACATTTTATTAGAATAGTGTCACGTTTCCCTTTAGATTTTATTTTACAGGTTTTGGTTGAAATTCGAAGATTTCCGGGCAATTATATTGAAGTTGACAAGGAATTGGTGTTCCAGAAGCCTATTTGGAGTATCTGAAGGTTTCCGGATAGGATTTGGAGTCTAGGGGTCGAATCTGGAGGTTAGAAGGCCACTAGAAGTCAGAAACCGAGTCCGAAAAGGTGAAGAAATCCAAAACCGCGTCGAAAACGCGGAATTCCGCGAAAAAACCGGGGGGCGAACCGCCCCGTAGTTTTTCGGGGCCTATATATAGTGCTCAGTTTTTCTCCGAAAATCATATCTTTCCAGACCTACTTTCTCACCTCTCTCTATAGTTTTAGGTAGGAACTTCCCGGGGCCTGTCCTGGGAGTTCTGTAGCTTAGGGGATACTTTTTCATAGCAGTTTGGAGCTCGTAGGACCGCAATCATCCGGAGATTGACAACCTTCGGTAACTTTGTATCTTACAGTTTTATTCTACTTATTTTGTTATATTCTTTCAACATGTTTTCTTCTATGATTTCTGTTGATTGCATGCCTATTATGAGTAGCTAAACTTATCGTTGGTGGTAGTATGTGAATTCTTAGCGAAGGGAAGATAATCATGCTAATGGCTATATCGCGCATTATACTCCGTGTCATTGCTTTATTTCGTTGATCAGTTGTAACCAAAATTCTCGTATGTTGTATTGATTATTATGCACAATTGGACACTTGTCGACCATCAGACCAATTATCTTCGTAGTGTTGAATAATTACGTAACACATTAGGACAATCGTGATTGACTTGTCAGACCAAATTATCTTCGTAGTGCTTAATACTTGCAACAGGACACTAGATTGATTCAAAGATCTCTATGCAAGACCGAGTAATTTATGCATGATTATCGACCCGTTATGTTAAGAAGGACCATACTATCACCAATCTCCATTATCTACTAGAAACCCCCTATTGCTATCTGTCTGCTGTTTTATATTCTCTTGTTAAATAGATAAAGCTAGTTATAGTCCTGAGAGAACGACACTCGAGTCATTCTACTGCTACACTACGGTTTTCGTTGTAGTTGTGGATTGCCTTTGGCTAAATTACAAATATTATTTGATTGAATCGGGACCCGACAAATTCCGGTTTATCAGTCCGCTCAAGACATTTTTGAGAAGATAAAGGTGTTGTCTTGGGGCTGGTTTCGAAATAAGGGAGCCATTAAACGTGGGTACAGGTTAGTAGATTGGTGGCATTTTCCTGAGCAATAAGGGAGCCATTAAACGTGGGTACAGGTTAGTAGATTGGTGGCATTTTCCTGAGCATTGTTGGCAGCCTCCGTGATTTTGATCTGGTTTTTAGGTGTGGAAGAGACTTGGGGTCAGGCTATTTTTTTGTTTGCGGCTGTCGCTGGGCCTTTTTGGTTGTTTTCATGTGCTGCTGCGTGGCTTGGCTTAGATGAGCTTGTTTTGCATTTTTGTTTGTTCTCAGGTTTGATAAGTTTAATATATGTAACCTTAGTTCCGTGATTGTTTCGTAACCCATTGGAGAACATCTTCTTTCATTTTACTTTATTACCTAAACTTGATTCGAAAGGTATTCCACTCCTTTGGACTTGGCTAGAATTGTTGGCTCAATTCGTCACTCCCTTAATCTTGGCCTCTTGCTAGTGGGATGGACAAACTAGATGAGGGGGTGGTCAAGTAGCGTTACGGTCATAACGGTATTGAGGTTTGCTCATTTTATTAGGCTTATTTTATGTGAGGGTTTGGGTTGTAAGTGGTCTGGCTCAGTTTCTGTTTGGGTTAGGGAGTGTTCTTGGTGCAATTCTTTTGCACTTGACCTTGTACTTGTAGAACTTTTTGGTAATTAATAAATTCTTTGCTGATTAAAAAAAAAAAATTTGAAGATCTGTCTGCCATTTTAAAAACATGATATAATTATTTGCTACCATAATTAAGAGGGCTATAATTAATAAGCGATATAAACTTTAATTAATTAATTCATTCATTAATCGAGTGCATGCAAGACTACGAACGGAAAACGAATTGATACATATATACTCCTCACTTATCTAATTCAATTCTTCAACCATTGAGTGTTTCTTATACCAAAGTCTCATTCATTGATTTGTTTTCAATTCTTTCCTGATACAATATGAAGGTAGTACTCATTCTTTATTTTAGTTTGTCAATTTTGTCTAATTAGGTTTACATTATATTTACAGTTGCATTTAGTTGTCTAATTAGGTTTACATTATATTTACAGTTGCATTTAGTTGTCTAATTAGGTTTTCTATACTAGATTTCAATTTGCTTATTGGACCAGTTGCTAATTTTCTGTGAGATATTCCATGTCGCTTAAATGCAGGCCCAAACCGAACTAGGTGTCATTACTGCCATATTAGTCGCGATAATGAGAGTAATAGGTATTTTTGGAGAATCCTGATGTAACCTTAGTTCCTTCTATTCTGTGGTTTACACATTATTCATGAAATCAGGGGCGAACGCAGAAATTTTGGTCAGGGGGAGCAACTTTAACTTAAACAAATACGATACAAAATCATTTTTTTTTTCTTTTTGGAAATTGAATTTTTTTTTTTTTCTTTTTTTTTTTTTTTTGGAACGCATCATCACATTTCATTATAACCAAACAAGCAAGGATATGCCAACAATCTCTAGGCAAGCTTTAGCGACGTATCACAACCAAACTATAAAAGTTCTATGTGCTTGTACAACCTAACATACAAAATTTCTCGTCGAACCATACAACGAATAATAGTCTTTTATGAAACAAATGAATAAGTGTCTAAACGTAAAAATGATTATGTAGAAAAACATATAGAAGTATCTATGAAAATTTGATATAAAAAGGATTGAGTAAAAGAAAAACAAGGCCATGAAAAATGAGACTAAGTAAACAAGAAAGGTTAAAATAAGAAAAAATGACATAATTGTGAGAAGAGTGGGGCTTAAGTAAGAACTTGCATTATCAAGTTACAAACACAAGGTACAAACCACTCAGACATACAAAGTAGGTGTAACTTTGACGCGCAAGAAACGGTATATATTTTATAGTAAAAAATTGATGGATAAGGATATAATAGTAGTTTCGTAGCAAAATTCCAGGGGCAGCAAACCTTGCGCCTTGATAGTTTCGCCACTACATGAAATGAGAACAAGTTTAAGATTAAGCCTTCTACGGAGAAGCGCAATGTTAGTGAGCTAATTTGTCCACTGTGTTTTTTCTTGAAACGGCTGAAAGCTTTTAAAATAATATTGTCCACTTAGGAAACACAAACTTGATTCTGAAATAACACAAAAGGTGTCAAACCATATTAGTTTGCATGTCTACTTATATAGTATCTCACTCCCTTTCTCTCAACTAACGCAATAATTACTGGTGGATGCTATCTAAATTCAACTACTACATAGAATCATAGGAGCAGCAACGACATAACGTAATATTTGACATGTTCAACCACCTCGTCTATAAGAGAGATAACAACTATATATGTATTGAAAATACCAATTAAACTAAACATAGTTCATCTTTCATATTTTGAAAGGGCATATGTAGAATTTGAACTACGATTATTCTTTCATATGCATGACCACAAATAAACTAGTTTTTCATATGCATGACCACAAATAAGCTATTTTTTCATATGCATGACCACAAATAATTGTATCCATTTTAGTATTGCATGTTATAAACAATGGATTATTTAAAATTGCATTTTGTGTCTCTGGACTAATTTGACATGAACATACTCTAATATGTCCACCAAATACAACAACTATTAAAACCATTTATTGAATTTATGATCATTATATATAAATAGTATATAAGTCGATCTGGACGTACATGCGTTACTTTCTAACCTTGTAAACTTGATTTTTATTTTATTTTATTGATCATAATATATAACTAAAACAATAGTACACTAACATATGACATATTTAGCTTGTAACTCTATTTAGGCAAAGTGAACACCAGTTTTCTTCGAGTAACAAACAGAAGCTCCTGGAAAGTCAAAACTATGGTTGTAGCATCGTGAGCCATACATTCTGAATATACTAGTGCTTGCTGGAAGCCTGGAATACACATTTGCACGGGGTGTTTACAATGTTTATTTTTGCATGGGTTTTTAGTATTTCAAGTCCTTGGAGACCAATTGGCCGATTAGGATTAAGCAACATGAAATGATTTTTGGGGCAAATTTCCACATAGTGTGAACACACCTCCAAATGTGCTCTTTGCTCACCATAAAACCTTGGTTTCAATGTTTAATTAATTAATGGATGGATGGATGGATATTAGGTTTAAATAAAAAAAACCCAGAAAATGTCAACTAAAAAAAAAGGAGCACTGTTCATTTTTGACAACCAAACATGACCTTAGGCTTTCATTTTCATTTTATTTTGTTAATTTATTGACAACCAAATATGAACTTAGGTTTTCATTTTCGTTTTCTTTTCTTTTCTTCCTTTTCTCTCTTTTTTTTTCCTTTTGTTTTCTTCCTTCTATCTTTTTTTTTCCTTGTATAATTCTAGTACCTGAATTATTCCAATAACAAAATCCTGTTAGCTCCGATCAAAGCTGTGTAAAAGCTCCAATTGGAGCGTTTTACACAGCTCCAGATCAAAACACCGGTTGGAGCTATTTTATTTTTTAAATGTTGTGTTTTTTTTTCTAAATTGAAAATTTATTAGGGATTATTTTGGAATAAAGTTGAAATTAATTTGAATTTTTTTTTAAATTTATATGTGTTATGTTGAATTATTAAGTGTTAGTTTGATAAATTGGAAACAGTTTAGCCAAATGAGTAATCGATACATCTATTAAAGCAAGAGTAATTATATAGTAAGGCTAGCCTCCTACCAACATGGAAAGGCCTGGTTTTTTATTGAAAACCCAGAAAACAAAACCGCTAGGCGGTTTCTCGTTCCGGTTTCTCGCTCAATTAAAAACCGACCTACTATATAAGCAACCAAAACCAGCGAGAAAAAGAAAAAATCTAAAAACACATAGTTGAACGTGAAACTGCGTGTTTCACGTTTTTCTCTCTCTCTGCCGATCGAGAAATCTCGCCGGAAATTGGACGGAATTTCACCGATCGGGGCTCGTTTTCACCGGATTTGTGCAGGAAAAGCTCTGACGCACGTTGATAAGGTGAATTAACCAACAATTCTCTTATTTCTATACGATTTTTCAATAGTATTTGATGATTTCTCCAATTTAGATCTATTTTTTCTGATCGGTTGTTGTTTTCCTGAATTTTTCAATGATTTACTGTTCGAAACAATCCGATTGAACTAGTGGAGTACTCGAGTCACAAAAACGATGATGTTGGAGAAGGAACCTTTTTCAGATCTGAAAATTATTTAAGAAATTCAACCCTAGCAACAAATATGTAAGTTTCTCTGTAATTTTAAGCCTTCCTATTATAGTTTCAAGTTTACGTATTATGTCTCTACATATTTTTATTTGATGACGCCGTGTTATGGTTTCTAATATGCTATGTTATACTTTTAATTGACGCTGGAGTAGTATTTTTAAGTATTTTAAGCCATGTTGTTGCTGATTTTAGTTTGCCTAAGATATTTACGATTTTTTTATTTGATAACGTAGTATTATGGTTTTTAATCAATATAGTTTACTATTAAGCCTTGTTGTTGTTGGGTTTTAGTTTATCTACGATGTTTCTGCATTTATTCATTGAATCGCATCTTGTTGTGGTTTTTTACCTGCATAGTATACTTTTAAGAATGGTTGTTATGGACCTATAGTTAATTGCAGTTTCTACGGTAGTCAGATTGCTACCGTTTCTAACTAGAGTACATGTTACAGACTTAATCTCTCCTAGTTATGGTTTTAATCGACGTTGTTATAATATTGTTAGTTTGTCTAGTATGTTAGTGCATATTTATATTTGATAACACCAAGCTATGGTTTTTAGTATGATGCTTTATGGTTTTAATTGACGTTGTTATAATATTTTTGATTTTTCTAGTACAGTATGTCTCTGTTTTTGTTTTCTTTGGATAACACCATGTTATGGTTTTTAATATGACATGTTACGGTTTTAATCGACAGTGTTATAATATTTTCAATTTGTCTAGTATATCTCTGCATTTTTTCATTTGATAATGCCATGTTATGGTTTTTAATGTAACTAGTTATGGTTTCTATTGACCTGAATTATGTTAATTCAACATCTATTTTCTTTTCTTTTTTGTGTGTGCGTGTTTACAGAGTTTTACTGTGTGTTTTTGCGTATTTTGACGATTCTTCTGTGTTTTTCTAAATTTCAATTGATTTACGTTCTAATTCTAATTTGTTAATCAAACGTTCAGATTCAGATGTTGGTGAAATCCAATTTGAGATGTGGAAGTAATTGAAGAAATCGAACCTCAGAAACAATTTGTAATTAAGCTCCTGTATACTTTTAAATCTTGTTGTTATGCATGGTATTAAGTTTGTGAAGTATGTTTCTCCATTGTTTCATTGAATTAATCACGTTGTGTTATGGTTTTTAATCTGCATAGTATACTTGTAACACCGGTTGTTATGATTAATTTCAGTTTCTACGATAGTCTAATTGTTACAGATTCTAGCGTACATGTTACGGTTTTGCTGTTTTTTTTTTTTTTTTTTTCCCAGAAACATAAGGATGAAGATCCATAATTTTATCACCGCTACCTGTAGGTGAAGATGCTAGGCTGACTGCTAGTTTCTGGAGAGATGGAATAACAAAGGATGACTACAAGTATCAGTAACACCAATTTTGTTGCTTCAAAGATCACGAACAAGTTTATTCGCGAGAGGCCAATTTCAAAGACCCAGATTCATTTTGCATAAGAAACATCACATGAAAGCTTGTTGTAATTTTGTTGCTTTGAGAATACTAGTTTTAAAAACTCCAAGTGACTGAATGTTTCAGTCCTGACATGAATATAATGAAGCATTAAATTTTACACTAGTTGGCATGGTCTCATATATCTCATACAATAGTTGGTGTGTTATAAGTACCCTTGTTGGGGTTTTATGTATCCAAATTGTGGTTTTAAGTACCCATTGTTGTTGTTCTAAAAACTCAAATTATGATTTTTAATGGAGAACGATTGTTGTAATTTTGTTTATTTGCTAATACTAGTTGTAAAAACTTCAGTTGAGTAAATGTTTCAATTCTTACATGATTGAACTATTCAATTTTACACTAGCTCATTGCATGATGTCATAATTTTAATTACATTGCGCCTTAAATAAAGTATAACAAAAGATCTTAGAAGTATAATATAGAATGATAAAACATATCATCGGTAATTCTTATGACAAACCCTTATAATCGTATCATATATCTCTTATAACGAGTTGGTGTAGTTATCAGTATCTTATTGTGGTTTTAAGTACGTACACTTGTGGTTTTAAGTACCCACTATTGTGCTTCTAAGAAATCAATTATAAATTTAATGCACATTTTCTATACTACTTAAAAAATTAGACAGGAAACTAAACGTCACAATACAGTGTTTGCATGTTAAAACCACTTAAGACCATACACAAACCAATTATCCAAGACCAAAGACTAACTGTTAACATCACACACTACTCGATCCAAAAATAACATCCAACATGCACACTTTGTCCAACAGTCGCATCATCTTATATATTAAAGCCAGAACATCATATAAAAAAAATTATAACCAAAACAGATAAGAATTTCATATTAAACCACTGCTTAAAAACATACACAAACTAATTGTTCAAAAAGGCAAAAACTAATTGCTGAAATTAGAAACTACTTCAAATAACATCCAAATAAACAGTTTGTCCAGGACATTTTTACAAATCCTACTTCTTCAAAATATTGTTGACTTTTAACGCAACTCGCAAACTATGTAGCTTCCATTCAATTGTCATCAACTCTTCATAATTTGAAACACCAACAGCTACACAACGAGCAATTATACGATAACAGGGGCATCTTGCCTCTTATTTCATCTTCTCTCCAGTGTCAAAAGCATCAACAACTGAACAAAAGAAAAAAGTAAAACATCAGCAACACATTTAAAAGCACAGTGTCACACTTTAAAACAATAACATAACATGATCCCTTATAAATATCCCTTATAAATATAGCACGACCCCTTAAAATCATACAACTACACCGTAACTCTTCAGCAAAAAAACTAAAGCAGCATAAGATTACACCCCCTAAAAACCATAACACAAGACCTTACATAGCATAACATGATCCGTTAAACCTACAACAACACAAATATCAGGATCTAAAATCATAATATTCCCACTTAAATCAATTTCATAATCCCAACGACACTTAAAAACACAGCAAAATCCATTATAAGCATACCAGAAACACTTAGTACTGAAAAAAATAATTCAACAACAGAAACTAAGTATAATAATAAGCATACCAGATACACTTAAAACAACACCAAAATCCATCGGAAACAACACCAAAAATATCTTATAAAGCATACCACATACACTTAAAACTGTAACACACTTGAACCATAACATCACACAAACAGAGCATATAATAGAAAAGAATACAATCACAAACACTTAAAAACACAACAAAAAACAGATTCACAATATCAAAAACAACAACTAAACTAACATACCATTACTGGAAGAATCAACTCTCCGTCGTGATAACTTCTTCAATGGATTAACAACGTCTGAAACACCAGAAGAACCCTTCATCTTCGTCATGATTCAAATCCCTAGATCTGTGAAATCGGATATGAGAAGAAACCAAATTCGAAACCCTAGATCTCACAAAATACATTGAGAACACTAAATCAAACACAAAGGTAGCATAAACGAAGAAAATAGGAGAACAATCGGCTTGTTTCTTCGATCAATCAGAAAAGTTTGAGATTTAGAAGCAGGAGAAGAAGATGAGAATTTGCAGAGAGAAAAAAGGGATTTCACACAGTAAACACGTTGAATTATGTGTTTTCTGTGTGAATCGCTTTTGATATAAGCTACAGTGGACCGGGTTTTCAAAAAATCGAGCGGTTTAACCAATAGCGAGTTTTTGACAAAACCAGTCACAAAACCACCGAGTTTTGCACAAAACCAGGCCTTTCCTTCGTATTAGGAAAGGTCGGCCTCCCCGTAGACTTTAGCATTAAAGCAAACACATCAATAGTAGTTGAGACACAATTTCAATTGATTTTGACCAACTAAATACAAAATTTTAAAATATAAAAAGCTAACCATAACCCCTAATTCTCTAATATATTAGTAATTAAAAATAAATGACAATGTACAAAATTATATATTATTTTAGATTGGATAATTTAAAAAAAAAACTATTTTGATTTGTTTTTGTCTTTGTCTTACTTTTTTAATTTCGAATTTTTGTTAAACTTAATAACTTAGAAATCATCGTTTATTTGATAAACAATTACATGATATCTTATAGAGTGAGTCTCTTGAGAGACCATCTCTAGATAGAGACCATAGAGACCAATTTATATTAATTATAAACCAACCCCAAAACAACTACTAGTTTCTAAAATACCCCACAACCCAACCAAAAGCTAAAAACCGGGTCAAAACCGGGTTATAACAATATGGATCCTATATATAACATATACTAACATCAGAAAACAAACGTGTCGTCATTATCATCGCGAGATTCTTCCGGTAGAGAGAGAAAACGGCTAGAGAGAGAAACTGCAGCCGACGATCTCCGTCTCGCCGCCGCCACCAATCACCGCCGTTCCGCCGCGGAATCACCACCAAATCGACTACGTAGCTTCTGTACAGGTAACGTTCATCGTTCTCGTTGTTAAAAAAGCTCATACGTGCATGATTCATCCCATACGCCCGTCGTTCTCATTGTTTGTGGTCGCAAGCTTGTTAAAACTGATAGATCGGCGTATATATAATTCAATTATGTTAAATTTATACCTGATTTGTTGTATTTGTTGTTAGATGTTTGATTGTGCAGCAAATCGTGAAGAACCTGTTGCTGGGGATAGTGAACCTGTTGTTCGGGATGATGAACATGTTCCTGATGCTTCAATTCATGTTACCACCATTGTTGCAACCACAACGACGTCAAAAACAGGTATATAGGTTGAATTCTGTTGCTGTTAAACGATTTCCATGTTCTGGCAAACTTTATCTATGTTTTATAACATTCGTATGCACTGTTCCATGAAATACCTCCCATGTTCTCAGTGCTCTATGTTTTCAGCCGAATTGCCTATGTTCACAGTAGAACATGCCATGTTCTGAATCTGTATGCCATGTTCTCAATGTTTATGCAATGCTCTGTTTCAGACCAACATGATAACAAACATAAAATTTATGATGAAATAACCTGCAAAAGTATATTCTATGTTTCAATAAGTATTAGCTATGTTCCATGAAATACCTCCCATGTTCTCATTGCTCTATGTTTTCAGCCGAATTGCCTATGTTCAGAGTAGAAAATGCCATGTTCTGAATCTGTATGCCATGTTCTCAATGTTTATGCAATGCTCTGTTTCAGACCAACATGATAACATAAAATTCATGATGAAATAACCTGCAAAAGTATATTCTATGTTTCAATAAGTATTAGCTATGTTCCATGAAATACCTTCCATGTTCTCATTGCTCTATGTTTTCAGCCGAATTGCCTATGTTCACAGTAGAAAATGCCATCAACTGAATCTGTATGCCATGTTCTCAATGTTTATGCAAGGCTCTGTTTCAGACCAATATGATAACATAAAATTCATGATGAAATAACCTGCAAAAGTATATTCTATGTTTCAATAAGTATTAGCTATGTTCAATGTAATACTTTCCATGTTGTTAGTGCTCTATGTTTTCAGCCATATTGCCTATGTTCACAGTAGAACATGCCATGTTCTAAACTCTTTATGCTATGTTCACCAACATACAGATGCAAGTAATCTTAGTGACGATTTTGATGTCCGTGGAAGTTTGAAAGGCATCACAGGAACTTTTGATGAGTTACATGACTTGTACAAAAGACATGCTAAAAGCGTAGGGTTCTCTTTCAAGAAGGCAACATCTCGTCGTGGAAAAGATGGCGAAATTCGAGAAAAGTACTTTCTTTGTAGTTGTGCTGGACTTCCAAAAATTGAAAAAAGCCCAATGCTCACACCATCCCCTGCAGTGAATGAAGAAGGTGAAATGATAAAAAAAAGGCGAAGGCAAAATACTATTATGAAGAAAGATTGCAAAGCACAAATGAGGATCAAGTACTTGTATGACATCAGTAAGTATGTGGTTGACACACATATAACTGATCATACCCATAACCTGACAAGACCCCAATGGAGCCACTATCACAGATCTGAACGAAAAATTTCAGGTCAAAGAAGAACTTTCAATGTTTTTGAATATAATGCCTATGTTCTGTTCTTAATATTTTATGTTCTTAATCCATATGTATATTGACTTACAGATGAGAAGGCAGAGATGTTGGAGATAATGGAAAGAGCTATGCTGAGACCTACAGATGCATTCAACTATATGGTAGAGGTCGCTGGTGGACAAGAGAACGTTGGAAACATCAAACGAGACCATATCAACTACATAACAAGATATAGAACAAAGAAAATGGGTGGTGCAGATGCTCAGAATGTGCTGGATATGCTAAAGCAAAGACAAGAAGAGGATCCCCAATTTTATTACACCCAAAAGTTGGATGAAAAAGGCAGATTATGCGGCCTATACTGGAGAGACTCTATGATGCAGGTAATCTATATGTTTTATGAAATATTATCTATGTTCCAAGTAATAGTTTCTATGTTTTATTCAATATTCACTGGAAATCTGCTTGATATGCCATGCAATTCATATAATCTTTGTCTAATCCATTGAAAATTGATCTCTGAAGGATGATTATGAACTTTATGGCGATGTAATGATATTCGACACTACCTTCAGAACAAACAAATATGGCTTAATTTGTGCGCCTTTTGTCGGCGTAAATAACCATTGGAACAATGTTATGTTCGCATGCGCTTTCATTGCAAATGAGAGTGCCGAATCATTTATCTGACTTATGGAAGAGTTCTTGAAGTCAATGGGGAAAAAGAAGCCAGTTACAATATTCACTGATCAAGATAAAGCTATATCCAAAGCTATTCTGCAGGTATTTATGTTGTTTGTAATATTTCCAATGTTCTAAGTAATACTATCCATGTTCTAAGAAATATATGTCATCTTCTCAACTACGCAGGTGTTTGGTGATGAAACAAGACACAGACTGTGTTTGTGGCATCTCTACCAAAATGCCATAACTAATGTTGCAAGGCTAAGGCATGATAGCACTTTCAATGATGCTTTCACTTTGTGCTTATATGGATTCTCCAATGAGGAAGAATTTGAAGAATATTGGGCTGGAATGGTTGATATATATGATCTTCAAGATGAGAAATGGTTCAAAAGATTATACACATTCAAGGAAAAGTGGTCCCCTGCACTAAGCAAGACATTCTTCTCAGCCGGCATCATATCGTCGCAACGAAGTGAGAGTACAAACAACTCAATTTCATTCAAGTCCAACAAAAACACATCTCTGACGCAATTCTTCAGATTGTTTGATGCCATGATAACCCGTTGGCGAACAAACGAATCGCTCAAAGAATTCAAGAACTCCTATCAGTCACCAAAAATATATGTGCGTTCCGGCTTAGTGAAACATGCTGCAGAGGTAAAAAAATTTCAATATACTGCAACATGGGTAATAATATGTTTATATTTTTAGAAACATGGGTAGTATTTCTAGAAACATGGATAGTTTTTACATAAACATGGGTAGTATATATTTATGCATATATTAAATTGATGTTCTTAATTTTCAGGTGTATACACTGAAAATTTTCAAGTACTTTCAAAAGGAGTTCAGTAGATCATTTGAAACAAATGCAACATTATCTATGGACTTCGGTGACAAAAAGTTGTATGATGTAATTAAAGAAGACGATTTAGACGATGTTTCAACTGTTATGTTCATAAAGCACCCAACAGGTCGCATTGAAATCAGTTGTGGATGTAGGCACTTTGAAGAAGTTGGATGGCTTTGCAAGCACTGCCTCCGTATCTTGGATAAGCATGATATTAAACGGATTCCTGATGAGTACATCCTCCAACGTTGGACAAAAACATTGAAAGAGAAAGTTTGGGACCGAGTACTCCGTACAAAAAGCACAAATGTTAATGCAGAGGTAAAACTCTATTTTCTGCATAAGTCCATGTTTCTGGAAATATTGTCTATGTTTTTCAAAAATATGTCCATGTTCTTAAAAATGCTGCAGGAATGTATTGCTTGGAGACAAAAAATGAACAGGAGGTACACAAAAATGACCTTGAAGTCAGAAGGGAACCAGGAAGCAAGGAAGATTTTGGAAGATGGATACAAACGCGACATGGAGGCCATACTAAGTATTATAAATACAACAAAGTTCCCGGAAAGACCACAAGAACAAGCACCCGACAGCCCCAACACTAAACCTGCATCGACTAGTGCTGCATCAACTACTACAGAACAACCTATTGTTCTAGACCCACAGATTGCAAGCACGAAGGGGAGGAAGAAAGAAAGATTGAAGAACAAATTTGAAAGGAAAGGGAAGAAACCAAAAACAACTGAGTTTGTGGCGCCACCTCCAGACAAATATTTGTTGTGATTATCGTATTGAGTTTATTTTATTTGTTTGTCGAATATCATATTGACATGTGAAAATGATATCTAGTGTTTACTTGGAACTTCATTTTTTATGCAGTTAAATGTTCTGGCAAAATTTGTCTATGTTTTAAGAAGTATTAACCATGTTCCACGCCATAACTTCAATTCTTAATACACTGTTTTCAGACATATTGCCTATGTTCACTGTAGAACATGCCATGTTCTAAAACCTATATCCCATGTTCTAAATCATCAGATAAGAATATGTTAAGAAAAGATGGAAATAAATAGAAGTACAAAGCACTTCTATACAGGGAAGAATAATTCTAGAAACATGGAATATATATGGGATAACATAGACAATAATTCCAGAAACATAGAATAATCAAAAATATCAACAATTCCTACAACAAATTTCCAGAATCAGTAATATTTCCACAATTCCAAAATGTTAAAGCTAACTACAACCAATGATATATCCACAATTCCAGAATCACTTCTTTTCCCTCGATTGAATGAAGTACTCATTTGTCGTTTGAAGATGATCGTCATTTGAACTGTCATCACCTTCGCCCTCATTAACCACTTTCTCCCCAATCTTTTCAGCCTCAACTTTCGACAGTTCTATCGTAGCCTCAAGCTGTTTTGCCTCTTCGGCATCTAAAGCTAACCTTTGTAGTCTCTTCTCTTCTCGTATCTTCTCCTCTTTTTCCATTAATTCCTTTCTAACAGCATCATAAAACTTCATCAACTCAGAATTCAACAGTCGTGGATTTACACCTCTATACAAAATGAAATCCTTCGTCTTAACAAACTTGTCCACTTTTTTCCGCAAAGATGAACGACACTTGTTTAAATCACTCAAACAAAGAGAGGCAACAATCTCAGCTCTGAAAACGCGCCTTGCAGCAGGCTAAAAAAACAAAAAAACACAAACAAAACGCTAAGTTAGAACATAGGTATGCCTATGGCTGAAAATATTGACAAACATCTTAGACGAAATAAAAAATTACCTTAAAATTACAATCAAACTTCTGCCCATAAAACATCTGCATGTGTTTCATCAAATACACACCACAATCATTTGTATCTTTTTCGGTCTTGATCCAAGAAAATGCAATTTTCTCAAGCACAAACTCCTTGACCAATTCACCATCAGGGCGATAGTTATTCTTCGTAAGGAAGATGTTGAAATGATGACGCTAAAAAAAAAAAAAAAAACTCAATATATATGTTCAAAAAAATAATACTCTATGTTTTATATAATATACCCTATGTTTTGAAGTATATTGCCTATGTTTACACTAGAAACTGCTATGTTTTAGAAAACATATTGCCTATGTTTACACTAGAAACTGCTATGTTTTCAAGTATATTGCCTATGTTTTGAAGCATATTGCCTATGTTTACACTAGAAACTGCTATGTTTTAGAAAACATATTGCCTATGTTTACACTAGAAACTGCTATGTTTTCAAGTATATTGCCTATGTTTTCAAGCATATTGCCTATGTTTACACTAGAAACTGCTATGTTTTAGAAAACATATTGCCTATGTTTACACTAGAAACTGCTATGTTTTCAAGCATATTGTCTATGTTTACACTAGAAACTGCTATGTTTTAGAAAACATACCAAGGCCCCAGAGAAGGCGTTGACCCACTCTTCCGAAGTCTCCCTATTGTCAAGATACTGAATCTTCTTCTTATCCATATTGACTACATAGCAAGTGTAGTGATCCTCAAACACCAATGGGAAAAAGAACTACAAAACAAAAAAAAAAATTAAAATAAAATTAAAGAGTTAGCAAGAACTATTATGATCTTAGAAATAATAACAAATATAAACAACAAAACATACCATCTTGACAGTCTTCAAGTCAATTAATTTTCTCCCGGGGACTACTTTCAAGGCATACTCCAATGTTGATTGAAAATCATCAACAAACTGCTGATGACCCCTTTGCTTGTACAATTTTAGTGCTTCATCATCAAATACCTTCGCTAGCATTGCCCATGGAGTCTGCACATACAAAGATAACATAAAAAAACATTGCACAATACAACAAAAGAGTAGAAAAATATAATACAAACAAATTTAAAAGAAAAAAATACGAACCGAAATGCTGGTAGTGAACCACAGACGCTGAGTCTCCCCATCATTCCTTGTAAGCCCCTCACTGTAATTCAGATTTGCAACCCAGCAATCAACAACAGAATTCAGAATCTTCGTCTGATAGCACATCGTGCGTATCTCCTCCGCAGAAATCCAAAATGTCCTCGAAAACTTCACAAAATGTTCACACCCATCATACCTGTTCATATAAACAGAGTATAAGAACAAAAAACACATAAAAAAGAACGAGAGAACACATAAAAAAAAAAAAAGAAAAAAAGAAAGAAAGAAAACAAAGTAACCTCGAATTCTCGGACATGAAAAATGCATAATCCGCAACTTGTTTCCTTAATGTCCTCATGTCCTTCACATACTTGACCATATTCCTCATCATTTTCGAACCCATAACACAATCCTCACCAACAGCGCCACAATCATTAATTGTACATCCAAGATAATCAAAACAGAAATCAACAATTACATCAACAGGCCTCAAAACAACATTGTCAGCATCATCATCCGTCTTCTCTACACGACCTATAAACTCTACATCAACAACAGAATCATCAATCACATCAACAGCAGAATCAGCAACAGGCCTCAAAACTATGTTATCACCTTCATTGGCTATGTTATCACCATCATGACCTATGTCATCACCAACATTTCCCATCTTCTCCTCCTCATTACCAACTCCAGATTCATCCACTCCAGTCCCCTTGTTCTCACCACCACCATCTTCATCACTCTCACTGTTATTACCTAAATCAGCAACCTCCTTCTCAACTTGCCTCCCTATGCTACACACATCAACATTTTTTTCTACTTTGACAGATTCGAATTCTGCCCTATCAATCCCACCATCATCATCAGATACATAATTTAAATTCTCTTCATCTCCACTTTCACAAAGATTTTTCTTAACCCAAGAATCAGGTTGCGACTCAGCATATACTCCCATCATCTTCTCCCTCAATTCAGCACAAATCCTATCAACAAACCCGATTAAGATAGGATCACTCCAACCCTTCTGAGAATCCAAACTCTGTGAAAGTTGTGATAAAGACTTATCACTCCAATCAGGGATCTCGAAGCCAACATTACCACATTTATACATCCTATCAAGATGTGCACGCAATGCAACTTGCTGATCCTTCATGTACAGCTCCCAAGACTTCTCAGCAGTCTACAAAACAAAAGGCTAGTCAGAAACATATAAAACTATGTTCTAAACATTAAGTCCTATGTTTTTAAAGAAAAGGCATATGTTCTGAATAATATTAAAAAATAAAATAAAAAGAGCATAAAAAAATAAACTCACCATAACAGAACCTTCAACAGGCTGCTTCTTCTTCTTAAGCTTGTCAGGAGGAATATAGAATACTGGACCATCACCAACCCTTATTTTGTTAATAGGATAACACTTATCACGGGTCGTCTTCCCAAAACCTCCATGTTTTCGCTCATAAGCAATCCTATCCCCAATGATTTCATCTGTCCAATGCCTACACAATGGAACAACAGTAGAAGCACTTTCTCCACAATATCTGTACCTATGAAGGTAGCAATACACGAGCACCATCACACAACCACTAACAATGCAATAGTCGTTTGTTTTAGACTTCAATGTCTTAACAGCTTTTTGAAGTCTGTCAACAACAAACGCACACCAATCATACATCTGGATCTTACTCACATCTTGAACAACAACCAAGAGTTTCTGATCCACAAAAGCAGCAGGGGTCGGCGACAAGAAGTAACCACATACATATAAAACAAAAAGTCGCTTGAATTCTTCTCCACCATCAGTCAACTCCTTCAAACGCTTCTTAACACACGTAAGCTTTACTTCCTTCATTCTTTTTTTACCACTTTTATCAATATTGCCTTTAATGTCAGCCCCCCAATCCATGCAACTACGTACAAACTCATCCCTCAAATCAGCATCAACTTTATTACCCCCATGCTGAAAGCTCATTGGAACTTCAACGCCCGGATTACGCGGAAGCATGAACTGATCAAACACATCATCACCACAAATGGGAATCTTAGCATCGCCAATGGTGATATGATAACAATCAGAATCGAGCAAATTAACCAACCACGGAGTTAAAAGCCGAGGGACAGATTCAGCAGCCATCATACCCAACCCACCAAATCCAATCTCTTCAACATCCCTCTTCTGCGCCAAAGTTAAAGATTCCATCAACTCCTTTACCTTCTTTGGCTGACAAGGAGTCACCATCATCTTAAAAATAACACCGTCATCCCTTTCAACACGGATATAATTAAGCTTTCCTTCTTCTCCAGGTCCCAAATCTTGAAGTCTAAATATCTTCCCAGAATTATGCCTAGATTTCTTCTCTGCCACTACATATGCAAACATAAGAGAAATTAAGAACATATACAGAACATGGACACTAATGTACAAAACATAGACGGTAGAGGAACAAAACATAGACAGTTAAAAAAAAAACACAACAAACATAGACAATTATGTACAATACATTGCTTCTCTACCACCATATCTATATGCAAACATAAGACCAATTAAGAACATATACAGAACATGGACAATAATGTACAAAACATGGACAATAAATAAACAAAACATGGACAGTTAATAAAAACAAAAACACAAAACAACAGTGCAGAAAAACCTACCTGAAACACTAGATATTTTAGTTTTCTTCTCAGGCGAAATGTTTGCACCACTACTACTTGACTTCGTTTTCTTCTCCGGCGAACACAAAGCACTAATTCTAGGTGATTTCCGTGTTGGATTGTTCACCTCACCCAGCTTCCTCTTACCACGAACACCATCCATATCAACTAACGCAAGACACACAGTGAAAACGAACGAACAGAGATGAGAGAAATTACGAAAATTCAACCACAAAAAAAACCCTAAAAAATCGAATCAACACGAGAAAACCGTAAAAAAAGAGGAGAAAACTTACGATATCAACTGGAAAACGTCGAAGAAGTTGAAGACACCGTCAATTGCACAAGAAATCCACGATCTACGACGGAGAAACAAAGAAGAACGAACAGAGATGGATGGAGATCGACGGAGAAAACGACCGAAACAGAGAAAAGGAGAAAACGAAGAAGACGGACGGAGAAAACGATAGAGTTTGGGAAGTCGGGTTATTAAACTCGGGTCTTATTAAGTCGGGTTTAGTAAATTCGGGTCGGGTGAGGATCCGCGAAAATTTGAAGGAGGATGGTAAATTGCAAATTAGTCCTGTCTCTCTATAAGTTAAAAAGAGACGGTCTCTTATGAGACTTTGCGTATCTTATACGTTAAATTACAATATATTTTTTTATATCACGCAACACTGTGTAAACTTTTTACTAATATATCAAAATTGAAACTATTTGGTCAAAATTAAAATAAAATATTTTAATAGGGGCAAAATATTACTAGTAGTAATTTACACATACACCCCCTACAGAAATAGAAATTGAATTAAAACTTGAGCTTGTTTGTCGTCGTGTCCCTCAAAATTCTCCCTACTCTAAAAACTCAACTGAATCTCTCCTCTCTCTCCGAAGAGCGAGAAAAAAAATGGATTCCGAATTGGAGCCAAGGGCGAAGCCATTGACGTACAAAGTGAAGGCGATATCGAGAGAATCTCCTGCACAAAAGGCCGCTCACCTACTCGACACTGACCTACGCAATCATTGGTCTACTGCCACCAACACCAAGGAGTGGATCTTGCTCGAGCTCGACGTATGTATCCTTTTACAACTTCACTACTCTTTACTTACCGAATTGAACTGTTATTCGTGTCACAGTTCACATTTCGAACTGAATTTAAGCTTATGGAATACTTTGTGAAGTGAATGGAGACTTTCTAGGGTAGGAGAACATGTTATTAGGTTTTTGATGCTGCTCAATTGTGATGTTTAGTAGAGATGATATAATTGATCCGAATTGGTTTGGTTGCCATGTTTGAATTGGTCTATATAAGCTTTGTCAACTTAACTCAGTACTAACTTATGTAGTTATGTGTCACATTAGGACTTAGCGTTGTTAACGATGCTTAAATCGAAGAATGAACCACATGTACACAGAGTGTGTTAATAGTTTTCTGGCTAAGCTTTGTCAACTTAATTCAGTACTAACTTATGTAGTTATGTGTCACATTAGGACTTAGTGTTGTTAACGAGGCTTAAATCGAAGAATGAACCATATGTACACAGAGTGTGTTAATAGTTTTCTCGTTAATCATGTTTAATTCAACTTTTGGCCTAAAATGAAGTGCCCAAGTGCATGCACATGTCAATGTGTCAAGTGTCCGGCGTGGATTTGTAAGACGAATTGAAGAGCTCCGGTAACATAAAAATCACTAATAGCGTTTTTATAAGAGTTGAGAAGTTGGTGTTTCCACATTTGTTGCTTTGGGTTGGTTGATTCGAAGAAACTGTGATCTTAACTCGTGGTATATTTTCCAACTTTATAATGAGCATAAGTTGCCAGGGAAGAATGATATAACTTTTTGTTGGTGGAGTCACTTGCAACTGATTTAGCGTGAACTTGCCAGTTACTGTACATGTTTCTATGTATATTTAATTGAATTTGAAATTTAAAATGTGAAGGAGTAACAGCATGTGCTAAGTGTAACCGAAGTTGGGAAAAGGAGGTTTGCGTGAAGTTTCAAGGATAGCGTAGTGTGTCATAAGAAGTTAAAGTTTTAGAGAACTTAAGTTTTAGATAACTTTTTTAGTTAATCTGCTGACCGCAAGCTGAAATAAGAGGCCACGTGAAACTTTATTGCGTGTATTCATTCCCATGTATGCTGACATTCATGCTATTCACACAGTTTGGCATGAAAAGATGAGTGGTATTAGTACCTAGTATGTGGCTATTGATTGCCTTTGTCGGCCATCACTGATTGAGGTTTGTTTATCTATGTAGTTACTTTCCTAGTTCTCTGATGCTGTGTCGTTTTCAATCAGGAACCTGCACTTCTTTCACACATAAGGATATATAATAAGTCCGTGTTGGAATGGGAAATTTCAGCTGGACTGCAATACAAGGTTTGTGAAGCATGAATTTTGAATTAAGTTGTCTCTAGTTACACAATTATATGTTTATAGGTATATATAATGTCTTGGGCCCCACTTTGTAGTATTTTGGTCCCACATACATAACGGACAAACTTAACTTGAACACCCAACACCCCCCCCACAACAAAAAAAGAGTACTTCAGATGTCGATTAATAATATCTTTGATTATTTTCAACAAAAAGTCCTCCTTAAAATTTGGTTTATAAACATAATAACGTGTGCATGTGCTCGTTTGGAATTGTAACCGTCGTTGTATACTCGTATTTGGCCCAACGCAAATATTTTTGGACTCTACTATAACTGTGCTGTATTTTTTTAGTGCATAGTATCATCAATCAGTTTTCATGTGTCTTTTGCTTCCACTCATCTTATAGCCAGAGACATTTGTTAAAGTTCGTCCACGCTCTGAAGCACCTCGGCGTGACATGACGTACCCTATGAATTACACTCCTTGCCGCTATGTGCGGATATCTTGTATGCGTGGGAACCCAATAGCTATCTTTTTTATTCAGGTAATAGTTGAAATATTGGATGTACCTGTTCATATCATCTGTTCCTGTAAACTTCTTGGACTAGATTACCTTTTTCTTCCGTACATGTAATCCACCACTAATTTTTTTGAATTATTGATTGATTTTGTATGTTTGCTCATTTATCCGCATTAGCATTTCTGCAATAGTATCATCTCTGGTACATATCAATTTTCCAGAAGCGACAAACTTAAGACATTTAGTATTTCTTCATTTCAGCTGATCGGGATTCCAGTTTCAGGTCTTGAGCCAGAATTTCAACCCGTTGCTAACTACTTGCTACCATACATAATATCACAGAAAGGCGATATGCATCTTCAGGTGAATAAACCATGCAATAACTGGCATGTCCATACCAGTCTTCTATATTTTGAAGTATATTTTTATCTTCTTCTGTTTTCTCTAACTCTTCATTTGTAGTTGCTTCAAGATGTGACAAGTCGGTTGGCCAGGTTTATTCCTCATCTTGAGGTGCGCACTGTGGTCCAACTTCATCCTTTTTTTTTTCTCTCTCTTCTTCTTTCTATATTAGCAACTAAAGGGTTGTTTTGCATGTGTACTAAAATTTTGCAGGTTGATCTTAATGGCCTGTCAGAAGCTGCAGAACCTACTGTCCGTTTTCTGGCTATGCTTGCTGGTCCATGTTATCCACTTCTTCTGGTTGTGAGTGAAAGGTATGTGAACCTACTACAATATCCTGTAAAGTTCCCTTTGACATTTCTTGAATAATCCTACATGTCAAGTTGCAAGTATTTTCCATTTCTTCATAATTGTTGGTATAACTACTGTCTTTTGTAAATTGACTGCATTTGTATGTCATTTGAAACTGAAAGCCATTTGGCCTCTTTCATGAGTAAATGAATGCTGAATTAGCAATAGTACACACCTATGTCTTAGGAGTCTCGGTTGATATTTCATGTCCTCCTATAACCCTGAAATTTTATTTTGGTTCACCTCCATATCTCAGTGTCACAAGATGCGCGTTGAACTAAACTCTTAGATTGTTTAAGAAGCTCCAAGTCCTTTAACTGTAAGAATATATGGTATTATGGTCGAAGTTCTGTGGATGAGATGCGGATATTCGAGCATTAGACGTGGACCATATTTTCGATTTTTATTTTGAGACAAATTGCCCAAGTATTTTAGCATGAGTTTAGTTTTCATTCATGAATAACTTGTTTATGGAAATAATTTATTTGTGATCTTCATTGATTTGTCTCCTACCCTAGAATAAGAATATATAAAATGAAGAAGCGAGAAGTTGGTATGGGTAATCAAATGGCTAATAATATCAACATGTAATAAAGGAAGCACTTTGTTTCCCATCTATATACTCAACAACTAAGTCTTGTATTTCTTTATCTCATTATTTTCATTTTCATAATTTTATGATGCTTAATGATCAAATTTGAACTAGTTCTACTCGACACCGTTAAGTATTTTAAACCTGATGGCATGTCTTTCATAAAGCCATATTTGTTGATCTAAAGCTCAACTATCTAAAAAAATTCCTTTCATTTTCTTCCTGTTTGTGACAGGGAAACTGCAAGGCTTGCTGTTAATGGCTCTGAGTATGATACTTCGAAGTCAAATCCACTTTCTACTGCTTTAACAGTCTCCTCAAACTTTGAGGTACACTGTTCTATATGCACATATAGGTTTCTAGAATGTAAGGTCATGCCAATGCAAGCTTTTAGTTAAATGGTTGTCTGAATAATTACCATTACACTGATGAAATCTGGCATTTCTGGTTTCTGATTGATTTACTTCTTGGACTGTTTCTCATATTCAGAAAATTGAACCTGAAAAGGCATTAAGTTTTAGTAGCACTAGCTTTGGGCATGTTTGATACTGGGGTGAGTACTATCCCCAGCTTCAAACCAACGCAAGTGAAAACGTTTCTATCAAGGATCCAAATTAAAGAATGTTTTAGCAATAGTTGTATAATGGTTTCTTGAATACTTTCCTAAGTGCTCGACTGTAGGACACAATTGTGATACGAATCCAATTGTAATGAAAGCAGAACAACTACAAAAAGTTAGGAGAGTAAAAAATAAACAATATGCAACCAAAGCTGCTGATAGCAGAAGAGGAATGACAATAGTCGGTCAGAGTACTGGACTAGATTTTAGGAAGTATAGATTCTGTGGTTTATGCAAAACCTGTTGCAGAAATTAATAGATTTAATATCCTTGGGGGACAGGAAAACATTGTGATTTGGAAGGCAATGGGAATTATGGGATCTTAAGGATTGCTGATGGGTATCCAGGAGGATCATCAAATCATCCATGATGAATTCAAGCTGAAGTGCTGAATAGGAGAAGCATAAATAAATCTACTAGGCAATGTGATGTTGCTCCTTCCGGAAGTGCAATCACTTGATTGCATTAGTCTAGTAACTCTGTTGGAAACCGTAGTAAAAACAGTGAACATGGAATAAAAATAAGCTAGGTTCTAAGTTGCACTTTAAGCACAGCTATGAAGCGGTCCACATTGCAGAATATAGGAATGTAGATGTGATTCATGTGGTGGGGTGAAACCTGTTGGAGTGTGTCTCATGTGTATAAAACATGTAGGTTATATATAGTCATCTGAGTTGCAAATATGGTGATTTTCAATTTTAGTTCACAGTGATATGTGATCTTAATCCCATTGAGATTATAAAATCACTTTTGAATGCTACAAAGCAGTATGGGACCAAGCCCCTTATCTTAAAAAAAGGTATGGGCAATAAGTATGAAACATGATAAATCTTGAATTAGATGTATATGCATTTATTATATTAAAGGTATGGGAGTTGAATACATGGAGTTCCTTGTGAGTGCTCCTGAATCGTGAGCAAAATCTTTATGAGCAGAACTCTCGTAATGGTGGTCAATCTGAGAGGATATGGTCATATAGACGGAACTTTTTGGTGGGAGAGAAATGTATAAGCATCCAAGAGAGCTGATGGTTATAGTCTGCCGAAAGATCTTATTCTGGGAAACTCCTAAGCCATTGTTGTGCTATGGTCACTCTTACAGTAGAGCAGTCATATCAAACCCAGATGGAGGAGCATAGCGGCTGACTAAAGATCATGGGATAGCGGTAGCCAGATGACTGCTAGTCTGCTAAATTGAAAATGTATATAATTTTCTTTAGAAAAAAAAAAAAAAAATGTAATACAGTAATAGAGTAAATTTGTATGGGGAAATCTGTAAGTATTTTAGCAGGGATATCTTTCAGTTAGAGCACAAGACATGAAACTATATCTGGACTAGAACCACGTCGGTATCGCTGTCATGTGCTCTACAGCAAATTCGCCCTCAAGCTTTACAAAGCTTCTCAATGGCCCTTTCTTTCCATTTACGCCAGCGTGGACCAGCGAACTACCATTCCTCGGATTGCGCACAAAATGCTGCTTTTTGTATATGTATACTTTCTCACTCTGTAGCGGAGACAACAATATCTTCCTTTTTGTTCGGAGCATTTGGCAAAGCATTTCCAATAAAATAAGGAATTAGTACGTAATATGAGCCACATACAACATTGATTTTGGTATGATACTGTCCACTTTGGCTGCTGCCTCACGGTTTTGTTGTTTCGAACCGTCCAAAATGTCTCATTCCATCTAGAACATTAACATGGATATTCAATGTAGGACAGGTATCCGTTATCCCATTATCCCCTTAAATGTGCGATGTTGTCACGCCTTACTGAAGGACCAAGTATCCATGTAGCTTAGTCATGTAATTTTGCTTGGTTCTAATTGGATGGGGGTACCATGTCCTAGGTCCTACCATCCGTGCCGTTTAGGGTTTTGCAATCCTGTTGGTTCTTGATATACCATTGGTCATGATCTGGATCTAAACATGAGTTCATATCAGGGAAGGGGTCCGAGTGATGAGTCATGCACATCTTATTGGTGTAATATGACCTCTTGAATTTTCTTTTAGAATCGCCTCAAATGCCTCATATGTGGGGCCTTTAACTTTGATGTGCATCCAATGGTATAGGTATCACAATTCACAAGCAGTATACTGTTTTATGTAATACATAGTTATTTCTTTCATGTTCCATGTTTCATAGGAATTGTTCAAGGTATGAAGGTTCTTCCATCTTGTGATTGAGTTTAAACTTGGAATACTTGCCCACTAAAACATTTGGATACTTTTGAAAGACGCAAAACACTTCTGGATCAGATAGTTTGTATGATAGAAAGAGTAGAAAAGTTTATTCTATATCAGTTAAATTATTTCACGTACCAACTTGGCCCGTTTTTCTCCATTTGACTTCTATTTAACTTGATGGCTAATACATTACTTCATTTACTGTGGACAGCCAAGGAGATCAAGAAACACACCAGCACTGTTATCACCTACTCCGTGTCACATGGCATTCCGCCCCGATGCATTGTTTATGCTACTCAGAAAGGCTTATAAAGATCCTAAACTGGGAGATGTGTGCAGGACGGTGAGATATGTTTATACCAACTTTCTTATTGCCCTGTCCTTGGTGGGTAATTATAGTACTGCCTCTGTTTTCCAAAGAGTTTGCCAGTTTTCTCTCAAGGACAAAGCTTAAGAAAAAGTGAGTAATGAATTGAAATATTTTGTAAGTAGGTATTATTTGAGTAAACAGTGAATAAATAGTTTTAGGTTGGTAGTATTTAAATATACAAATGAATAAAGAATTAGTATTGGGCGGTAAAACTGTGAATAATGTAGTATTATAAGAAAATCATGTTTACAGAACCTAATTTTATTACAGCTAGTTGGTTGCAAACCACCTTTTATTACAGCTAGTTGGTTGCAAACCACCTTTTATTACAGCTAGTTGGTTGCAAACCACCTCCACCTAATCACTCATCTCAAACTTGTGAATTTAGGTATCTAGAATTCTGTTCAGGCTCATGGAGCCTATGACGACTGAAGCACACACAAAAGCTTCTGACATCATATCTTCTGGAGATGATGGGGCTCCGAAATTTGATGCATGCCATCCCACTTTCTTAAATGACTATTCTGACTTGTTTGGGAAGGAGTTTCAAATTCACAATGATTATTTAGATCCCTCGTGCTTAAATCTCCTAGATAATGCTGCAGTTGAAGAAGGATTAATGCATGTTCTTTATGCTTCTGCATCTGAGGTTTGTTGCACGCAACAACTGAATTTTTTACCATACACATTTAGTAATCATGTTTGCTCTATGTCGTCACCTTAAAGAGATTGTCTCCGTCCTGTTTCAGTCGTCGCACTGCAGAATGCTTGCAGAGAACACATCTGACATATGGTTGTCCTTGCCACTAATACAAGCATTACTTCCAGGTTGGATGGTCTTTTCCATTTCGTTCTCCCTCTGGGATCATCTAATTGCCTTAAGATCCATGTTTAAAAAATTGCTAAAACATTTTCATTTTTGTTAGTTTGGTTGACCCTTGCGTCTGTTTAGTTTGTATACTGCTTTTCTGTAAATTAAACAATGAATGATTGTAAGGAATATTTTTTGGGGGTCAGGATGCATAGGGATAACAAAACGGGAAGCTACAGGGTCCAAAATTTGTTTTTGAATTCCTTCTAACCCCAACTCTTAAAAGTACATATTGTGAAGTTTAAAAAACTGCCCCCAGCTCCAGATGTCATAACAAATGGACAAATCTAAGCCGACCACAACTTAATATGCTAATATAAAATAAATGACTTCCTAATTGTTAGACTTTTATTTAGTTAGAGGCTGTGTACAATCTTTATTCAAATTTAAGAGTCCAAAAATATGTTCACCTGACATGTAACTTGTTGCTACATAATTTTACTGGTACCACGAAGAGGTACTAAGGTTCTAATTGCTACCGAAACTTCGCCCCATGCCACAGGGCATTCGCCCCACTTCAAGTCACTTATAAGTTATAACGCTCCGCCGCCTTATGCCCTATGATATTTAAAAATACTTATTAGGTGTGAAATGAAGATTCTGGTCCAATAAATTTTGCAGCAGGAGCCTTTTTTTGTCAACAATTGGAAAAAATCTTGTCCAAATTGTGCTGGTCAGAGCAAACTATTGAGTGCAGGTGTCATGTCTTCCCCTATGAAACAAGACTGAAATGACCATTCTCCCAAGTAGAATATTTTGGAGTTGAATAAAAGTATTCATATGAATATGATGATGATAGGATTAGAATGCTTAAATTGACTCCAAATTTTAGCCCACTTCTAAGTTTTAGTATGCGGTTCTTTACTATAGCAAGAAAGGAACTCATGCTGACATTTATTTGGCCCTTTCTGTCTGCTTGTGTAGCACTTCGACCTACTGTCAACAGTTCTTTCCAACTAGATGACAAGTTTTCTCTTTGGAAACAACCATTCGTACAAAATGCAATGTCTCAGGTATAATATGGTCTAACAGTAAGTTTGTTGTAATTGTGCCTATTCAAATTTAAATCTGATTCGGCCTTTCTGCCACATTTGCAGATAGTTGTAACTTCATCCTCAACAACTTACCGCCCTCTACTCCGTGCTTGTGCTGGCTATTTATCATCTTTTTCACCATCACATGTAAGTTACCGCTTCTTCTATTCTTAAGTTCAAGAGATGATAGGGTGGAAAACAAAAGAATCTTTAGGATCCTTCTGCTGATCTGAATTTTACCACTTTTCTTTTTTGCTTGCCTGAAATTGAGCTAGTGAATAAATTGCTTCAGTCCGCTTTTTCCTTTGCAGGCTAAGGCAGCATGTGTTCTAATCGATCTTTGTTCTGGGGTCTTGGCTCCATGGATAGGTCAAGTAATTGCAAAGGTTGTATGAGTTATAAACAGAGTATGTGTGTTTATGGATTCAGCATCTGGTGTAACTGTCTTTATCAGTGCGCTTCTTATATCCCAAATTACAGGTAGACTTGGCTATTGAGCTCCTAGAGGACCTTTTAGGTGTCATCCAGGTAGACTCAGCGCATACTTATTTTTGGTGTTTTGCTCGAGTGCATAGTCTTTTCGTAGTGTTTTGTTCTAGTTGTTCCGAGAATATCTGGATAATCTGGCTTCATATGCTTGTTTTGCTGCCATAAGCTTTAACATTTACTTGTGCTCTTTTTATTATACTATGCATTCATCATACTGGTCACAGAAAAGAAAGAGCCAACTGGGGAAGTTTCTCTTTGAAGAAAACTGATCCCTAAAGACAGAATTTATTTACATCCATCTAGGATGCTTACGTTGGTTGGCAGATTATGCTTGAAATGAGAATCTAATCTAATGATATGTGTTGAATGTACGCCTGAATCTTGTTGCTCTTATAGTTTAAGAAGTTGAAAGAACATTAAGCTTTAAAAGGTTCAGCGTTGTTGGTCTCTCTGCTGGAAAACGTTTGTGATGTACTCCTTGGTATCATTTGACTCTTTTGGAGCAATACAGCTTATAGAGATGATTAGTGTTCAAGTGGTTAACCAGCATCTTGTTTGTTAGTTATGCTCATTCACTGCTATTGTAATGCTCTGTCATTGATAAGTTCTCTCTCTCTCTTTACTCTGTCAGGGCGCTCAGTACTCACTCCCCCGTGCACGTGCTGCCCTCAAATATATTGTCCTGGCACTGTCTGGCAGCATGGATGATATAATTGCAAAATATAAGGTTCTTCCATGTTTGAAGTTATTAGAACCTGAACAACGTATTGAACAGGCTGACAGTTGTCAACCACTGGCTGGTCTAACTTTTACTTTGTTTGGGAAATCCTCCACTTGGTACCACATGTTTACCAATCTGCCCATGTGGTACTGTAAGTTTTCCACTCCCACTTTTGGTCCAGTAACTTTTAAAAATTCTAATTTGGTACTCCAGTGAAATTTCCTCCTAGACAAAATTAAAATTAGGTCAAATTCAACACAAAGTCGAACAAATTGATGATTTATCCATAATTTTCTCAAATGAATTGCAATAATTTCATATACTTTAGAGAAATAAAAATGATATTTTTTCTTTTCGTTTCAATAATTTACCCAACATTTTAGTTTTTTCAGTTTCGAAAATATTTTATTTTTTTGTTTTCGTACTTTATTTATATTTTCAGGTTTGGAGGAAATTGCTACTTTCACAATAGCTTTAGTGTTAAATAAAATTCACCTCGAAAGAAAACCAATGAAAATAGGTAAATTAACAGGTGATTTACACCTAATTCGCCAATTCGTTCGAATTGGGAAGCAAATTTGCCATAATTTAAGTTCGGCTAGATGGATATTTCACTGAACTACCATAATTAGAAGTTTTCTAACTTATGGCACCTAAAGTTGGAGTGGACAAATTATGGTACCAAATGAGCAGAGTGGACTTATGGTACTAAATGGAATACTTTTTCAATTTCTTTTAGGATGCTAATCACCGGATACTTTTCTTGGTGGAGATGCTGGAGCCTTTTCTGGATCCTGCAGTAAATCCTACAAAAGGCATTGTATTTGCAAGTGATTCTTCGGGTTTTACTGAAAATCAGGAAAGAAATTGTGCAATAGCTGTAAATGTAATCCGCACAGCCATTAAGAAGGCCGCTGTGCTTCCATCATTGGAAACTGAGTGGAGGCGAGGGTCAGTTTCTCCTAGGTAATATCGACAAGAACTAATTGACTCAACTTTGTACATTTAAGAATGATTTTTCATATTTCCCTTTTCGTTTTCTGTATTCTTTTACAGCATTGGCCATTTTCATTCCCTCCGCACATTTCAAACCATGAGGTTTTCTGTAAATGGTTATCTTATGCAGATAGTCATGCATAACAGTACAATTACAAGTTTAGTATTTGATGTGCAGTGTGCTTCTTTCCGTTTTGGATGCCCAATTACAA
Organism: Plantago ovata; assembly: GCA_028274465.1. Classification (NCBI taxonomy): domain Eukaryota; kingdom Viridiplantae; phylum Streptophyta; class Magnoliopsida; order Lamiales; family Plantaginaceae; genus Plantago; species Plantago ovata. Next base: position 99,703,779 of record CM051457.1, on the reverse strand, counting down.
TTGCCACATGATATCGATAGTCGCAAGTCTTCTTCCGTAGAGGTCGACAAGGCAGCTCCTTCCTCTCGTAATGGAGCCTACTCTTTCAAGTCAAACGAGCAAGAGCATGCCGATATAAAAGTTGATGATGTTGATACTAATGGAAGAACTGATCCTCCTGAAGATGCGGGTCTTCTCTTTGCTCCAAAGGAACTGATTAGAATGTCACTTACTCTTGTTCGTGCGACTGCAGACATAAAACTTTCTGATGCAGGCCATTTAAACCATTTGGAGCCCAATAATGTCGATCAGAAGAAATTGAGCAACCAGTTCCAGAACAATCTTGGATCAGATATGGGCCAGGATACAGAATCATATAATTTACTGGCTGATTATTCACAACTTATGAGTTATAGAGAATGTGAGTTGAAGGCCTCTGAGTTTAGACGATTAGCTCTGGACTTGCACTCACAGGGTGAGATTTCTCCCGAGAGCCAAGATGTTGCCATTGACGCTTTGCTTCTTGCAGCAGAATGTTACATCGTTCCTCGTGCTATGAAGGACATGTCAACTGATTTGGGAAAATTTCTTGCTATGAGGTCCAGTGAGAACCACGGACGTGCAGATATCAATAGAATTGTCCGACCCACAGACAAAAATTTGAAACTGGTGGCTGATATTGAAAGGAAAAGAGACAGAGTTGTCATTGAACTTCTGATTGAGGCAGCTGACTTGGATAGGAAGTGCCATAAAGTGGAATCGGAGGATGAGACTACTGGATCAGATGTTGAAGGGGATGAGGGAGTCATAAAGTTGTCCCAGGAAGATACTCTTTCAGCAGATGCTGTTACTTTGGTTCGACAGAATCAATCACTTCTATGTAGATTTTTAATTCGTCGTCTGCATACGGATGCAGTTGGCGAGCAACATTCTACCCGTGAGATTCTGATGTGGTGCCTATTATTTTTGTTGCATTCAGCTACCAAACTCTGCTGTTCTCCTGAACATGTAGTTGAATTGATATTAAATTTTGCTGAATCATTGAGCGTGGAATTGAAGGATGAGAATAAGCAGTTAAGCTATTCTGGGCTGCCTGAATTGCAACGCGGCCTGTCACTTCTTAAGAGATTGGTCATCGCATCAAGTGGCAGCAATGGAAGATCTGAAGTTTCAATCAACGTTAGAAGTGGGTTTCAGTTTTCCAACTTGATTCCTTCTTCGGTCTGGTTGCTAAAAGTACCTTCTTTTTCATCTTCTCCTTTCCCTCTGGTTAGGTACTTCGGTTGGATGGCCATTGCACATAATGCAAAACAGTACATTAAAGAGCGGCTCTTCCTTGTTTCTGATTTATCACAGTTAATACATCTGTTGTCAATATTCTCTGATGACCTTTCTCTAGTAGATAACATGATTGAACAGAAAAATGTAAACAAGAGCATTGAAGAAATCGGTGGTCACCCCGATATCAAGTTTGAGGATGGGGCCAAAAGTTATCATCAAGATGCCGTGCAATCTTTTCATGTTTTATATCCTGACATTAGTAAATTATTTCCAACTTTGAAGAAAGAATTTGAAGCATTTGGCGAGACTATATTGGAAGCTGTTGGATTGCAATTGAAATTTCTTTCTTCAACAGTTGTGCCTGATCTCATAAGTTGGTTGGCAAATTTGTGTTCCTGGCCATTTGTCCAAAGCGAGAAGTGTCAATTTCTCCTGCACAGGTCTGATTATTTCAAAGGTTTTGTTGCGAAAAATGCAAAAGCCGTCATTCTGTACATGCTTGAAGTCATCGTAGTTGAACACATGGAAGCACTGGTTCCGGAGATACCCCGAGTCATGCAAGTGCTAGTGGCCCTGTGTAGGTCCTCGTACTGTGATGTGGCATTTCTTGATTCGGTATTGCGGTTATTAAAGCCTATTATCGTTCATTCTCTAACTAAGGTTCCTGATGAAGAGAAACTGTTGATAAATGAGTCATGTGAGAATTTCGAATCAGTATGTTTTGGTGAGCTTTTCAATTGCATCAGATGCCCTGATGAGAATCAAGGTACTGCATCTGAAAGAGGAAGATGCCCTGCACTGACAATTTTTGTTTTGGCTACTATGTTTGGTGATCTATCCTTCCAGTGTAAAACGGAATTATTGCAGTCTTCCATATTGTGGGCTGAGTTCGCCTCTTTCGAGGAAACAACTGTTTTTCCTGATTATATTTGTGCATATCAGGTTCTCATGGAAAACTGTAAACACTTACTCATTGGTAGTTTGAGAGTCTGGGGAATCATTCCACTTGAAACGAGTCTGCATTCTGATGCTATCATTGGTACAGTTGATGATTCTTCCAAGTCCATCACCTGTGTTCTTAATGACATTTGTAGGCCTTCTACCAAGGTGCCAGAAAAGCATCTGGATGACATTACTGCAGTTTCTGATGTCAATCAAAATGCTGGTCAATTGACTTTGGAGGAAATAAAGTCTCTTTGCAGTAACTTAGAGGCTCTCATTTCAAAGCTCAATCCGACTTTGGAGAATTGCTGGATAATACACCATGCATTGGCAAAGAAGTTGGCTGTAACAACTGCTGACTGTTTCATTTATTCCAGGTGCTTATGTCTGTGTGCTGATAAAGTTTCTGTTTCTTCAGAGGCCGAGAAATATAATCCGACTGAACTTGTTGAAGAGTTCCCAGATTTTTGGAGGAGCAGTCTTGAAGGATTTGTTAAAATGATTTTGCTGCTTCAGGAAAACCACTTCTGGGAGGTTGCATTTGTACTTCTCGACTCAATATTGGGGCTGCCTCTATCCATTTTTTCGGATAAAGTGGTCGCTGATGTATGCTCAGCGATTAAGAACTTCTCCAATTGTGCCCCAAATATGTGTTGGAGGCTACAGACTGATAAGCTACTGTCAGTGTTACTAGCAAGAAAGCTCGAAGACAATGGGCAAGCTGAACTTCCTTTTATTGATCTCTTCTCAGCAATGCTTGGTCATTTGGAGCCTGAACAGCGTTATATTGCGTTAAAGCATTTGGGCAGACTTGTTGGTCAAGATGTTGATGGGAGGTCTTTTTTGTCCTCGAAAACTGAAATTACAGTAGAAACATCTGATTTACTACATTTGACTACTGAGCGATTTCTATCTCTTCTGGTCTCGGCTACATGGGATCAGGTGGCTCTAGTGGCGTCATCAGACAAATCATTGCTCTTACGAACTCATGCAACATCACTTCTTATCAGCTACATACCATTTGCTGAACGGAACACATTACAGTCATTTCTGGCAGCAGCTGACAGTGTTGTTCAATGTTTGACAACTCTTGCACTACCTACGAGTTATGGGCCGTTGACTCAGTTTTCATTGGTGCTCATTGCCAGTGTTTGCCTTTATTCTCCAGCTGAAGATATATCCTTGATTCCAGAACATATTTGGAGTAATATTGAAACTATTGCAATATCTAGAAATGGTAACTATTCTGGTGTTGCTGCCAACATACTAGTTATGTAGCTATTTCCTGATGGACGTATCCTAAGTACTATGTTTGATATCACTTTCTTGTGAATATTTTTGTAGGTAGGTTTTATTGCACTGGCTTTGAGAAAAGTGCTTGTGAAGCATTATGCAGACTTAAGAAAAATGAAGGCCGGGCTAAAGAGGTAGACCTGTATATGCTTGTAAATGCTTTCAGATAATTGTGATTATGTATGTGTGTGTGAGTACTTGTTACGGAAATAGATTCCCAGGTTCAAAAGGAAAAGGACAAGCCTCCTGTGGTGTATGTTTACACTAGAAGACACAAGTCACTCCTTAATTAGGAATAAATTAGCGTCTTAATGGAATTAGGATTGGAATCCTTAGTTAGTTCCTTAGTACGTCAGAATTAAAGTCCTAGTTGGTTTCATATTAGTTTACTCCTATATAAGGAGCATAGGTCAGTAGTTTATATTCATCTTTTCAGTACGTGTCTAGTTAAGTTCGTCCGCTGAGGATTGGTCGCTCTCTTAAGAGTGGAGTATATTTCTTTATTGTTTTTTGTTTGTTGTTTCTGAGTTTATTAATACAAAGCAACTTGTTGCACCAAAAAGGTCTCAGTTCAGGTTCATAGTTTCTCTTGATTATCTTCGGTTCTATCAGGACTTCTGTGATTCAGTACCATATTATGGACCAGAAGTAGAGTACTTCCTTGCATCTACAAGAAATGATGTTACTTGAAGTTCTACATAAATCTTCATATAAACAGCTTTTGTGCATGATTTTGGTCCTCTGCAAGAAATGTTAATTGTTAACAGTAGAAGTTTGACAGTTGCAAATCTTTATATATGCTTCTTGTCCTGGTTACCAATAAAGTTATCTGTGCCTATGCTTCCTGTCCGTTTTCATTGTTTCCTTTCTCCGTATTTTACTATGTCATCATGACTGATATATTCTCTTACATAACATACTTTGTTGGTGTAGATTTTAAAGGAAGTACTCTCATCAAGTTCTCCAAAGGAGCAGCTTCCAGATTTCATGACGACACGTGAATCTATTCTTCAGGTATGCGATTCTGAGCAGCTACCCAGCGTCTTTAATTTCATCAGTTTTGTTTCTGGAATGTGGGTCTTCTGTCAAGTATAGGAAAGATAATACAGAAAAGCTTAACATTGTTTTCGCTAGAGTTGGCTGCAATGTATTCTAGTTGTATATGTACTGTGCTGATATATTTGTTTGCTAGAGGAAGTTATGCACTTTCCATCTTAAGAATGGTTTACCCTTCCCTAGGTGTTGATTCTTTTTAACTTTCCAGATAGTCTTTGTGCAATTTAAAGTGCTCTCTGATTGTGTATTTAGATTGATCATTGAAGGTAGTGCCAATTATTTCTGTTGAGTAGAACAGGAAAGAAGGGTGATAGTGTGTCGTGAATGAAACTTTAGTTTATTCATTCTCTGTCTTTTGGTGTATGTTGTTTTGGTGGTTCCTGACATAAATATTCCTCTATTGCAGGTTATTGGTAATTTAACCTCCGCCAGATCATATTTTGATTTCTTTGCTAAGGAAGTTGACCACAAGACCATGGTCTGCCCTGTCATCTTATTGTTATTTATGTTTAAACCTTCTTTAAATCTTTTAATTATATTTCAATTATTGGTTTCAGGAACTAGAAGAAGCTGAAATTGAAATGGAACTTCTAAAAACGGAACATCAGCCATCTGATTCATCGTTGGAATACCAAGATTGGCATCAGCTACCATTTTTATCCAGTAATAATCTCCTTGTTTTTGTTAGACATGCATGCTCTTACAACTTGAGGCTCTTCAAATATTTTGCTCACTAGGATGACTAAATGTTGAGTGCATTGAACAACATTCACATGCATTCACTTAGACTCTTTTCGTAAGGTTTAGTATAGTTCATTGCCACCCTAGTTTCTTGCGAGATTTGATATGTTATTGGCTTATTGCTTAAATTAAATGATTTGTGTCATGCAGCTTATACGAAGGATGAACGGCGTTTGATGCAAATTAAGGATGAAATTAGATCCATGTATGTACTCTCAATCCATGTCTCAACTTTCATAGTTTTGCTTTATTGATAAGGCAATGTGATGATTGATGAATCAGAAGTATAGTTTGATGATTGGGCCCCGACTATTGTTTCCAGAAAATTTCATGTTACTCTAGTTGGCTGGATCATATATTTAGTGGTATATGTGCTGCATATTGAGCTGATCCTTTCAAACCTATGTATATATTTTCTAACTTCTTAACACTGAGCTTCAAAAGTGCTACAAGCTGCTCTGAATCAACAATAAGAGATTAAAACCTCAACTTTTACTTCAGGAGGCAAAAGAAAAAACACAAATAAAATTAAGAAACAGGGTCTGCACTAGTACAATGCTTACATTCTGCTATGCAACTTTTCATCAGAGAAAAAGCAAAACTCAGGGAAAAAATAGCAGCTCGAAGGCATCAGAAGCTTCTTGTGAGACGTACTCGCCAACAATTTTTAGAGGATGCAGCTTTAAGAGAAGCAGAACTCCTTCAGAAACTTGATAGGTATTGATCTTTCCCTTTTTTCTCATTTGATTTTTTAAAATTGTAAAATCTTTTTGATTACAATATTTCAGTTTTATACCTATTAGTGAAAGATGCTTTTGGTGTATCAGAGAGAAAACAAGTGAAGTAGAAAAGGAACTTGAGAGGCGGCAACTACTGGAACTTGAGCGTGCAAAAACCAGAGAGTTGCAGCACAATCTTGACATGGAGAAGGAAAGGCAAGCACAGGCAAGTTTTAAGATGGTAGCTATTGCTGACAATTGATTAACCACCTACCATACTAGCAGATTATGCTTTTGCATTTACACCTTTACTGATTGTGCCACCCATAGTTGTCAATAGCAGTCGCTATAGCAAATGCTTAGCATAGCGGTTCTTTACTACTACTCTTCTCCTATTGATGTAGGGGAAATAGCATTAACGTCACTATTAAGCATTTGTTTTGTTTGCTCTTTAAATTTCTCTACTTGAACTCTTCTTGCCGGATGAAATTGTAGCACATGACGGTTTACCTCTACAGTCCCATTACTCTTAAACAAACCATTGATTCTAAGTGCCCTACTTCTTTGCCCCAGCTTGTCGCATTCCCCGACAAATGCAGGTTCTCCTTGAACATGAAATTTCACCTTCTCTCCCTGTCATACATTTTTCAAAAACTTGAACGCACTCCATATGAATATATAAAGATAAGAATTAGTTTATTATACTTGAAATTTGTGTCGAAGTATCTTTCTATTCTAAGTTTCTAACTGCAAATGTTTAATGAGAAAGCAACATCTTTTCTCAAGAAAAGTGTCTGTTGTCTGATCGATTTCCTTGCAAGATGTGCCCACTAAAGACATAACTTTAATAGTAGTTCATATAGTGACTTCAACTTACTGGAGAAGTGACCTTCTCTGTCTTGCCACTGCTGTTTGATTCTTCCTGTTAACCCTCCTCAAGATAATGAACTGCTTTACAGAAAATATCTAATTGCATCAACAGCTTGAGACGGTTCTCTCTCTGATTGTAAATGTTCTCTGTTTAACCAAACCTCCTTTTGTGTCCAGCTTTCCTTTGTTCATTGGTGTAAACCCTTTTCAGCTCCATATGAATTTTCCTTTTCTATATAGGCTTATAAACTTAAGCTTCTTGCTAAAGAATGCTAACTAAGCTGTAATTTTACTCCTCCATGCCTGGAATTTTTCTTCAAATACTCTGGTAGTCCTTATATCCTATCAACTGTTTATGTTTCCCTTATTTGTCCGCCTCAATCAATAGTTTACGCTATTTTTACGCGCCTTTTTTTACTACATTTTTATGGTCCAACTACTATATAGTATATACATATAATAATACTGCCTAACAAATATGTAATACACTCTCGTAAACAATTCATTGGGACAGCAAGTAGAATATATGATTTTAAACTAGAAATATATGACCATTAAACGACAATGTTGCATTCAGAATTATTATTATTATTATTATTATTATTATTATTATTATTATTATTATTATTTATTTATTTATTTTTTTAACTAGACTTTTATTAATCACGCGAAATTGGAAGGAAGTCGAGAGACGAGCTGTGCTCCCACTCCTTTCTGGATACAAAAGCTAAGTCTAGAAAGGTGACTAACAGATAAGCGCTTGAGGCGCGAAAGTGTGCCCAAGGCCTCCTCATCCAGTTCTCCAAAAGAAGAGAAGGCAAAAGGGATGAACGAGTAGCCGTTCTCAGCACACTTTGAAGAATACTTCCTCTTATTATTATTATTATTATTATTATTATTATTATTATTATTATTATTATTATTATTATTATTTAATTATTTATTTTTAATGACATTTTAAAATCCATTAAGCCTAGAAAATCTCTGTACAAGATTCTGTCTTCTTTTAACAAGTATGTAATGTTCTCTCATGTAGCGAGAACTCCAGCGGGAGCTTGAGCAAGTGGAAGCTGGGATTCGACCATCGAGACGAGAATTTCAATCCTCCAGCCAGAGTAGGTCAGTCTGAAGCCCAATATGAATAGCATATAATGATGCTGTTGTGATTGATTTATACCCCCCCCCCCCCCACTGTAGTAGCTACATCTTTGCTTTTGTTTGAAGGGTTTTTAATAACATCCTGCCCTTCTCTTTCCTTATCGGGATCTCTGATGAACAGAACACGGGATAGATACCGTGAGAGGGACAACGAACGTGAAGGTAATGAGGGGAATTTGAGAACAAGTAGTCGGAATGTGCAACGTGATACAGTTACTACAAGTTCTTCAGCAGCAAATGTGCCAACAGTGGTCTTGGCTGGGAATAGGTCATTTTCAGGCCAGCCTCCTACCATTCTGCAATCACGTGAAAGATCAGATGACACTGGTAGCATCGAAGAGAACTTAAGCAGGGACTCAGGTGACACAGGTAGTGTAGGCGATCCAGATATAGTATCAGCCCTCGAGGGCCAGTCTGTTGGTTTTGGATCTGGCCAACGGCATGGACCGAGAGGTGGAAAATCTCGGCAGATGGTTGACAGGAGAGAAAGGGATAGCGGCAGCAGGCGTGAAGGGAAATGGGAGAGGAAACACTAGTAAAGTCTGTATGATAATACTGTACTAATGTAGCATTGTAATTGTACACTGTTGTTGCAAGCTTTAATACTGTACATGCTCTCACTCCGTTTAAAATCAGTCTGATGTTATGATGTTCTTGTGAAATTCTTGTAAGTCATGCTTCACTGATGCAGGGAGTAATGACAAACACAATGCTAAATGGGAGTTCTTGATTAATTGATGATAGCACATAAACCCCGATAACATCCAAATGAAAAATCTATTCTGTACAATATCTCAAACCTTAGCCAGAGTCTGAGAATCAATCAATCTAGAAGTCACAATTGGCTCCAGACTAGGACAACAATCCTTTAAACATACATACATACATCACTAAGAATGGCGACTCCCTTTTCGAACCCTTCTCCGAAAAGGTCTACACGCCTCAATGCTAAGATCCACAGCGGCTGCAAGAGCCATAAATATAGCTGCATCCTCCACGCATGTCACGTGTCTCATCGCCAGTTGCACCAATGGCTTGCTGCACTTCCCTTCACCTTGCACACGACAGCTCATAACGAACCCAGCCGTAGCCGGGCTTAGGCCAGCAAATCTCCGCTGCTCTGTGGGCTCGGGACCGGACTTTGCCCAGGCTGAATCTGTCGATCAGTATCTATGAAGAACTCACCACCTTTTTCTGCATTTATTAATATTTCCGACATGAGAAGCTCTCCATTTTCCTGTTCGTCTGATAAAAGGTGAAACCGGCAGCAAACAGAATCTCTCACGCCTCGTTCACGCCATGCTTCGAGCTTCCCCCATGGCTGCCAACTCTCGGAGCGGCATGGGTCAGGACGGACGATCAGCCAGGCTCCTGGGTTGGATTTAGCAACCCAATCACAACCTGAGGATGGAACGAATGGAGTTGTTATGAAAGCAGCTGCAACTGCCGAGCCAGAGAGATCATGAATCTTCACCTTCCATCCCTTACGCTCCCGTCTCTCTACGTCTTGGTAGGAAACGTCACTTGTGTTTGACCAGAAGTTGTTAAGAGGATCCACCTGGGATACCCTGTCAAATTTTTTTCCGCAATCATAAATACGCTCTAATTAACTAGATGAACCAGTATATCATAAGAGTTTACTGCATGCAGCAATGGTTGCATATATCTTTAGCAAACTGCTGCAAAAGCCCATGCTTATCGTAGAATTCGGAATAAGTGGAAACACACAAACAACTTCAAATGAACTTGGGGAAAGGACTAATTCTAGAAAGAATGATCAGCTTCTACCCGAATCAATCCACATTTGCGTTTGGAAAAAGCGGAACCTACAATTAATCTCTGCAATCTTGTACATTTCATGTTTTTTGCTTTAAGAAACCCATCAGTTTGCGAGAATATAATCACATGCAGACACGTGCTAGGAACCGAAAGAGCATACATCAGCGATTAAATAGAGGCCCGAAAATGAAGAGATAGCATGTAAGGTGGATGGAAATCAAGCCTGAATAATATTTCAGTTAACAAACAATCATTCCAAGAACAGTATAACATTATACAGGAGAGGAAAATGAGTTGAATCAAATTACCTGTCTCGACTAAACTTGCAGCTGAAAATAGGTTGCTGGATGGTTCCTTGAAGCTGAACAACTTGAGGACTTAATTTAGACTCATCTTCGAACTGAAAAACATATCTTGGATCAGGATCCAGCTTTACTCTTAAGTGAAGCTCAGCTCCTGGTTTTCCATTCTCCTGCTTACTTTTACCAATGCCAATCCAGCCGCTGAAAAGAATGACCGGCTTTCCTTCCCCCCATTCGGGTCCCACATCCAACTTAAACGTCCCAATCTGCTGTCGTTTGACACCAACACCACAGTGGGTTCCTTTCCTACCTGCATAAACAACTATCTCCAGGCACGCGGGAGAAACATAGAAGCATCCAGGCGTCAACAATGCTTTCAAATCCGATTCTTCAAGATAGAAGCTCGAAGCAATGCTGTGAGAGTTGGGAGTGGCTTCAGGAGAGGATATGAAGGGAACTGAAGTTGTTTGTACAGGAAATCCACGGAGACGGATTTCACACACACACGGAGAAGATAATGGCTGAAGACCCAATTTTGTGGCAGTAAGAGATGTTCCAGGAAATCTTAGTCCCAAGGATCCGATTGATAATCGAATGAATGCCTGAGGATCCATCTATGCTAAAAGTTGTAGTCCATTTTCTGTAAGCTAATCATAGTCTTCGAATTCTGTCATAAAACAAAACATAATCAGAATTCAGAAGTGAACTGTAATAGTGTAGTAGAGTACCATAAGTTCTAGGTGCTTTTGTTTACAAACAACACTTTCAAAAGCTTGACATGCATGATGAAGTCGACGTCCTTCATAAGAATCATATAGTACAAACATGGTCCTGATTATTAGCACTGCTTATGAAAGAGTTACAGTTTACTAACGATGCACACATAGTCAAATGATAGAAGACTATAATACTTGAACAATAAGGCATAAAACTTATGCATCGAGTTAAAATGAATTCTTGACTGGCCATAAAAGCTGGGAACGATAAGGGGAATAACTTTCGTAATATTATGATTTGTTGCTAGGTTATGTATATTGGTTCACAAAAGTCACAGCTGCAAGACTTTGTGTTTACGTATAGTTAACACAGCAACAATGCCTATAGATCCCCTCTGGAAAATTCTACAAAAACAAGGTATGTTCCCACTATAGATGAACGTCGCTAGTCCAATTTCACAGAAAACCGCCCCAACTAACAAAATGCAGCAGCTTGAAAACATACATGTGATCAAAGAAACCATATCTGGAATTTAGATAACATGGATGGAACAAATCTAAGCCTTTCCTAGCTTAATTGCTGGATTCCATATATCTAATCCATGATCCAGAAAATGTTCTAATCGACTTTCATGAATGAATGTAAAAGCTAACTATCAATATTCACAACCAATGGCCTCTCTATCTCTGAACCAAACATACACACACCCCTGACTAGACCACAGCATTAGGCATGAACTGAACTAGAGTACTAGACTATCGCACATTGTTGTAACCAAAATACAGAACAGAACAGAATGACTTGACATCTTACACACATTAATCGGTATTTCTACAAACGTTCTTACACTTTTAATGAGTGGAGTACATAACATATAGGAGTATCCAGAACTACAAATTAAAAATGTAGACAACCATTTTGCTTCCTGTTAAAGTTCTTTACTGGCTCTAAATTAACAGTGTCAGAGTGTCAGTGAACCTTAAAGAACAAACCCTGGACCAAAAGTTCTTGCCACTTCAATTCTTATCACATGTTACCAACCAGAGTCCACACATACAGGGTCTAAACCCCAACAGTACACACACACACACACACACACAAAAAAAAAAAAAAAAAGGATCAAATTTTAGAGTGATCAAACTAGCTCAATTGACCCCAGACAAAGACACAAAATTACATACTTGTCATGATGAAAACAGAACTCAAAACCACACCTTGAGAAGCAACTGAAACAAAACCAAGAGAAGTAAACACATTCCAAGAATTCTAAAGAGAATCCATCCATTATTCATCACAATCAAACAACAACCCATGGCTTACTTTTTTGTTACAAGGGAAAATTGTCCTCCTGACCAAGAAGAGCACCAACACCACCACCACCACTTTCCCAGAAGCTAAAACTCCCATGGCTTTGTCATATACAAACAACAAATCTTTTTGGCAAAAAGGTGGAATCTTTCACTGACTTTCCAGCAAAAGATACAAAAAACTGAGAATGGGTCAGGTCTCTTTTTGTATATTTTACAGATCCAAGAAAGATAATGCGGAGTGATCAATGGGTTTTGGTGTTTTGATGAGGCATACCATAGCATATAGCATAGATAAATATAAGTCTGTAATACTATGATGTATCAGCGAGCAAATTAAATAATAAAAGATAAAATAAAACAAACAAATTAACACAAGGTCCAAAGGATATATCAGTATCACATAGAATATATACAAGGAACAGATCACGAGAAACGCATATATTGGGTGAGTGAGTGAGTGACTATGATGAATTCATTCTTTGCAACTTGCTACTTTGAAAATGAAGGAGAAGCATGTGATGATGTGTGTGTGTGACTGTGTCTCCTTCTATAAACTGTTAATGTCACAGCCACAGTGTGTATGTTTTTACCAAAAACTCAAAAAGCAATTGAGGGAGTAGTAGAATTTGAGCGATAAGCCTTTCTTTTCAAAAAGATAGTGTGTGGGATTGGAAATTTCTATCTACTTACATTTTCCTTCTCATTTCAACTTTTGTCAAAAGTTGATGGATAGTTTTATTACTAATATATATTTGTATGAGTCAACTATGTTGAAGTTAATGAGAATAATAGTAAGTAATGTAGTACTAGTACTAGTAGTATATTGCAACTTTACAAGTACCACTATCTTTTTGAAACCTAATATATGGTGAGTAGGAGTATGTAGATAATCAAATTGGTTAGGTAAAGAACGGATGAGTCTTTACTAGTAAATTATAAGTTGAGTTTTTTAGATAAAGAGAGGTTATATGGTGATGATGGGATCTTGGGGAAGAATATAAGATCGTTCGGCGCCGCGACAGTTCAGTTTGGAGAGTGCGAAGAACGTCTTCCAATTAAAATTGGTTTAAAAAAGGGAGATGAGTTGCGTTCCTCGATGAACAGATTAACGACAGATGAATAGAATTTGGAATATAAATTCTAAATCTACTCATACTTTATTTATACGGATAAGGTTCCTAACTTATTCTTAACAGATAAAGATAGCAAATATTTTGATCCGTAAATACTGATCAACCGTAAATAAACCTAACTTCTTGTTACTTTACCATAAAATCTCAGCAACACACGCGAACTAGCCACGTTTACGTTTAGATTGGGATAAAATCCCACCATATGGTGGTGTTACATTTTGAATTAAATTGTCACCTTAGTTGACTTAAATTCACTTCAGCATTTGTAAATTTTGTATACGGTCTCAAATTGTGCAGTAAAGTTAAAAGATTTTATCAAGAAATACATGTAATTTTAGGAAATTCATATCATGAGATGGAGAATTCGTATAGCATCATTAAAAAAAAAAAAAAAAGAGAGTGCAATTTATAAGACTTACTCTAGAAGAAATGTGAAGGGAAACACAAACTGTAGCTCAAGAAGGAAAAAGAAAAGTTGAAAAATAATTAAAATATGAAATTAATACAGTATGGGGAGGTCACTCCCAGTCCCTCCCAGTCCCTACTCCCTACCCATGGAGACCCATCTCCATGGACTATGGTCTTGAATTTCTAGACTGGGGTACTCTATGGGTTCTCTTACAAAGAAATACACTTCAACAAGGTACGTTTGCTAGTCACTTCTTTATTCCCTTAAAAAATAAAAAAAATAAAAAATATGACATTAGATGCAGTGTTCTCCTAATTGCACTAGCACCATAGTAAGAAATACATTTCCTTTGAAAAAAAGATATTTAAGATGAACGGTTCCCCTCAGTACCCATACCAAAAATTATTTTTCCATTATTTTTCTTCAATTTATATATTCTAATTTTATTTATTTATTTATTTCTCTATCTTATCCACACCTATTGACCTTGTCACTCACCTATAGGGATAATTCATAAACTTTTTCGTTCACCAAATCTTTATTTTCCTTATAAAAAATTTGTTAGTCTTGTAGATGTATAAAAATGCCGTTGAAAGAGCCATTCCTTCAAAAATACCTAAGAGTACTTAATTAAATTAATCACCAAAACAAGTGTAAGAAATCGAAAAAAATTCTTTCCCTTAATCTCTTACTAATCTACTGTCAAAGAATTCATTAGACTCTCTCCGACGGTAATATTCTCATTCATTGCATAATTAAACTTGGAAGCATGAGGCGGTTTCTTTGATCAACCACCTGAATAGATTTTACCTTTTACGGATTTTAATTTAGTTTAATAACTAATTATCTGATGTAAAAAAGATAATAATTTAAATATGACTGTATAGAGTATATATATATCCTCCTCCAGCTCATAGATGTATGTGTTGCATATACTCCAATCATGCCATACCATGGACTTCTCCAATCATTGGGATTTAGTGAAGAAATCACTGAACTTAAGCCAATAATAAAATAAGTTAATGATACAAGAAAAGATACTTTCCACTGACAAGAATCTCTAGGATATCAAATCACATGCCTGAACTATACAATACCATATTAACTAGTACATGCCCCATCACCACGGTTCTCAACTTATATAAATTAATAAAAAGAAATTATTCAATATAAGAGGATAAATAAGTTATCAAATGAATGATATTTTTAAAACGCATATAGATATATCAATGCCACGGTACAATATACTTCTAACTTATAAGATTTCCATAAATAGAAAGGTGATTCGATTGCAAGAGTATAACAGAAATTAATAAATCAATAATATTATAAAATATAAAATAAAAGTCAACTGCAAAAAAAACATAGATGTTACAAATGTTAAAAAACGTGATTAGCAAGTTCACCCGACAGACCATTATTCGGTGACAGTATTACAGACGATCCAGGTTTCGTTACCGGTCGATCTTCTGCATGATCGGTCAATCTTCTGCATGACGTAATAACATAAATTGTTTACAAAATGATATTATAATAACAATATATCGAGTAATTCCAATTTTATAACAATTATAATAGCCTATAGATATCCAAGTAAAACATACAATACATTATAGCTAGTAAATGAATAAATTACACACAAAAAGCCAGTTTTTGACCTCTCGCGAATTAAGGAGGATTGACACTCGCGAACTAAGTGTAACCGGCGAATTACCTATCTATAAAAGGGCTTGAACCCTAGGGAGCTTTCCCCATTTGAGCCGACACAACATATATTCCTCCTTCTCCGTTTTCTTCTTTCAGAAATTTTACCCGATTTGAGCCGACATCAATCTGCTCGTCTTCTTCCGATCTCCTCCGACATTCCCAAATCTCCGTTTTTCATCTTTCTCATCCGATTCCTTTTTCTCATCTGAATCGACGCCGGCTTCTCCATTCTAATCTCTCCGATCAATTTATCAACCCAGTTCATTCCAATATAGATTAAGATATCTCTTTCCATCATACATGGAAAATCCAAAATCAAATCGACTATTTTGTGAAGAATCGACGATGACAATGTCATCGGGTGAATCGATCTACTCTCGAATCTATGTTGGTAAGTATATCACTACACTTCTATTTATTTTTTTCATATATCTCCCATATTTATTAACTAAATCTCAACTTTTATTTGTGAATTTCACGCCTCCGTTTTTTGCCATCCATTCATCTCAAGTCTCGTCGGAAATCTCAAACGGTAAGTTACGCAATCTGATAATTTATTCGATTATGAATCCATATATAAGTTCTCAAATTTGATTAATCCCTCTGCGTTTATTGTAATGAGGTATTTCGTGGCTTAATGTTGAAGCGGGATTTCATTTTTCCACGAGCTTACAACAGCTTCAAACACTGATCTGGTGAGTGCTACATCCTACTATAATCTTTAAAGTTGTTGACCAATTTATTTTCGTCAATATGCATAGTTAGAAGACTTATGAAGAGGCGTAGTATAGAGTACCGTAAAATAAATTGTGTCCCACTACAATGACATAAATTTCATTAGTAAATTTCATTATAAATGTATTCTTAGTCTCGGTTAATAAATTTATAGTAAAATGAAAATGAAATATTGAGCATACATAAACTGTTTTGTCTATCTGTAAATTGGTTAGTGTTCGTCAACTTGTATTTTTCGATTATTATTTTTCTCATATCTGTAAATTATTTTCTTGCATTTTTCGATTTCATTCTGATTTATGATTTGTATTTTTTATTGCGAGGTGTTTGGAAATGAAAAGTTAAAGCTATGGGAGTCATAGAAGAAAATAAAAGTGGAAGACAAGTCTTTTCAGATGGGTCAGTTAGTGAGTTTGATGATTATGCCGTGGCAAATCAGGTTCGTATTGAATTTGACTCTCGATCTTTCATGTTTTTATTCAAATCCATAGCTTTATGCTTAATCAATATATACTTAATCTCGGTCTAAATTGTTTTGACTGAACACAAACCACTAAATATAAAATATTTAAAAATAATTATATTTTATAAACTAATGATTTGGCACTACTAATGTATTATGATTGTCTGAGTTAAAAATGTTATATTTGGCTGAACACAAACAGTAGATATAAAATATAACATCATATTTAACCATATCATATTACTTCAAATTTTATATAACGCAGGACGGTGCAAAATTCATTAATGATTTTGGTGTTTTCTGCTTCATAAGTCTAAAATCAAGACTTGTGAAGCCAGAAAACACAAAATTCATTAATTAAATTTCACAGTTCTGTAGATGTATACTCATAGCAAATGTTGTAGCATACTTAGTCCTTTTTATGGCCACCATTGGAGGAGCTCTGCCTATTTAACGTTAACTAATTCACATTCAACGTAATAATAGGCGGACCTTCTCAAATGGTGTACATAAAACATAGTTAATAAGGTTTGAATCTACTGAGCACAACTACATCCTTAAATCGTTTCCATCGTTTTTTGTGGCTCTGCATTTCGACTCACTATCCGTGAAGGTACCATTACATTCCAGTAGAGGTCCCTGTCATGTATAGTGATTCGGATCGTCGGGCCACAAATTATGATGGAATGGAAACAATATCACTTGCAATTTAATAAGGTTTGCACGTAATAAAAGTACAAACACACTTCCCCAACCAGCACCGTCTGCACTTACATCAAGAGCAGGCGGTGTCGCTTGGGGTAGTGTGCTTGTACTTTGATTATCATGTAAACAATAATTGTAAGTGTAATGGTGTACATCAAACATAGTTAATAAGGTTTGAATTTACTGAGCACAACTATATCCTTAAACCCTTTCCATCATTTTGCAGAACACACCTCCAATATATAATTTCTCTCAAAGTGTTGTTTATCTCATATTGTATATATTTCCATTATCTATGGTGGTCCTGCGTTGCGACTCATTATCATCGACAGGTACCATTACATCTACGTAACGGACCCTGTCAATTATAATGAGTCGGATCGCCTGGCCAACAAATGTAATGGAATATATTTTTAATTTAAAGTCTAATATGATTTGCATAAAATAAAATTTACAAACACACTTTCCCACGTGTGCCATTGAACGGGGAAAATAGAATATGTCTTGCATAAATTGTGTGATGATGACAGCTTCAAAATCCTTCAACTGAGACAATGCCACCTGCTGGCCTCAGAGTTATTATTATAGTCTGACTAAGACAAAGTCACAACAATATTACCTCTGGGGCCAGCTGGCGGGATTTCTCAAACAGTAACATTGAATTGTCTGAACACCACTGCTTCATCAAATTTGTATAAAATTCATGTTATGGTTAACCAAAGTGTGTCATGTTATAAATTGTGTGATGATGAACAATTTACAATCTTTGCATTAAGATAATGCTGCCCGCTGACCTCAGAGTCATTATTATAGGGTGACTAAGAAATAACACGTTAATATTACCTCTAGGGACAGCTGACAGGATTATCTAAAACGGTGAGATTGAATTGTCTGAACACTACTATTTCTCTATACATTCTTTCTCTATATATACTTCTCACATTATTACTTTCACCAATTCTTTTCTGCTATTTCTCTATACACCACTTCACTATTTATAATATTTCTCTATACACTATTTCTCATTAAGTATTCATTACTGAAAGTATATGTGATGATAAAAATAGTAATGTCTAATGTCATTTTTATACCACTCCTTCGGCGATTCTATTAATATTATAAAAAAAATATAGAAATCATCTTAATAACAATAGAATCGTGCGAAGGAGTGGTATAAAAAAACGATGAGACTCTATTACACTGAACATGATTTACTTTCAAGTTAACAACTATATTTTTTATACATGACCACGAAATAATAACCTTTGATGGTGATAAATAGAATCGGTGGTAGATATATTGTATCTTATTGAACACAACAATTTGTTCATTAAATATTTATCATTTCATCTATTTAATTTCATGTTATAGTGTATGCTCTTTAAAAGGGTGTAATGATGAAAATGATTGATCCCGAATGTTTATTTCACACCACTCCTTCGGCTATGCTATTATTATCATACGAAAACAATTTTGATATTATAACAATATCATAGTGCGAAGGAGCGGTATTAAATTGACAATGAGATTATACTTATCCGAACACACCTCTGATTTAAATTGATTTTTTGAAGCTGTTGATACCGAATTTGATTAACACATTCTACCTTTTCATATTTTACCATTTCATATTATTTTATATTGATATTATTTTACTTTACTTTAAACCATAGTTTTGATGTACCTTTCATGTTGATATGTATGTTTTTCAAAATAGTGTTATGATGACAAAATCAATTTATATGAAAATGTGACATGGCGCACGTATCTCCTTGAAGTCCTTATTACACATTTTGAACGATTACATTCAAAGTAATAA
The DNA here is from genome assembly GCA_028274465.1 of Plantago ovata. Lineage (NCBI taxonomy): Eukaryota > Viridiplantae > Streptophyta > Magnoliopsida > Lamiales > Plantaginaceae > Plantago > Plantago ovata. The sequence continues at coordinate 99,684,661 of CM051457.1, read as the reverse complement.
TTACTTAAGCAGATACGTGTGGCATTGTCCTAAAACATTGAAATGTCTGAACACTATTCAATAAAATGTATAATTGTGACATGAATTGTTATTTCATTTGTTACGACTTATTTGTGTGAACATGATTTACTGAAATGTAACAACTATATTTTTTGTACTTGATGATGAGATAATAATCCTTGTACTAAGATAATGCAAGTAGCCTCCGGTGAAGTCATTATTATACGTTGGTTAGCTGGAAATAATAATAATATTGCCTTTGCCGGAGGCTTCTTGGATTATCTAAGTTTCAATAAAGGGTTATTTGTATCTGATTAACTCATAGCTGTAATTTTCTTTTAAAAATTAATTTATATTTCAATACATATATATTTAAACAAATATCCCTAAACTTTGTGTTATGATGAAAGCGATTACAATGGTTGCACCATGGCAATTGAACCGGTGGTTGTTGAGGTTGACTATTATATGTTAACACATTAAAAGTTATGCATAAATGTTATCCTCAACCATCACCGGTTCTAATGAAAGGGGCAAATATATTGTGACTTACTGAACGCATCGAATTTTTTATTAAATATTTATTTACTCATCTATTTAATTTCATGGTATAGTATATGTTGTTTAAAAGTGTTTTATGATGAAAATAATTGATCTCAAATGTTTATTTCATACCACTCCTTCGGTGAATGTTCATCTCCGGTGAATGTTTTTATTACACACTAAAGGAAAACAAAACAAACTTTCAAATAAAAAAGACAGAGTGATGTTGTTATAATAACAACTTCACTTATTGAAATTAAAAAACATGGATGTTCATCGTGATTTTTGAACTTGATCCTTCATAATCGATTCAATTCCAATCGTATCGGCAGAATCGAGCCAACATTTCAGTCAATTGACCGCAACACTCAATTTTATAGTTGTACTTGAAAGCTTCGGCACACCCCCTTTCAATGTTTTGTTTTTCCATATTTAATATTTTTTTGCTTAAGATCTTTGACGGTTTGCTCAATCACAGGATGTTCGAGATAGATGAGATGAAGTTGTGCAACAACTTGAGCAGCTTGAAAGATGGGACCGTAGTGGTGCTCATAGATTTCGGCCTTCTCCTTGACATCCAAAAGCTTGATAAGCAGAGTAGGGTCAGAATCCTCTCTTCCATTTGCTTCGTAATACCTGTTTTCAAACTAAATTTAGTGGAGAAAAGACAGGATAAATATATTCAACAAATTTTTTTTTATCAATAAGTGAAATACCTGACTTTGTTTGTTAGCATAAATTTGAGATTTCTATCAAACCTTGCCTCAAACTGAGGGTACTGATTCATATATAGTGAATAGACTTTGAGTGAAGAAGCAAGTAAATGAAGAAGAATGTGAATGAAGTAGGATTTAGGTGGAAGACTATATTTATAGAACCATTGCATAAATTGTGACAAATACTTGTCAATGCATGTATTAACTTTAATGTATTTCACATTAACCACAAAAATTATATATATTTCAAGATGAACTAATATTTATTCTATAAGAACCCCAAATTAAGAATTTTTTTTGAAAAAGCCCCAAAAATAAAAAGAAAATAAAAAAAAAAAAAACTCCAATTGGAGCTTTTAACAGCTCCGATCCGATTGGAGCTGTTAATAAGCTCCAATCAGAGTTGTCAACAGCTCCCATCAGAGCTGTCAACAGCTCCCATCGGAGCTGTTAGCTCTGATTGGAGCTGTTAATAAGATCCAATCGGAGATGTCAAAAAAAAAAAAAAACTCCGATTGGAGCTTTTAACAGCTCCGATCCGATTGGAGCTGTTAATAAGCTCCAATCGGAGTTGTCAACAGCTCCCATCAGAGCTGTTAATAAGCTCCAATCGGAGCTGTCAAACAGCTCCGATTGGAGCTGTTAATAAGCTCCAATCGGAGCTGTGACAGCTCCGATCGGAGCTGTTAATAAGCTCCAATCGGAGCTATTAAACAGCTCCGATTGGAGCTTAAAACAGCTCCGGTCTACAGCTCCTACCGGAGCTGTAATTTTTCCGGTGCCGGAATTAGTTCCGGCACCGAAATTCTCATCTTGGAGAAGGAGAAGATGAACAATAAAAAGAGAAAAGATAAAAAAAAAAAAAAAAGAAAAGAGAAAAGATAGAAAAAAGAAAAGATAAAAAAAGAAAATGAAAAATCTGTACTTTTTGTGCTAAGGGCGTGTTTGGCCGGACAAAAACCGAAAATGAATAACGGGCAAGTGAACTTTTTTCCGGCGATTGGGACTATCTGTAATTGTTAAACTAGCGAGGGAGAATCCGTAATATGAGTTTCTAGTGGGGTGGTTTAATGTAATTTACCCTATTATTAATGTAGCATGGATTACACTTGTCATCTCAAAACAAATTAACTTGAAACGTAATAACGGAATTAGTAGCAAATGCGGAAATTACAACAAACATAAATGCACAACACATAAGTGTAAAAATGCTACACCATACACTCGAGTCGTCATAGATATCGTATTAGACATTTCTTGGAGTTCGAAACCCACCGTGATTGTTCACTGTGTGGAACATTGTAACCCTACACTGCACAACATAGTTGTGCATGCTCTTCTCAGATATGCCGAATGTAATATAATCCTTTTCCAAGTCCAAAATCGTTTCTTTTAAACATCTAGTCGACTCCTCAACAGAAGGATTCTGGCACGATATAACATGAAGTTGTGCAACAACATCTGCAGCTTGATAGATCAGTCCTCTTTGATGTTCACTTAGTTCGGCCTTTGCTCTATCAGCTTTAAGTTGCTCAAGTAGAGAAGGATTTTCAATCCTATTACCATGAACATCATGATACCTACACGTTAAAATATGTGAGAACAAAGTAGGAAAAATAGTTAAAATAATAATCAACTATGAAATGTTACCTTACGCCCCATTTGAGCATGTGCTGAAGTTGTTCATCAAAAATAGCTTCAAACTGAGGATGATTATACATAGTAGCTCTCAAAAACGTTAGTGAATAAGTGTATGTAGTTAAAATCGAACATATGAGTAGTATAATTCTTGGTGAATTGGCTTACAATTTATAGAAATTGTGCATACATATGCATTATAATGCATGTAACTTCACCACACTTGTCAATGCATGCAATTTCAACCACACTTGCAATTTCAAGTCTATAATGTATATATACTGAATGCAGTCAACACTTGTCGTGTATGCGTAAATCAGAATTTTAATTTACTCTGTATTGCAGGAAATAGGATGTTGTTCCCTATCGACTAAGGAGTGAATCCAACTCATTGTTAACCCGAAGACGAATTCATACGATATTTGGAGTTGTATACACGGCTGCATAAGGAACTTAATAATTCCTACTATTTTGATTGTATTATATGCTTAATCATTTTGTATATACATTATTTAGTCTACTACACATTTCATAATAGACAACTTGATAAAAGAAATTGTATGATGACATAATCTGTTATAACACAAAATCAATGCACCTTTTGTTTTTTAAATGTTATCTTGAAGTTTAAATACATTATGACAGACTATCGTAGTATTGTACATCAAACATGTTACTAAATAATATGGACGCCTAATAGAAAAAATAAAAATCAATATTGATGTCGCATATTAAGATATTATATCAACTTATTAGCCACAGTTACAGTAACGGGGCCAATTGGTGGTGTCGAATAGGATCATCAATTCTCTGTTCGCTAGGCAATAGTGACACCCAATTTTCGACATTCAGTTATATATTTCCGTCCACTACATGTGCCTTCATATGCACGCATTATTGATATACCGTCTTCCCTCACTTGTGGATCATGCATGTGCCACATCTTGAACACACAACTCAAATACGATGTTTCCACATAACCAGCTAACATTGCCCGTTGAAGGAACTGTTGGGCAGTTTCATATTTTTTATAGAAGAAGTAATCTATCTGCATCAATATTTGTTGAAATTTTTGTTAGTAAGGATGTAAGAAAAAAATGTTTATGCTGAAGAATTAGTAAGTTCGACTTACCAAGGCATATCTGTATAGTAAGTCTGGGTTACCATGTTGAAGACACTTGGCATGGAGAAGTAATTCGGATGATGAAACACTCTTTGAATGAAATAACTCGAACTTCATATAGCGGTAAACGAAGGGCTTTGTTGATAGTTTATTCAGGCGTTTGCAACTGTAGATAAATCGATGCGATAAAATAAAAATTATATGGAAATCAGACAATTCAAAATAGCTTGTTGAATGTAATAAATTCTCACGTTAACTGAAGTACAACAATCGATTCTGATGAGTCCACAGCAACACGTTGAATGATTTTTCTAACCAAATCCGTTGGAATAGATAATAGCCGACTATGTTGTTTACGGGTGATTTCTTTGCGCTTACGAACATGAACGATGGCCCTGCAGATCCTGTTCTTGGACTTTGAGACGTCAACATCCATCTGAACGTCGGTTTCAATATATATTGCTCTTAAATTCGTGGACATAAACTATGATAGTAGCAAAGACTATTTATAATGTAATGTATAGAGTATATTAGGTAATGATTATGCAATACAATATTTATTCCAGATATATGTATATTTGGAGGTTATGTAATTGTATTTAACTCCTAATTTAAACAATTAATGTGTTGACTAAACGATTTGTTGAATTACCAAAACTTTGGTATTATTAAATACATACCAAAGATATACAACTATGAGATCAAGTGGAAATAATAAATATTATGTCAATATTTTAATATCAAATCTGTTTTATAAAGGTAAAAAAATAAAAACACAAAAAACGTAAGAAAAAAGAAAAAAGAAAAAGAAACTGTAATAATCGTAGATAATCGATACAAGCAAAAATGAATTATACAACGATTCGATGAATTAAATCTCATCTATAGCCGTATGAAATTCATAAGCACGACTATATCATAATACTTCCTGGTCTGCCAAACAATAAAACACAAGCCGTCATCTATATCATCCATCCCCACTATATGATCATCGTTGCAAAATTTGGAACATTCAAATCCAAAGAAAAGATACCACGATTTAAATCGTGAAGCTGGCCTAATAATTTTTTTCTATAAATCTTCAAACGGGACAACCCTCTTGGCATTGTTGCAATCTCTTTGAAGAGACGTAAACCATGTTGTCGAATTTGTTCATCACCATTCAACATTTTAACTATGCATGATAAATATTTGGCCATTGGATGTGATGCTTCGGTTAGAATTCGCAACAACTCTTCGACCCTATGGAAGATCTCATACTGGAAAAAATCCATCTACAATATAAAATCAAATAATATTAGCAAACAGGTTTAGAAAATAAATATTTAAAACAGTAGTATGAACAAAAAAGTGTCACTTACGATTAACATCATGTAGTAGAAATCTGGAGTTGCTAGTTCTTCATTCCGGACGAATGCAAGATCAAACCTCACATAGAAGCCACCCTGATTGAACATACGCCCAAAACAATACATGCTACGTAAAATAAGAAATGATTAATTAGTATTACCACATACCGTTAAAATCAGTGCTAACGAATAAAACAATTCATTATACTATGAATCTCACCACATAGTGAGAGCGAAATACTGTCGATCCAGCCACCCAACACAATTAACAACAAATACTTCAAATGAATCTTCCTCTCTTCTTCAACAGATTTCATCGCCACGAAACCAACCGACCCCCCATAATTCTTGAACGATTAAAAATATAGGTTCGGTTGTAAAATGTCGAATGAAATATAGCACTGATTTTAAAATGAAGAAGAGCATCCCGATTGCTAGCTATATATAAGAGGTTTTTAGGGCTTAAAAAAGAACCTCAATCAGTACACTAATTTTATTCTCGTATCAATTTGATTTGATATTATTCCCCACAAATAAGTAAATTCATAAACATTTCATATACTGGTATAGAAGCATTGATGAGGCTTGGGCGTGTATGGAATGGAATGGAGGAGAATAGGACTAACCAAAACGGGTAGTATATATTTTCTATATTTAGATTAAATCATCAGTGAATTGGCGTGACTGATTCAGCTGTGCATGGACATTTTAGAAAGACACTAAATTGAAGACTTACCAAAATAACATATAGAAAATTGTTACGAAAAGAAATTTTAAATCAAATACCTATAATTGATGTTGTCAACAATGAATGATTGAAAAGTTGTGGTCGAGTGGAATGTGGTGATGCTCATGATATATGCCACCTGGGTTCAATTTCCTTTGGCCACAACTTTTTTTTTTTTTTGTTTTTTATATGATTTATTCGATTAATCACTGATTTAATAATTAATATTCTAGAGTAATTGCTACACAAAAAAACTTAATTGTTAATAAATAAAATTAAAAGCATAAAATATTAAATCAAACACCAATACTTGATGTTGTCAATAATTAACGAATGAAAAGTTGTGGCCGAATGGAATGTTGTGATGTTAATGATATATGCCACCCAGGTTCAAATCACTCTGGCCACAACTTCTTTTTTTTTAATTAAATGATTTATTCGACTAATCACTGATTTAATAATTAATAATCTAGAGTAATAATTACGGAAAAAAAAACTTAATTGTTATTAAATAAAATTAAAAATTCTTCAATATTAAACCAAACACCAATACTTGATGATGTCAATAATGAACGATTGAAAATTTGGGGCCGAGTGAAATGTGGTGATGTTCATGGTATATGCCACCCGGGTTCAATTCCCTCTGGCCACAGCTTTTGTGATTTTTTTTAAAAAAATTTCTTACTTCAATTAAAAACAAATATTATTCGAAAATAAAACACAAATAAATTAATCATCAGGTAATTGCATTCTGGATATAAGTATTTGTAGAACCGAGAAGATAAAATATTTGAAACAACTTTATTAATATTGATATTACATCATATATATAACCATATAAATCAAAGAAGAACATTGAGAATTATTGGGGTCGAGGCTTATGATCATGATTCAGTCTGTGTGATCATAAGTGAATCGAAAGTCAGACACCTCAACGGAGTTTCCTGTGCCATTTAGTGCACCACGTGATGTAGCGACGCAAAAGCCACCAGGTTCATTCCCAATGTTGTTATGAAAATGGACTGTACCACCAATTGTCTCAATGTGTTTTTTATCAATCCAGGATCATATTCAGAACCAGTTGAGGATAGGATGAACACGTTGGGATTATTCTCCATGATTTTCTCTTTCATGTAGGATGTGAAATCAATAGATGGCTCATCAATTGGTTGTGCAGCATTTATCCACATCACTTTTGTCTCTTCCTCTTGATCGAGATGGATGTTCTTCTGTTTCATCGAACATGTTATTGTCCCGTCTTCCTTGCATACAAACTTGATCTTCATCTTCATTTGACTCTTGATGTTTATAATTTTTCAGCACGCCAGACCTCTGTGGTGACTAATTTCATTGTTGCCAACGATGAGAATGGTTTCTGCCTGAACTTGCGCCATCTTTCGATTCTTTTGGTTAGTAGTTCCTTCTGCTCTCTGATTTTATTTCAGAATTTAGTGTTCTTCTATGATGAAAAACGTTTTTGTGTAGTATTTTATTTATAGATGGAGGAAAGATACCAAATTTGAAGAGGCGCCTTCTTCAATAGTTGTGACTTTTCATTTGCAAACATTAACTTAAAGAGATGCACTCCTTCACAGATTTAATCCAAGTGTTGTGTCTCTTGAATATCAAAAGACCTGACTTTTCATCTTTAATCGAACAGTTCTAAATAATAATAATTCGATTCATTAGATAATTTCTAATAATTCGAATATTACAAAACTCAAAGCAAAATAATAATAATAATAATAATAATAATAATAATAATAATAATAATAATATTAATAATTATTATAATAATGTAATCTGATTTGATAAATAAAATAAAAATAAAAGATTCAAGGTTACATAGATCATTACTTCATAACTAAAGGCCTTCAATAGAAGACTGAAAATAGAAATAACGATTGAATGTTCGAATCTCAATGTCAGCAAGGCATTTGTAGCATGTAGTATCGTTATAGTGACCACACTTTGTCCACTCTTTACTACAAAATGAAGGAATATCAAAATTGTTCTCGAATACTCCATCATGTATCTTGTAAATTTGAGTGCATAGCGACTGTCGCCACATCTTGATACTCGTCAATCCTCCACGACTGCTCGCTACTTCTTTGAAGACAGTGAAGCCTTGTTGCCTCACTGCACTATTCGGATCGACCATTCTACAAATACACGAAGCATACGCAACCATTTTGTGAGAGTGCTTCTCAAGCATCTTAAGCAAATAAGGCACTCTGCGAAAAATTTTGTACTCGAACACATCAACCTGTAGAATATAGTTAAGAAGTTGAATATAAAATTTGTTCAAATATACACGTAGAAATAAGTAATCAACCAAATACATACTATGAGCATGCTATAGTAAGTGTCCAACGATGCCAATGGATGAATTGGGATTGAAGAGACGTCAAGATCCTCATAAAATCGATCAATACCAAACATGATCTTGAACGCTTTCATGCTGCAGTTTACAGAAATACAAACATCCATCAAGATCCAATAATAAAAAATTCGTATAATTTAAAATAAAAAATCTAAGAAATCAAAATATTATTCATACCAAATGAGCACTTCACCACCATAAACGTAACTGTTGAGAGTGACTATCAACATCAAGATAGAGTGCTCAAACGTTCCCTCGTCAATTATTTTTTGGAACATTCGAACTCGATTCTCAATATTCGACTGAGCCGCCTCCAAACCAAATTGAGTCCTCATTTTCGCACTATGTAGTGATGATTTCAATTAAACAGACTTCAATTTTATAGTACATTGTTAGTAGTCTAAATATGGTACCCTCATTACTGTAAAATCGAATTGTTTATATATAATGTCTGGCTAAAAAAAATATTGAATTCTAAATATGGTTAAGATTGTAAAAGTGTTAGACTAATGGAAAGTATTAAATCACAGATCTCGTATATAAATATGGTGCTCGAGAGTTTTGGCATCAACAAAATATGGTGCTCGAGATTTTCATATCGTTTTCGTATATAAGTTGGCACGTTAATTGAATTGATTATGCAAAATCTCAAGCCAACGAATTTTTACAAAGATACTGACCTAGGATTCAGTCAAACTAAATCCTTTAAATTTAGAGAGTTTTAAATACAAAAGAATCGAGAATCAATACCATAATCATGATAAAGCGTGTAGTAAAATAAATGCAGAGGCATAGTAAACCAAGTACCAGTATCAAATGTTATCAACAATAAATGATTAAAAAGCTGTGGCCGAGTGGAATGTAGGATCTTCATCATCCTCACCACCCGGTTTCAATTCCCTCCGGCCACAGTTTTTACTTATGGATTATTTTTTTTATCATACGACGGATTCTAAAAAGAGATTATTGTCAAATAGAGAACATAAACAAAATAACCACTGATTTAAACATATAGCAACGTGACAATCTTCCAAATCCAACTTTTCTTAATGCTCAAATGTATAGTAATGTATTTAAACGGCACAGATTGTAGATTTTGGTCATCTTTCTCTTAACTCATACAATTAAAGTCTGATGTAATCGTAGCCAAATTCAATTATAAATTTTCAGAAACTTAATCATGTTTATAACAACATATTATATGATGAAATAAACAGTTACGGATGAAGCCAAATTCAAAACACGAATGAAAGTTTATGCGAAAATTCCACTATAACAATATTCCGTAGATTATATTTCAGATATAGCTATGTAAAATTCATGAGATTGAACAAACAAAGAAGAATATGTATATGGAATAAACTAAAAAACGACACTAATCGAAATAATAATCAATTGTTCATGAGGCGAAAATAAATCATGTTCATACAACGAATCATGTTTATAACAACATATTATATGATGAAATAAAAAGTTACGGATCAAAGCCAAATTCAAAACACGAATGAAACCAAATTCAAAACACGAATGAAAGCTTATGGAAAAATTTCACTATAACAATATTCCATAGATTAAATTTCAGATATAGCTATGTAATATTCATGAGCTCGAACACACAAAGACGAATATGTATATGGAATAAACTCAATAATGACATTAATCGAAATAATAATCAATTGTTCATGAGGCGAAAATAAATCATGTTCATAAAACGAATCAATTGTATCTGGAAATTGGAAAATTACATGATTCAAAAGATTAGATTTCAACTATAGCCGCGTGAAACTCATTAGAACGACTATAGCATAGGACTTCACGATCTGCCAAACAATCAAGACACAAACCGTCATCTAATCCCCCCTCCCCAACAATATAATCCTCACAACAAAATTTCGGAATGTTAAAATTCAAAGCAAACACACCATGATTTAATTGACAAAGCTGCTTTAAGAGATATTGTCTAAATTTCTTCAAACAAAACAATCCTCCAGGCACCGTTGCAATTTCTTTAAAGAGACATAATCCCCGTTGTCTTACTTCTTCTTCATCACTCAACATTCTAACTATGCATGATGCATATCTGGTCATTCGATGTCTAGCAGCGGTTAAATGTCCTAGAAGGCGTTCGACCCTATGAAAGTTATGGTACGCAAACACATCGATCTACAAAAAAATGAAGCAAACATTAGACAACAGGTTTAAACAATTATTGTACAAAATTAATAATCATTACAAAAGATGAAACTTACAATTAGCATCATGTAGTAGAAATTAGGAGTTGCTAATGGCTCGTTAGAGATAGATGAAAGATCAAAGCTCTCATAAAATCCTTCGTAATCAAACACGGTCCTGAATGAGTCCATACTGAAAAAGAAAAAAAAAGTGTTATTAGCGAATGAAAACAATAATAAAATCGACAAAGAACTTGAGGATTGAGAATTTACCACACAATGATCGAAATAGAGTCGATCCAGCCATTGAATGCAAGAAGCAACAAACATTTCAAATGACTTTTTTTATGCTGTTCATACGAAGTTGTTGAACCTACGGAACCCTGCGGACCACTCATTGCCTCTTAGTTCGAATTCAACTGATTTCTAAAGACAAATTCGAAAATTGGTAGAGAGGATATAGAATGAGGTTAGCTATATATAATTGTTTTTTAGGGTTTAGAAGATCCTTAATTCCAGCAATGATTTTTGCTCCGTTTGAATTTTAAAATTACTTACCACAATAAAGCAAGAAATCTAAACATTCCATATATTTTGATTTTCAGCATTGATGAGGCGTGCATGGAAAGAAAGGAAAGACAATAAAACTTAAGACTTACCAAAATAACTTATAGAAATTGTTACGAACAAAAACATTAAATCAAACACCAATACTTGATGTTGTCAATAATGAATGATTGAAAAGCTGTGGCTGAGTGGAATGTGGTGATGTTCATGATATATGCCACTTGGGTTCAATTCCCTCTGGCCACAACCTTTTTTTTTTTTTTTCCAGTTAAATGATTTATTCGATTAATCACTGATTTAATAATTAATAATCTAGAGTAATTATTACGGAAAAAAACTTAATTGTTAATAAATAAAATTAAAAGCATAAAATATTATATCAAACACCAATACTTGATGTTGTCAACAATGAACGATTGAAAAGCTATGGTCGAGTGGAATGTGGTGATATTCATAGTATATGCCACCCGGGTTCAATTCTCTCTGACCACAGCTTTTGCGGATTTATTTTAAATTTATTCTTTCCATGAATTTGCAAAAAAAATTATTCTTAAAATCAAAAACACAAATAATTTAATCACTGATTTATTAAATATCATTTTTCAATAATTAAAATTAATTGTGAATGAATAAAGAAGAATTAAAATTACCAAAATTAGATGAATGAAAACTTACCAAAACAAATGAAATTGAGTCTTTTCCATGAGCTCAAAATTTTTGACAAATAGTGTGAAAGCTCTTGAGAATGAAATTGAGGTCTCATAGACCCCTAGCTTTCATGTATATATAGATAGATAGATTTGAGTGTTTGCAAATATTTAATAAAATTGATTATCTATTTTTATACCACAATAATTAATTTATTGGAGTTTGATTTCTCTGCTTGTGCGTTTGTTTCTTTATAATTAAGCAGACTGACCGCCGTAAGCTAAAAGCATCATGGGAGATGCTTTTGGAGCTTTAACCAATTAAAGAAAATTAGAAAGGTAATAAAATATTAAATAAAATAAATTATAAATATTTAAGTGCTTATTTTTATTTTAACCAAACACTAAAATATTGTTTAATTTTAACTTATAGTATGTTTACCAAACACCACGTACTTTTGATCATAATCAGATTATTTGAATTTTAAACAAAAGAAAAAAATTGATTGTAATAACCTTTTTGCAAACACAATAAGAGTAAATTCAACACATACCTCCTCAGGGTTTGATGAATTTTGTGTGAGTAATGAACTAATTAGATCGATCGGGACTTGATCTTTAAGCTAATCTAACTCGCCCGTTCAGCAGCTGGTCCAAATTTTATATGATTGATTTATTGTTGGAAATTTTATATTTCAAAATATTTTTATTAAATGTCACCACAATCTAAAATGGGCCCATCTAAAAATAATTATCTATCAAATTTGGATTGGAGATGTTTTTCTTATTTTCCGGTTATTGAGATTTAATCTTAGTTTTAGTAACTTAAAAAACTGTCAAGTTTGTTATTTAACAAACCGAAAAACTTCCTTAGTCTCTTTACTGGGTTTTTGACTCCATCTAAATCCCTGCCGGCATTTACTATAAAAGGTCAATATATGTTCTCATTAGTGGATGGATGGACGATTTTTTTTTCTCTCAAAAACCTCTCTTAAGCACTTGTTCTTTATTTTTCTTGAAAAATTATTTACTCGGGTTAAAACATTTTATTTCTACGGAGTCAATGATATTCAGTTTATAAACTGAAGAATATGTTTAATCCTGGAAGGAGTTCGACCGTTAGGCGAATAATCCTTTAGGAAAAATGCGTAATTGCATGACTCGCTCTATTGGTGATTTCATTAACGTTTATTTGTTTGCATTTACCCAGGTTTTCCACATTTATGATCTGATCGACGAAAAACTAATGATTTGTTTAACATTCCCAATTCACTATTTGCAGATTTTTACATTTTCATAAACATGTTTGGTAATTACGAGTCTAACATAATTGAATGCATGTAATTACCAACATGTTTATGAAATAGATCCGATGTTTGTTATTTTTACCATTTAATTCATTAGGATCCAAATTGATTTTTTGTCTGTATCATTATTAGATGACCAAGATAAAATTTGTGGTGATATTTGCAAAAATTAGACTTTGTTTCTTTTTAGCAGGAAAACATCATATACTAATGAATGATCAAACAAATTAAGCTGCATCTTGATAGCGAAATGGTAAACACAGCTGAGCAAAGAAAAACTTTGTAAAAAAACAGAATAAGTAATACTATGTTTTTCTCCTAATTCTCTTTCAAAGTTCGACAGGCATTAACTAATTAAACATATAACGAAAACTTTATAAACATGAATATATATCTGATGTCTTTCTTCATTTGACACAACTGATTTTCTGCAGTTTACTCTGTTTTCCACATATATATATATATATATATATATATATATATATATATATATATATATATATATATATATATATATATATATATATATATATATATATATAGATTCATTTATGACAAATTGGTCCTGATTATCTAAATTCTAAATTATTTATCAACAGAATATTCAAACGACAATTTAAATCTGTAGGGGCTGAATATATACAATTAAGTTGTGGTGAAACAAGTGTTGACTCTATATATAATACTGATGTGGATGTTTTAATTATTAATTTTTCTTTCCCCTTACATTTTCAAATATCAAATATTACAACTTGCTGATTATCAATAATGAACATTAAGGCCGGACAAAGAAACTAAAAATCAATATCTGACAAGATTTTGATTTTTCCCAATAAACACGCAATCTGTATATAAAGTATTTTTTTGATAATAATATATTACTCGTATTATTTACTAATATTATAAACAATTTGGTTGATTCAGTTTACCTGGTTGATGATTCTGAAACCTATCTGAACTAGAATCTCGTTTTCTGCACCCGTGCAAAATCTGATATGATTCTCAACTGCTTTGTACGTTACATTATTATTCTGGTTATCTATACCCGGTGTTTGACTTTGAACTGGACTTTGGTATTTTGTTAAATTTAACAAAAGCCGTAATAGTGCCTAAACTAAAGTTTTGTTAGTTTAATTTTTGATGTTTTAGTAGGGTTTGAATTAAGGGGTTTGAGTGGTAGGGTAGTAGGATTTTTATAGGTATAATGATGAGTGTTGTAATAGAATGTGTAAGAGAATGTTTGTTTGATTTGTTTAATTATGTGTTGGCATGTATTGGGATTGGTGAGAGATTGTGTGGGGTTGTTTAAATAGTAGGAGGATTATTTATTGTTGAGTTGAATTGGTTTATTATAAATAAAAAATCTGAATAATGTAATCTACATAAAAAAAAAAAAAACGTAATTTTTTTTTTCCGTTTTTTTTTAAAAAACAAACAGCGACATTTTGCAACAAATACGGATTGAAATTAATAAAATAAAATAACAAAATAATATTAGAAACATATAATTGGAAATTCGTTAATGCAAAGTTCATTACGATAAGGCAAAGTAACAGTCACACATGTTTAGAAATAATAATACGGGTACACACTGAACCCTTTAGTTGCGGTTACATATTAAAGTAGCGCATGTTATTGGAGCTTTTGAACATTATTACGCAAGGGAATTGCTTAGCATTACGGAACGGGAATTATGTTGCCTTTTGTGCTAGGCTCCGTTCCATTATGGCTCTTTCCGACAAAGAGTCAACATGTCTCCAATCTGCTGGAACTTGAAGAAAATCATCTCATCGGGAACTCGACGGCATTCATTGACATCGTAGTAGGCGGGGCGGACCAAATCACCATTCGGCTTCACAATCCAACTTGGCTCTGTGGGTTTTTTTTCTGAAGCGCGTTGAAACTCATATTTCATAATATTTTACCTGGTAACCAGATGAGCCATGTAAAATCCCAGAAATTTATTTTGCTTATTTAATACTTTATTTATTAAAAAGGTATTATTAAGTAGAATATTAAAAGAAGTGGGTTTAATAAGTCAAATAAGAAAAGGAGTGGGAATTAAGTAAATTTCCTATTTAGACTTTTTTCACTTATTATATATATTCTTCAGATACTACGTTCAGCTCAGAAGAAATTTACGTTTCGTTGTTTGGGTCTCCAGCGCCGCTCATCCAAATTTTTGTAACTGTTCTGAATCTGAATTTCAAGGTAATTTCTCTGTCCTCTCGTCCTTCAGCTTTTCACGTATTGGTCAAGATCAATTGTTTATTGTGTATGATTTCATCATAAATCTTACTGCTTCGTACTTTTGTGACAGCTTCGTACTTTTGTGAGGAATTATACTTCACTTGTCAATTTGCTCGGTAAATTGGGGTTCAAGGGCCTATTTCAGGGGCTTATTCATGCAATTTACCATCCATTCCTTTTCCAATTCAATTTCTCCGTATGCATGCATCGAATTTTGTTTGTCCTTTTCCAGTGATGATGTCATGCTGATGCCGTGACCCACTAGCTCTTGTTCCCTTACCTTGATTTATTTGTTTTGCTCTGTTTAAGTTCAGCTGTTAGTGTAGTTTTCGCGTAGTAATTATACTACTCTGTTTTGTTAGGTGTTTAGACCGAGGTTAGAAGCTTGTGAGTTTTGGAGCTTACGGTTTAGTTGAGGTAAGGGAATATTCTGACACCAAAGCTTATATTTTCTTGTACTATTATTACCTATAAAAAATATGATTTATTGTATAATCAAGTTTTGTGAATGATTTTGATAAAAACTATTATATCAAGTTATGGGGCTTGATATAGTAGGAAAATAAGGATCAAGTGTGTTACCCAAATTAAATGTTTTGAAATTGTGCATGTGATAAAAGTAAACCGTTTTTGTCTAGTGCATGGACTAATGTTATATTTGAGCTCCAGATGTGCCTGTGAACCGTTCTGTACCCTTCGGGGAATTTTGTCGTGCTAGGCCTTTCTGTTATGCCCTTTGGTAGGGTACTTTGTTTTGTTCTATTATGTAAAGTCGATCTCTGTGCCACCGGACTTATACTAGTGGCCATAGGTACATGCCTGTTGAGCCGAAATGTTTCGTTACGTTTTCCATGCACCTTTTGTTACGTGTGATATTATTGTATGTATATATATATGATTTTGAAGCATTACTTGATCCAGGTGGAGGTGCCAGGATATTCTCTTACTGAGTTTGTAGCTCACCCCTTACTCCTTTTTTTTACAGACGGTCAGCAGGGTGAGCAGTGTTAGAGTTTGCTTGGGAGTTTTCGAGTTATTGTTCTTTGTAGGATTTCTTTTTGTTCAGACCTGGCTCTTAGGTTTGTTAGAGCTAGAGGCTTGTAGCTAGTTTCGAAGACTGTTGTTTTGGGTTTTAGTTTGCTCTGATATTTACTCTTGGACACAGTTCCTTTTCAAAAAGTTTATGTTTCCGTAAAGTTATGCTTATGTTTCGTTGAGAATTCGTGTTGGCGTAAGACCATCTTACGATACACGGTCGGTCGCGTCTTTTGAAATTCTTTAAAAATCGTATTTTGGTTTTGTGGCGTGACAAAAGTGGTATCAGAGCTAGGTTTGAATCTTTTGGGTGTCTAGACCTCCTTAGGACTTGATCTTGAAAGTTTAGTTTAGGAGTTTGCCTTTTATATTGTTAGGAACTTTGCGTTTCGTTCTTAATCCTTTGGTTAACTCTGCAACAGTGCGATAATGGCTGGTCGTAAGAAAAGAGGAAGAGGTGGAGGCAACGGAGGTCGGACTGGTGGTCGCCATGGAGACGAACGTGAGAACCCGAAAGCGATGTATCGATCTCCATCACCTCCTCCGCAGCAGGATGATGCTGCTAGAGCACTGAATGCGGTTGCAACCTTGTTGGAGCAGCAACAACAGTTGTTGGCACCGAGACAGTCCTCGGTTTCATGCTTTGAGAGGTTTCAGAGGACTCACTATCCGGAGTTTGAGGGTGGTTCGGATCCACTTAAGGCTGAAAAATGGATCACAGGAATCGAAGAGAGGTTTCGGGCATTGGAGTTTCCAGAGGAAGTTTGGTTGAGGGTCACTGTCCCTCATTTAGCTGGGAATGCTAAGTTCTGGTGGGATGCGACGAAGATTACCCAGGAGAGTGCCGCCAACCCGATGACTTGGGTGCGATTCAAAGAACTTTTTCTTCAGCAGTACTTTCCCGAGTCCACGAAGTTAGAGTTGCAGCTGCAGTTCCTTAACCTGAAACAGGGGGATATGAGTGTTTTGGATTTGGTGGATAAGTTCCATGAGTTGGGACGTTTTTCCCCAGCTTACATGGCGTCCGAAAGCAGCAAAGTCACTTTATTTTGCAATTGTTTGAGGGAGGATATTCGTATGAGTCTGGTCCCTCACATGGATAAGTCGCTAGTTGATGCGGCGGAGCGTGCAAAGGTTGTGGAGAGGGTACTGCCAAAGAATCTACCACCGAAGAGAGATTTGAAGAGGCCGCATGATCAGTTTCGCAGAGGCAACAACTCAGGTGGCAACAAAGTGGCTAAAGGAGATGGGGCTCGTTTTGTATCGAAGTTTTGTCAGAACTGTCAGAGGAATCATCCTGGGGAGTGTCGCTGGAAGACACGTGGTTGCTTTCGTTGTGGTGATACGCGTCACCAGATTAGGGATTGTCCAAAAAATGACCAAGGGCAGCAGTCTGCAGTAGCACCTGGGGGTCGAGCACCAAACAAAGGGAAAAGCAATGGAAGGGTTTTTACAATCACCCAAGGCGATGCTAATGCTAGTACCGACGTTGTTACAGGTACCCTTTCAGTTAATTCTGCTGAGGCTTATGTGTTATTTGATTCTGGTGCTTCTCATTCGTTTATTTCCAGAAAGTTTGTCCAGTCAAAGAACTTTTTGCTTTCTAAACTTATGGATTCTATGCATGTAACTACTCCTGTGAAAAAGAATGTTGTGTGTGATGACTATTGTAAAGAGTGCATAGTTCGCATAGGTGAGAAAGAGTTTAGTGCCGATTTAGTAGTACTCGATATGTTAGACTTTGATGTAATTCTGGGGATGGACTGGTTATCGAAGTACCATGCTAAGATAGATTGTTTCGAGAAGAGGATCTATTTCCAAGTTCCAGGACAGTCTGAAGCAATGTTCCAGGGAGATGTGTCTACTCAAAAGTCTTGTGTGCCGATAATTTCAGCTGTGCAAGCTCGAAAAGCTTTGAGACAGGGTTGTACCGGCTTTATAGTTTGTGCAATTGATTCCCGGAAGAAAAATTTAGAGTTGGATGATATTCCGATCGTTCAAGAGTATCCTGATGTGTTTCCCGAAGATTTACCGGGTGTACCCCCGGACAGAAATATTGAGTTTGAGATTAAACTTGCCCCGGGTACGGAACCGATTTCGAAGGCACCGTATAGATAGGCACTAGCGGAGTTGCGAGAACTTAAAGTTCAACTTCAGGAGTTACTCGACAAGGGTTTTATTCGACCCAGTGTATCTCCATGGGGAGCCCCGGTGTTATTCATGAAGAAGAAGGATGGAAGTATGCGCCTTTGTATCGACTATCGAGAGCTGAACAAAGTTACCGTAAAGAATAGGTATCCTCTTCCGAGGATAGATGATTTGTTTGACCAGCTGCGAGGTGCTAAGGTCTTCTCAAAGATCGACTTGAGATCTGGCTACCATCAATTAAAAATTAAAGCTGGAGATGTGCCTAAGTCAGCTTTTCGCACGAGGTATGGCCACTATGAATTCGTTGTTATGCCTTTTGGTCTAACCAATGCTCCTGCAGCGTTTATGGACTTGATGAATACGGTCTTCAAGCAGTACCTAGACCAGTTTGTGGTGGTCTTTATTGATGACATTCTGATTTATTCGAAGAGTGAAGAGGAGCATGCAGAACACTTGAGGTTGGTAATGGAAAGACTGAGAGAAGAGCAGTTGTTTGCGAAATTCAGTAAGTGTGAGTTCTGGTTGGATAGTGTTGCATTTCTGGGCCATGTCGTATCTAGTGAAGGAATTTCTGTTGATCCGTCTAAGGTGGAAGCCATGACGAGTTGGCCTCGTCCAACCAATGTGACTGAAGTAAGGAGTTTTCTCGGTTTGGCCGGTTATTACAGGAAGTTTGTTGAAGGGTTCTCCTTATTATCCTTGCCCTTGACTCGGTTGACTCAGAAAGGAGTCAAGTTTGAGTGGTCTGATGAGTGCGCCAAGAGTTTCGAAGAGCTAAAAAAAAATAAAAATTCTCCGAATTGGTATATAAGGAGCAAACAGTGGCAACTTTCGAGTGTATCCATTGATTTCCTTCAGTGCATGAGAACGGAAGCATAGCAGAATATAATGTAGCCGGTTTAAGAATAGTAAACCCAAACAGCCTAGAACCAATTTCTTTCATTTTACGTGCTTTTTATATGCTGGAATGAGAGTGTATGATGGGATGCTCGTAAACATAACGTTAAAGTGATAATAAGTTACACATAAAAAAGACATGTGATGAAGAACGAAATTGACATAAAACTCAATTGCATGTAACTAAAGACATGTAATAAAGCACCAAGTAGACATAGCAACTCAAATGCATGTAATGAAGCTAATTACTCTATGAAGGTAATGAAATGTGCACCTTAACGTTAAAAGAAAATTCAAGTGGGAGTGGGGGGATGTCGACTGTTTGCAAAAGAAAGCTGGGGAGGATAGTAGTAGAGTAGTGTTTCTTGTGTGTTTTAGGTGAAAGGAAATGAAAGTGAATGATGCACATTTATAGTAAGGAAGGGATGCTTTGGAAGTTGTAGTTGTGTCCCTATTTGAAGCTAAGTGTCAAAATGGGAATTAAAAATTTGGTCAAAAGTGTGATAATGGTTTGATGTTGGGAAACATGAATGACAATAGGCACTCATGTCCCAACATGAGTAGTTATTTCCACTGAAGTAAATGAAGCTAATATTTTTGAAAGATTTGTATGTAATGACAAATGACATGCAAAATCCCAACATCCCTACCACAAACTAAAGTAGAATGTGGCACACCTCAACCCAATATGACAAGTTAGGTCAGATATATTCACAAGGCAACTACTCTACAATGCAAGTTGGGAAAAATAAAACAAAGGAAAATTCATCAGTATAGACATAACAGTTTAGAATGCAAGTTGGCTCAGATTTTTATCAATAAAACTCAGAAATGGATGGCTGTGCAAAACTAACAAAGGCATCCGCCATGGCTGCGATAGAAATCGCCTACCCAAGATACGGTGTAGCTCATATGCTAATTGTACTACTCAACCGTCGTTTATAACCCATGCATGCAATCATCATCGCCAACGTTCTATTTTCCCACTACAATAATGCAAAATGACATGGTAATGCATATTATAATGCATGCATATGTTATAACTTTTCTGACTAGCCTGTTTGGGTCTGCTTTTGTGAAAACCGAACACATCATACCGTGCAAAGGCAGCAACGCCATGACTGCTCGACTGGAACGACAGTTGAGCCACGCCAAGATACGACGCTGATATAACCCTGTTATTCACATGCAAGAGAGGTACAGATAGTATAAGCATCCTAAATTAAATACTGCCATGCATTAAAACTGAGAGCATTGTCACGAGTCCAACACCTTTGAGTACAATGTGCCGTAATGTGGTTCAAGAGCTGCCAAGGAAGACAATCCGGCAACTCCACAACTCCCTCTCTGGCCTAATCAGTGTCCACAAAAAATAAACGCAGACATCAGGTTGTTTGGCTTTGAACTGGCTTGTGGTTGTTTTGGTAAATAGGGGACATCATAGCCAACTATTGCAAAGCCAACATGAACTATAGACATCACAATAATGCAAACTGCAACAACCCAACTATTGCAAAGCCAACATGAACTATAACTAACCCTATTACAGAATTAAAAAACACTACACTTATGAATATCATAGCAAAGTGGATCCAAACAAGCCTAAAAAAAGCAAATTGGACACAGAAACAATCTTCATCATAAAATAGCTTGGAATCAGAGGATCAAACAACAAAAAACGAAAACATACAAATATATGGAAATAAACGTGAAACCCCACAACAACAACATAGAAAATTGCATCCAAAGCAGGCTGCCTTCAACCAGAAATAAAAAGAAAAAATTGAAAAAAAAACCTAATCCCTAATTTTTTTTTCCCATATTAAAGAAACTAAATTACACATGCAATAATCAAACGCCCAAATCGATTAGCAAAGAGAAATCCATACAAGAAAAATACATAAGACACAGTAAAAAATACTCAGAAAAATAATATCTTAATGAAATTCCAAGTGTAAAGACAAAGGATTAGAGTTTAGAGAACTCATCTTATTGTTATGTAAGTCCACTCAATTCGACCAGTTAAGAAAAGCCGGAAACCTCCAATGGATCAGAAAACAGACCAAAAAAACAAAACCGCCGGGAAACTCCAGTAGTGTCACCGTACGAGTTCTCTCCACCACGGGTCGTTCATGGCCTCTCCAATGTTGACGAACGCGCCGCCGGAAAGCTCCAGCGCCGACCATCGATTTGGGAAGTCAACCGTTTTGAGATTTGGTTCCGATAGGATTGTAGATCGGGACGAGGGGAGTCTAATGGTGTGTTTGGTTTCGTCGTGGGTGGCCTAACGGTGGAGATTTAGCCGGAAATCTTTTCCCGGTGGCCATGGAAGTCGGTGAGAAGAGATAGGAGGGAGAGAGACAAGAGACTGAAATGGCAGGCTAGAGAGAGAAAGAAATTTTGGAAATGGCAAATAGTAACTCGGGTTATGTCTTTTGTTATTTAACAAAAGCTAGTTCAGACCCAACAACACCGATATATGAAAATAACAAAATACCACAAGCCAGTTTAAACCCAAACAGACCGATACCTTTTTTCTTAATATTTAAATATTCTGGTTTTCAAATGGTTGGAATGTATTTTATCAAATAAAAACTTATAAATGCAAATTAAAATGGATTAATTACTTGGAAAATAATTGAATTGTTGGTGAATATTTATTTAAAAAGTATCAATATTATCTAATGATTTTAACATTATTTCATATTCGCTACTTCAAGTAATATTATATTTCATATATCTCAATACATATCTATTATATTTTCTTAAATGATACGATGTGAGTAACTCAATATCACACTATTTACTATTTCAATTAAACATTATTACAAAATCATTTTATGTGATAACTAACATTCATAATTTTATATTTAACACCACATTTACGTTGTTTTTTAATTGTGTCGAAAAATTATGAACGTTTACCATCATACCACCGGTAACGGTTATTATGCATTTTTGGACAGTAAACAGTTAGAAAAATTCTTAACCACCAGCGGACGGTACAGTAAGCGCGTTAAGTAAATTTTTTACCATTACCGCCGGTGCTCATCCCTAGTGTTTATTAGTTTAGTTGTGAGATCAAAGTTTGTCAAAATAGGACACAAAGAATCTAAAAAATTAGACGAAAAAGGAATATGTAAACAATTTTTAAAAAAATAAATAAGTATGATTTTTGTGCGCATTCCTTGATACTTCCTCCATTTTATTACAAACTTCCTCTTTGGTCAACGAAATTCATGTTTGACCCGTATATGACACGTAAATTATATTGATAAAAAAAATTTAAAAAAATATTACAAATACTACTAACTTATAAACTTTAATTATATATTTTAAGAAGAAAATTATATTTGTATAATTTAAGAGTAATGCATGGTCAAACATGACTGTGGTTGAAAGGGCTAGTGGCTGAAATTGTTTATGGCGTTTGGCAGGCCCGTAACGAATGTATTTTCCAACAACGGCCGGTTGATATCGAGGCGATCAGCAATGCTGCCATATTGTCGGGCGCAACACCCTGTGGCCGTTTTTGCAGCAAAAAGTTCACGAGATTGTTTTTGGTTAATAAAGTGATAAACAATTTGATTTCTTTCTTAGTTTTGTAATAAAGGTGATTTGATTGGCCTGGACGCATTCGTCGGCCTTAGCTTTGTAACCGTTTTGGAGGTAATGAAAAGTTCTTTAGTTGCAAAAAAAAAAAAAAAAAAAACATGACTGTGGTTGAGAAAAATGAAATTTGTAATGAAATGGAGGAATTACCTTGGTACGATGGCGAAATATGTGGCGGACGGAGTATATGGTGAAGGAAGCTAGCTAGCTAGGAGTACAACTTAATATTATTTCTTTCTTGTGTAAAATATATGCCTAACATTATTTCTTGGAAATATTACGCCTGGACCCCACTAGATATTCTCTTCTTATTTTAAGGACCATTTTCCGGTTCAGCATTGACCAGTAGATTTTCCCATTTTCTCTCTCCTCCATCCAAACATGCCCTTACATTTTTATTTCTTTTTCATTTCTCCTTTTCTTTTTCCTTTATCTATTTTTCTTTCTCCTCATCTTCTTCTTCAAGTCCATTACCGGAATCCGGTACCTTAATTAAAGAAGAAGACTGGGAGAAGCTCCCAGATAAGCTTAGCAAGCTCTGATTAGGGAGATTGCAGGCTATGATCTGAAGTTTGCAAGCTCCAATAGGAGCTTGCAGGATTCCGGTGGTGCACAGCTCCGGCCACCGGAGATAATTCTTCTGACCGGAACTGTGGAGAAGAAAGAGAGAAGAAAAAGAAAATAAAATAATTTAGAAAAATGAAATAATTTTGTGCCATAGTGTAAATATAAATTTTATTGGGGTTGTTTTATAATAACTTTTTAGGTGAATTTGAAGTTTATGGTCATTGGCGTAGTCCATGTTCTCAGTACTACTATTAATTTGGTCCAAGACTCCGCATCTGCACACTCCATTGTCCATGAATGGTTGGGTAAAAGATGCTTCGTTTAGGAAAATTGTCGAGGAGTCTTGGAAGGGTGAATCTATTACGGGATGGGGAAGCTTTGTTGTGAAGGAAAAATTAAAGCGGTTGAAAGTTAGTTTAAAGGCTTGGCAATTGAAGGAGTATAGCTTAGTAGATAAGAAGATAGTGGAGTTGGAGGGTAAATTGGAAGATCTGGACATAGAGGTGGAAAGAATTTTTGAGGATGGTGGGCTGGCCTATCCACAACAAGGTGGGAATTTTATTTCTCAAACACTTGATCCAGCTTTTATACTTAGAGATGGGCATCTTCATGGGTCTTCTTTTTTGGGCCAAGGCATGGGCAACGTTTTGGCCAGCAATCTGGGCCAACTCATTATTCTGGGCCAGCAGTGATAGTGTATATGTCCTAGAGACAGTCCTTACTAAGGGCATGGTGCCCTTATAGAGGGCATATATGTACTATTACACAGGTCAACGTAATATAATATATGTTTGTTGCATTTTACTATTGAGTATCGCTTTCATATTTATATTACACCAGGCTGCAGCATGTCATATCTTTATTACTGTCTGTATTGATATTAAACATGTCCCCTCGGATAGATGACCGATCACACAGATAGTGGGAGCTATGTGAGTTATCATCTGTCCCAAACTCTCCCTAGTCGAGGTTCATCTCGGATGCAGGGGTCTGAATGAACCAGACAAGACTAGTATGCGTGGAGGTTATACTTGTTGGAGCAAGTGTGAGCCGATCCCACGGCCACGGAACGGATTGTTGGACAATCGGGAAACGTTCCCATAACTGCGTATAGTTGTTCGAAGAAGCTTTATCGAACAATGGAAGTACCCATCGGACACTCCCATCGATGTATACTCTACACCGAAGTGTCTATGGGAATCCATTAATTCGCTCCATTCAAAAAGAGCGGAATTCTGCTTCACCAGTTAGTTTTGTCCCCTGCGGTGAGTTGTCGAAGTGATGCCAGTCGTCCTTTGGACTTACATGACTTTATCATCACATTTGTTGCCCCATATCCTTGGTGGACCCGTCGATGTCAGCTCTGAATAAGCAGTTGACCTAAGACACGATCCAGGATTATGGCTACATACAAATGGGGATGATAAGTGATTCTGTGAAGGATTCATCTCTCAAGTGTAGCACAGGAGAGCACTGCTCATAGTCGTTCATAGTTGTGATGGTAAAATCGCTGGCCAGCGCATCAATATTATTATGATGGTCATAATAGATATTGGATTCACCATGCAACTCACTGAAGACGCCCGTGGATGTATTATTGGGATAGACACTTCATCGATCCTAGATACATTCGAGCAAGTCAGATGAAGGGACGTTACCATCGCCGCGTTGAGCGCAACAGACTTCGCAAAGAAAGAGTTAGCTTTGAGAAACCTCTCAAACGTCCTCATGTATTAATATTGCAAATGGAACCGTCTAGGAATTCCATGTTGCCTAGTCTAGGACTTGCTTAATACGATGAGGCCCTATGGGTCACACTATGTGGTGATTCAGCCTATCAGAATATCCTTGAAGATGGAATCGCAATTAATTTGGAATTAATTGTGATTGATGGATTATAGTTGATTTGGAATTAATTATAATATTTGGTGGCTCAATTAATATTTTGGAATTATTAATTGAATTGGCTAATTAATTGTATTTTATGTAAATACAATTAAAGATTATATTTTAGAAATATAATGGAGGTTTGATTTGAAAGGATATGTTAATTTAGAATTAACATATGCACTTGGGCAGAATCTACTTGGAGTTTGAATTGCCTTAGAACTATAAGTGGGTCCCAAAATCGGGACCCACCTATCACCCTTAGGATGCGCGCGCGCGCAAGTCAGAGTAGGGGAAGGAGTTCGACTCCTTCATCTATTAGAAGTCTAAGGGATAAGTTAGATTTTCCTGATTGAGTTTTAATTTGATTGGGAATGAATCTAGACTTGAAATTGGTTTCCTAGTGCGATAAGAATTAGATTCTTATTCCTTTATGAAGTCTAATTGCTTATGCTTTAGGCTTCTATTGACTACTATATATAGTAGACTATTAGAGAGCTTTTGACATAGATTTTCACACAGTTGAAGAATCAAATTCTTAGAGAATTATTCTACCCAGTTTTCTTAGAGAAAATAAAAGCTCTCCCCTCCTCTATAAGCCACACGCGCGCGCCACCTACCGGAGGAATCGCCGCCCCATCTTCTTGGTCACACAAAGAATATCCTAGCATTCTTTCTGATAGGCTGTTCATCCGTGGATACCAAGGTTGAGGTTCTAGGAGCTGGAAACTAACTTTTATTGTCTTGCCGATAATCAAAGTATTGTAGATATCTTCGACTTCGACGAAGGAGAAGATACACCGGATTATTACGAAGACTTGGAAGCTGCTTTGGAAGTAAAGTTAGTCTTCTAATTGACGTGTTTATATATATACGACATATACATAATCAATTAACCTGTATGTTAAGAAATTTTTTGAAATTCCGCTGCGTACCCTAGGGGTAACTCTGACCATATTTTCTTACAAGCAGAAGCTTCCCTCTTGGATGGATCAATTTCCTTGGCCCATCAGAATAGGCAACTCGACAATATGGGGGGACAGCGTGAGTTGCTGGCCGAATTAAGAGGAATTGGTGATCCCGCCCTTGACATGTCTTTGACAACGAGACGTAGAGAGGTAAATTTCGAGCTCCAAAAGTCTTTAATTTTCAAAGAATATTTAAAATTTCAACAAGCAAAAAGTAAGTGGATCAAAGACGGAGATGCAAATTTCAAGTTTTTTCATGGAGTTGTGGCAAGAAGAGGCCGTGTTAAAATATTACGAGGTCTGAGAATTGATGGGAGATGGGAGGAGGAGGTGGAGAGAGTGAGAAAGGGAGTTTTCGAGTTTTTTGAGGATCACTTTAAAGACAAATCAGAGCACACTTTTAAAGTGAGGGGAATTGAAGGCAAGACTCTAAGTTTAGATTCGAGGTTATTGTTGGAGAGACCTTTTGAGGAGGAGGAGATAAAGAGAGGGGTATGGGATTGTGGGAACGACAAAAGTCTGGGGCCGGATGGTTTTGGAGGTCTTTTCTTCAAACATTGTTGGGACATTGTGAAAGAGGATTTGTTGAAGGTGTTCGAAGAATTCCATTCCAATGGAAGACTTTGCAAGGGCATCAATAGTACTTTCATAACCCTTATCCCAAAAAGACCAAGTCCGATGGGGTTGGGAGATTATAGGCCTATCTCCTTGGTGGGGAGCTTATACAAGGTGGTTTCCAAAGTCCTTGCCACAAGACTTAGTAAAGTGTTGGAAGAGGTGATCGAGTGTAATCAATCAGCCTTCATTGGAAACCGCAACATATTGGACGGGGTCCTCATTGCAAACGAGGTGTTGGATGAAGCCAAGAAGAAAAAGAAGAAAATCTTTCTTTTTAAGATCGACTTTGAAAAGGCCTATGACTCGGTCAATTGGGGAGCTCTTTTTGAGTGCATGGAGGTGTTTGGTTTTGGGGATACTTGGATCAAGTGGATGAAGGAATGTGTCACTACGGTCACAACCTCTATCTTAGTAAACAGTTGCCCAACAAAGGAGTTTGAACTCAAGAGAGGTTTAAGACAAGGAGATCCACTTTCTCCTTTCTTGTATCTTGTAGTAGCCGAATGCTTAAGTAGGATCTTGTCTAAGGCTTGTGAGATGGGAAAATTAAAACCGGTAAAGGTGGGGAAGAGGAAAATTCCCATCTCTCATCTTTAATTTTCCGATGACTCCTTAATCCTTGGAGAAGCTTCCTTAGATAACATCAAGGTGGTTAAAGGAGTGTTACGACTTTTTGAACTCATGTCGGGTTTGAAGATCA
Organism: Plantago ovata; assembly: GCA_028274465.1. Taxonomy (NCBI): domain Eukaryota; kingdom Viridiplantae; phylum Streptophyta; class Magnoliopsida; order Lamiales; family Plantaginaceae; genus Plantago; species Plantago ovata. The sequence continues at coordinate 99,656,808 of CM051457.1, read as the reverse complement.
ACTTCAAAAAATGCAATCTTTTCGGAGTGGGGGTGGAGGAAGAGCACTTGAAGGATTGGGCGAGTGTTCTTAAGTGTGAAGTTGGGAGTTTACCTTTCATCTATTTAGGCTTGCCTATTGGTGGAGTTGCTAGGGACAAAAAGATGTGGAAAGGGATAAAAGAGAGTTTCTCAAGGAGATTAGGAGTTTTTGAAATAAATTCCTCTCCCTTGGTGGACGTTTGGTGCTCACTAAATCGGTCCTTAACGCTCTTCCCCTTTATTACTTATCCTTTTTCAAAATTCCGGTTGGAGTGGGGAAGGAGTTGATAGCACTACAAAGGAATTTCCTTTTGGGGGGACGAGAGAAAGAGAAAAAGAAGATTTCTTGGGTCTCATGGGACAAGGTTTGTTTGCCAAAGGAAAAAGGTGGTCTAGGTTTGAAGGACCTTCATCTTTTCAACTTAGCACTCTTAGGCCGGTGGGCTTGGAATTTGTTGATTGGGGGTAACGATCTTTGGCACAAGGTCTTGGAATCCAAGTATGGTAGTTGGAAGGAGAATTTTGATGTGATTGCAAGTGGAAGAAAGCCATTGAGCAAATGGTCGGATTTGTGGAGAAATATTGTTGTGTCGGTGGGAGCAAGTGAGTGGTTCAAAAGTAGGTGTAAACGGGTGATTGGAGATGGAAAAGACACATTATTTTTGGAGGATAGTTGGGGGGGGGAGGGTGGGTACTCTCAAAGAGGTGTTCCCTAGACTTTATTCTCTTGATTGTAAAAAACTTTGTAAGGTGGATGAAAGGCTCTCGTGGAGAAATGGGGCGGGAGTCTTCGAGGGAGTGCGGAGAAGGGGTTTGTTTGAAGGGGAAAAGAAATAAGAAGAGGATCTAAGAGAGTGGGTGGTTTTGAATCCTATTCATGTGGGAGCAACAGATAGATGGATTTGGAGACGAGGGAATGAAGAGAGTTACACGACAAAAGAGGGTTACAAGGCTATAGATGAGGGTGAAGGTGTGGAATTGATGGCAAGATGGTGTAAAGAGGTTTGGAATAAGTATGTACCTTTGAGAATCAATGCCTTTGTTTGGAAGGCAATCCAAGATAGACTCCCAACAAAGGTTAATTTGAGGAGAAGAGGAATATTCTTTAGTGATGAAGACTTTCGGTGCAAAAGGTGTGGTGGGGAGGAGGAGACTACAAACCATGTTCTATTGAGTTGCTCTTTGCTAGAATTGAAGGGTGTGGGAGCTAATTTTCGAGTGGTTGGGTATCACTTGGCCATTGGGGGATTCTCTTAAGGAAGCCTTAGAAGCTTTCGTTAATGTGACACCTAGAAGCAATAAGAAAGTTTGGCTTGTGTTTTGGCATTGCTCTTTATGGAGCTTGTGGCTAGCTAGAAATGCCTTATCTTTTAAAGGAGAAAAGGAAAATCCGGGGCATGTGGTGGAAAATATTAAAATGAGGTGTTGGTGGTAGTTAAAGGGGAAAGTGAGTTGAAGAGTTATCATCAAATAAGCTCGTGGTTTGGGGAGCCGAGATTATGTTTGAAAATGGATGTTTAGGAGGTTTTGGGAGTTAGGGGAGAAGCCGTTTTGGAAGGGTGAAGATGAGAGGGAGGGGGGGGGGGAGTTTCTTTAACTAATGTTTCTAACGGGTGCTTGCCTTTGATGCCTTTGTCTCTTAGGTGGCGAGTCGTTGGTTTGTACCTTTTTGGTGGGTTTTTGAAAGACGTTTGGCACCTTCATCGTTACTCACTTTTCTCTTTTTTGACTTTGTTGCTTGCTTAGGTTGTGTGGCCCTTGTCTTCCTCTTGTTGGTGTGGCTTTAAATTTCTTGCCACTTGTTGGTTATGTTGTACTTAAGAGGAGGGATAGTAAAACATAAGTCGTAGTCATCCCACATTAACTAGGATGGACCTAGGCATTTGATGAAGTTTCGGATGTTCCTATCTTAAAGTCGCTCCTTTTAAGTACAATTCTCCGACATAGGGTGTAGGAACGTGATCGCAAGAGGAGAAAGGGTTTCTCGGTGCTTTGTCATCTTTGGTGGGGCGAGTCCAAACATAGAGTGAGGAATAGACTATTCTTCACGCGTTAAGGAAATTGGCGTTTTGTTGGAGTATAGGAAAATTATTTTAAAATAATTACTCTATGTTTGGTTTCGTCTTTGCTTTGGTTCGTGGCCTTTCTTATGGCCTTTCTTATCGGCTTGGGCTGTCATCTTGTCCTCGATACCGTCTGTGGTTTTTTTGATGCTTTTGCCACTGTCCTCTCTCGAGTTTGCTTTGGTTTTGTCAAGTATGATGGGTCTTGAAGATTTCTTGGCTAGCTTTCCTTTTTGTTTGGTTTTGTGAGTTCACTTGTACTCCCTGGAGGCCCCTGTTTTTATCCTCCTGTTCTTCCTTTCGGGTCTCTTTGCTAATCTTATCCGGTTCAGATGACCCTGCAGTCTTGTCGATTGCATTTACTGCTGCTGACTCAACCTGGTTCGCCCCATCCTTAGACGTAGTAGCTCCTGCTCCAATATGATGATGTATAAATAATTCAAACTACTTATTCTCCTGAAAATTCTAAGAATCCCTTCTAACTTAGAAGGCTCTGTGGTCCCTTCTAATTTAGAAGGCTATGAGATCTCTTCTAACTTGCTTTCGTACCTGGGTATGAAGGGAAAGTGTTAGTATATTATACCAGCCTGCCTCGGGCAGCCTGGTTGGTGACTTAACCGAAAGGATACGACCGAAGGAAGGGATTCGTTCGGTTAGTTCCTCTCGAATATGATGTAACCAAGTTTGTCACACTCAATTAATCAAATAAATTTGTTATTTAGCCAAAGGCAATTCACAACTACAACGAAAACCGTAGTGCAGCAGTAGAATGACCTCGAGTGTCATTCTCTAAGGACTATAACTAGCTTTATCTATTTAACTAAAGAATATAAAAACAGCAGACGGCAAAGCAAAGGTTTTTCTAACAGATAATGGAGATTGGTGATAGTATGATCCTTCAAAGCATAACGGGTCAATAATCATGCGTAAATTCCTCGGTCTTGCATGGAGATCTTTGATCAATCGATTGTCCTGTTGTAATTATTAAGCACTACGAAGATATAGATACTGACAAGTCAAACACTATTGTCCAATTGTGTTCCGTAATTATTCAACACTACGAAGATATAGATATGCATAAGTCGACGAGGGTCCAATTGTGCATAATAATTAATCAACATACGAGGATTTAGGCTGAGCCTGATCAACGAAATAAAGCAATAACACGGAGTATAATGCGCGATATAGCCATTAGCATGATTATCTACCCTTCGCTAAGAATTCACATACTACCACCAACGATAAGTTTAGCTACTCATAGTTGTCATGCAATCAACAAAAATCATAGAAGAAAACATGTTGAAAGATATATAAAAATAAGTAGAATAAACCGTAAGATACAATGTTACCGAAGGTTGTCAGTCTCCGAAGAATCGCGATCTTACAAGCTCCAAACTGCTATGAAAAAGTGTCTCCCAAGCTACGAACCCCCAGAACAGGCTCTGGGAAGCTCCTACCTAAAACTACAGAGAAAGGTGAGAGAATAGGTCTGGAAAAGTATGAAAATCGGAGAAAAACTGAGCAACTATATATAGTATTCGAATTAGTGTGGGGCGAAGGGCCCCACACACCGGGCGAGTCGCCTGGTGTGGGGCGATTCGCCCCACATCCCGGGCGATTCGCTCGGGAGAAAAACTCGGGAATTTACGCGTTTTCGACGCATTTTTGGATTTCTTCCCCTTTTCAGACTCGGTTTCTGACTTCTAGTGGCCTTCTAACCTCCAGATTCGACCCCTAAACTTCAAATCCTATCCTGAAACCTTCAGATACTCCAAATAGGCTTCTGGAACACCAATTCCTTGTCAACTTCGATATAATTGTCCGGAAATCCTCGTTTTTCAACCAAAACCTGTAAAATAAAAACTAAAGGGAAACGTGACACTATTCTAATAAAATGCACTAAAATATAGCTAAATTAATATAGAGGATAGCTAAAATAGGCGAAAAAGACTCAAATGAAAGTGTAAAATCAACATTCATCAAACTCCCCAAACCGAACCTTTGCTTGTCCTCAAGCAACTAAGCTAGACTCTAATGCAAAAAAACAATGCAACACATAAAATGGAGTCTCAAGCCAAATAGAATGAACTAATCTACTGAATCTATCAAAAAACATATGAACAAAAACCATATAAAGCAAAGCATGAATATAGGTTGAAGAATACCTCGATTGACTTATACACATCCACATAAGCACTTATGTCAAGACAAGATAGTCTCTCGTAACATTCTCTACCTGGACCTAGTCAGTGACGACGTAATGAAGCATGCTAAAATACGAATGGTTGTCCCGTGCCTATGAAACTGAGGACTTACTGATGTTCACCAAGTTTAAGTCTTTCCCTCAAAGAGGTCGAACCAGTACTGGCTCTCATCAAACGAAGAAGGGTTCCCTATAAAAGATAACACTCCCCTATTCTACCCATCTCTCAAGCAAAGTCTTAAGCTATTCACCACTTCCTGAATGGCAGGACGAGGGTGGTCTAGAACAGATGACACTCAAAAACAAAAGACAAAAAATAGAAAATTACAACACGATTACGAACATTACAACAATTGGAAAATGAGACACAACACTTTGCTAAACTGCTATTTGGCTTTCTTTTCTTGACCCTTCTTTGCTTTTTTGGGGTCTTTTCTCTTTTTTTTTTTCTTTATTTTCTTTCCAGTTTCCTTTTTTCTTTTTTTTTTCCTTTTTTCCTGGAATTTTTCTTTTCTTTTTTTCGATTTTTTTAGCCAGCAGTAGCGTAATAAAAATAGAAACAAAATGACTTACAACGACTTCCCCAAACCTATTCGAAAGAATAGGTTGGAGTGCAAAATTTACGAGAAAGAAAAAATAAACTCACAATACGGAAATGAAAAACGAAAAACAAGTCTAATGATGGCGTAACCCCCTTCCCAAACCTATTCGGAAGAATAGGTTACGAACAAATGATCACACAACCTCACACTACCTCCTTCCTAGGCATTTAGCAATCTCAAAGCATGGTGAAGACTTGTTGGCTCTTAGGTACATAATTACTCGGGAAAACAACCATAAGACCCTAACATGCATCATCCTATTATAAAGGCCTTCGTGAACCGCAGTAGAGAAAACACCACTAAGTGATGTCGAGACTACCAAGCTTAACTAAGTGCAATACATAAATGTGACAAGCCAAGCGAGAAAAACCTCAAACAAATTCATAGAGATGAAGCATATGATTAATGGCATAGTTAGTTGATCTACCCAATAAAAAAGTTCAAAAAATTCGGCAATAAACTCCATATAAAACATGCAAGACTATCCTAGGAAAGCAGTAAACGTGGAAATGCAAAAAATAAGATACCATACTCAACATCACAAAGCCAAACAATACTTAACATCATGGTTCACATCCCATCCCCCTCATAAAACTTAAGCTAGTCCCTAGCAAAAGAGAATGAGTAAATAAAAAGTGATACCAGATGTTACCGAACGGTTTGGCCTCGGTCGGATGAGAGCAGACATGTGAAAAGACTAATTATCGGGATTGAAATCCCCATAATAGTCCCTCCACATGTCGGACAGGAGATCATTACCACTAATGTTATCCATTATCAAATGGAAACGAATCTTGTGCATCCGTTCCATTACTTCTCGCATCTTGGGAACCATCCTTGGCTCCTCTCCGTATCTGCTCAAGCAAGTCCACGATTCCCTGAAAACTAAAATTAACAAAACCAAGAAAAAAAATCTAAAAAATAACTAAGGGAATTAGATGGAAAATAAAAAGAGTAAAGAGGATCAAAACTCCTTTGGAACTCATAGGTGGGCGCATGGACCAGAACGTAGGAGTCAAGATCGAGAGTATCTACAACAATTGATTCAGAGACACCAAAATCTTCAGAGATTGGCTCCTCGACCTCAACACAACTGACGCCTTCACTCTCTGACTCAAGTGAAGCAATGGATTCAGTTATCACCTCCCCCACGACTTCCTCTTGACCAACAACCTCGACATCCGCAAGTAAGGACGTGGAATCCAAGCTAAGCACTGAGGAGACTTCATCAATGAATTCTTCTCCACATTCCTCTTCATCGGCAATGTCGATTTCTGGTGGCTGACTACTGAAGCGAGACGTCCATCCCCTATCCCGGGAGGTGAGTCCCTATCCCAATGTTTCAGAACCTTGCTGGTTACTTCACCCCAAGTGCGCAACGATTTTTCCGGCGGGATTCTGAGCCATCTTCGAGCGTACCCTTCCAAGGCTCCCATAAATCCTCTCATACAAAGTTGCTCATGTGATAAAATAACCCCCTCCTCATTCTCACGAGGTATCCTCAACACACCTTCCTCGTATGTGTCTAAGAACCCTCTTGGATCATCACCCAAAAACGTGGAGAGAATGGAGTAGTACGCAGGATCAAAGTCATAATTCCTGCAATCGTCATCCAATGTTATGCAAGGCCCTCGAGGCATCACATACCGGGGCAACGGTGGTTGACTCATCCTTCATATAACTAGTTTCTGCACAGGAGGAAACAAGAAACCAAGGAGTAGAATCCACAAAAGAAAAACAAAAACTTGCAAAGAAAAGCACAAAGAGTGCAAACAAACACAATGTAACCGAGAACTACGAGAGCGCAAGCACGTAAGGTAACCGAGATCAGATTAGATGAATTTTCTGAAAAAGATAGGGGGGAAGAAATAGGGTAAGAAGGTGAGATTTCCTGAGAGCAAACCCCCAGAGCCCGTTCTTCTGTAGGGAACCGAATGCTGAAAATATAAACAAATTAAATAGAAAAAAGGAGTATAGTCCCCGGCAACGGCGCCAATTTGATGTAACCAAGTTTGTCAGACTCAATTAATCAAATAAATTTGTTATTTAGCCAAAGGCAATTCACAACTACAACGAAAACCGTAGTGTAGCAGTAGAATGACCTGGAGTGTCGTTCTCTAAGGACTATAACTAGCTTTATCTATTTAACTAAAGAATATAAAAACAGCAGACGGCAAAACAAAGGTTTTTCTAACAGATAATGGAGATTGGTGATAGTATGATCCTTCAAAGCATAACGGGTCAATAATCATGCGTAAATTCCTCGGTCTTGCATGGAGATCTTTGATCAATCGATTGTCCTGTTGTAATTATTAAGCACTACGAAGATATAGATACTGACAAGTCAAACACTATTGTCCAATTGTGTTCCGTAATTATTCAACACTACGAAGATATAGATATGCATAAGTCGACGAGGGTCCAATTGTGCATAATAATTAATCAACATACGAGGATTTAGGCTGAGCCTGATCAACGAAATAAAGCAATAACACGGAGTATAATGCGCGATATAGCCATTAGCATGATTATCTACCCTTCGCTAAGAATTCACATACTACCACCAACGATAAGTTTAGCTACTCATAGTTATCATGCAATCAACAAAAATCATAGAAGAAAACATGTTGAAAGATATATAAAAATAAGTAGAATAAACCGTAAGATACAATGTTACCGAAGGTTGTCAGTCTCCGAAGAATCGCGATCTTACAAGCTCCAAACTGCTGTGAAAAAGTGTCTCCTAAGCTACGAACCCCCAGAACAGGCTCTGGGAAGCTCCTACCTAAAACTACAGAGAAAGGTGAGAGAATAGGTCTGGAAAAGTATGAAAATCGGAGAAAAACTGAGCAACTATATATAGTATTCGAATTAGTGTGGGGCGAAGGGCCCCACACATTGGGCGAGTCGCCTGGTGTGGGGCGATTCGCCCCACATCCCGGGCGATTCGCCCGGGAGAAAAACTCGGGAATTTACGCGTTTTCGATGCGTTTTTGGATTTCTTCCCCTTTTCGGACTCGGTTTCTGACTTCTAGTGGCCTTCTAACCTCCAGATTCGCCCCTAGACTTCAAATCTTATCCGGAAACCTTCAGATACTCCAAATAGGCTTCTAGAACACTAATTCCTTGTCAACTTCGATATAATTGCCCGGAAATCCTCGTTTTTCAACCAAAACCTGTAAAATAAAAACTAAAGGGAAACGTGACACTATTCTAATAAAATATAGCTAAATTAACATAGAGGATAGCTAAAATAGGTGAAAAAGACTCAAATGAAAGTGTAAAATACACATTCATCAGAATATTAGAAAGGAATTATGGTGAGAACTTACCTTACAAATGTGGATATGTGCAATTATTTATAGTCACCACAAGTGGGGCCCAATCCCTTAAAACAAGGAACTTTGTCAATGGCCTAGATCTTGCCACGTGTCACCATCTTAGCGACTTGACCTCATGTATGAGTTGACCATGCCTTCTATTGGATCGAAGTCATCCATTCTCATCTAATCTTGTGATGATACTAGATTTTGATCGAAGGCACACGTCCGGCTTCGGTATACCTTCTATTTGGCGGAAGGCATCCATTCTCTTCCAATAGGCATCCATTCTTTTCTAATCTCGTACAATATTTAGACTTTGACAGAAGGCACGCGTCCCGGTTCTCTATGCCTTCTATTTGGTGGAAGGCATCCGTTCTCTTCTAATCTTGTACAATATTTAGACTTTGACAGAAGGCACGCGTCCCGGTTCGCTATGCCTTCTATTTGGTGGAAGGCATCCGTTCTCTTCTAATCTTGTATCCAATTATGTGTTCACCAATATTAGTCCCATCGGGATTTAGGGTTATTTTATAATGCACCCTATCAATATTTATATACACATATTCAAGCATAATATGTACATACATTTTGGAATAGATTCATGAAAACATGCAAGTTTGATCTAGTGAATGAAACTTCCTAAAGCATGGTTCAAGCAGTTGGATGAGAAGCTTCCATATCTATATATTGTAATGTATTCGTTGTCATCCAAGTATCAACCAATACTTGGTTCCGTCACAAGTTTCTCCATATCCAACAGAAATTACACCATGGTCTAGTTAATTAAGTGTCCATTGAAACTCGACTCGAGTACGTAATACTGGGACATCCTCATACCCCGTAATCTTGTCAACATATATGAATATTTCATGTTTATAATAACAAGTGGTCATCTTGTAATATCCGTATCTCATACATGTCTCTCAACAATTATATATTGCATCGTCAGCTAACATGCAAGCTGAGGCATCATGATCAGAAGCCCATATGATCTCCAGACTCCAACACCACTTGCCCAATTTCAAACAGCTCTTACGGGAAGGAGAGGTCAGTTTCACGGCACGACCAGTGGAGACCAAGATGACGTCGGTGTCTGGAAGACGGTGGTCAATCGCCGAAGAGCTGTAGAAGTGAGAAGAAGGGAAGAAGATTTGAGGGTTAGGGTGTTGAATAAAAAATTCTTCAATGTCTATATCTCCAATTTTCCTCCTCCCAATTGGGGAAGAGATCAACTCAAGTCCTAGCTTCTTTCTGTGGGGAAGGTGGTGGATGTTGCAATTCCAAGAAAATTGAACAAATGGGGAAAGAGATTTGCTTTTGCAAGATTTGAAAATTCCCCAAATAATGCTAGAGTGGTGGAACTCATCAAAGGTTTGTGGATTGATTCTTTCAAACTACTTGCTAATGAGGCGAAATTCTTCCCGGGGGACAAAAGAAGTGGTCAGCTGAGGGGTAACGAGCGTATTCATGGGCTGGTTGGAGTTACGCGTCAGAATGTTTTGCAGCAGAGATCTTTTGTCAGTCAACCTCAGGTGGTAGTACCTTCCCGTACTGTTGTAGCTGAGCCGGTGAACGGGCTAGGTGTATTGCAGCAGGTTAACAGGGTGGAGTTGACGCCGATTTGGGGTAATCAGGGACCGGTTCAGTCCACTCCAATCTCAGACGAGGTGTTAAATCCGTTGCTAGCAGCTTCTCCTCTTGTCAAAGAAGCAAATGAGGTGGTGATAGAAGGCTTGGGTGGGCTGGAAGGAAATAGGGAGATGGAGCTTGAGGCGAAATCTTACTTGTGGGCGAAGAATTGCCTTCTTGTTGAAACTAGGAAGAGGATGGTCTTTTGGCAACTAGCCAAAGTGTTAGATAACAATGGTCATAAGGGTTTCCACATTGCCAAGCTTGGAGAGTTTAGGTGGGTTCTAACCGACCGATGAGGTTTGTAGAAGACTTTTGTTGGGGGAAGAGAAGGAGTGGTTGGATTTATGGTTCAAAGAGTTGAGACCATGGAGTGTGTCGGATGTCAACAAGTCGAGGTTGACATGGGTGACAATCTTTGGAGTTCCTCTTCATGGTTGGGAACCGGAGGTGTTTTCAACCATAGGTGACTTTGTTGGGAGAGTTGTGGAGATTTATCGAGACACGGAGGAAAAAAGAGACTTCCGTTTTGGAAAATGTTTAGTGAAACATCTTACACGGAGTTGATTAGAAAGGTTGTGAACTTGAATGTGGGTGGAGTCTCGTACTCTATTCAAATTCGTGAAGATCTTAATGGACCTTCGCTTTTCGACACCTCCGGGAGAGCTAAAAAGGTGTCCGGTGAGGAGGATGTTTTTTCGAGTTACTCTTCGGATGAATGCTTAGATAGTGAAAACATTTCGAGTACATGGAGTGAGGAGTGGGTTGAGTTATTAGATGTTGATGATTCGGATCGAAGTTATGTTTCGGAATCGTTTTTGTGGGAGGAGGAAGCCGAGAGGATGGCTTTTTAGTAGGTGGAACCATCTGTTTTTCAGAGTCAGAGGTTGCTGCCAGATTTTCAGTTCTTGTGGGGAGAGGTTGTGCGTTCGGTGGTTTCAAAAGGGATGGAGTTTAGACAGAAAAAACAGGAGTTGGGAGGAGGGAGCACGGCTACAGGTTCTCAAGAGAGGCAGCAGGCTGTTTCTCATTTTGAGGGGAATGTTGGCTTATCTCAGGCGCTCATAACACGCTTCTTCCAGTCTGAGAAGGCTTCCGAGGTGAAGGAAACAGCTCCACAAGCCCTTTTTTTGGTTCGTTCGCCAGCTGGTCTTGGAAACTTACCGTCTAAGCTTGTGGGGGCGCTGGAGCTAGGCTCACAAGCCACTGTTGAACCTAGGGAAACAAGCTCCAAGGAAGTGGGAGTGAGAGACTCTAGTTTTTTGGAGGAGGAGGATTGTGTGGAGGTGGATTTTGTCGGGGAAGAGCCACCTAAACTAAGAAAGGGGTCGAAAGGGGGGAAGAAAAACAAAAAGAAAGTGAGCACTTTGAAACAAAATCAAAAGAAGAAAGCTCTTGAGGTGTCACAAGGGAGAAAATAGGTTTCTTGGTCATCTTTCATAGGCGATATGGAAAGTGGAGAAAGTGTTCAAGAAGGAGTCTCAAAAACACGTAGTCGTGGGGATAAAAGATTCCCTTTGGGGCTTCGTGAGAATCTCATAGATGGAGGAATTTCTCCTACTTCGAGTGATATTCTAGCTTGCAATAACCAAATTCTCAAGACGAAAATCACTCTAGAGGTGGAGGAAAATGTAACGTTGGGGAAAGAGTTGGGTTTTTTGGATGATCCGGATGTGCAAAAAGCGAAGGAAACCTTGGAACTTTGGGAGGAAAGAGATTGTGTTGTTAAGACAAGTGTACCACTTTAAAGTTGTGGTTTATGAAGATATTAAGTTTTAATATAAGGGGAGTGGGTGGGAGGGTAAAGAAGGGTGAGGTGAGGAGAATTGTTAGAAGTGAAAAGCTAGATTTTGTTTGTTTACAAGAGACAAAAAAAGACTTGTTTCTTCAACCCGAGGTGGAAGCTATTTGGGGTGGAGTTAATGTAGATTGGGTGTTTTCCGGATCTAGAGGAGCTTCCGGGGGTGTTTTGTGTTTATGGGATAAAGATATTTTTGTTAAGAAGGAGTTTTGGGGTGGGGAGGGTGCTTTAGGTATAACCGGGCTTTGGAATGGAGTGGAAGTTACTATTGTTAATGTGTATGCTCCTTGCGATGTCCAAAAGAAGGAGGAGCTATGGAAATCATTGTTGGCTAGGTTGAATCTAGTAGAGGATGCTTCTTGGTGTGTTTGTGGAGATTTTAATGCTATTAGCACTACAAGAAATTTAGCATTTAGAGACGGATCGCGAGCGACGGAATCCATCCGACAAGAAATTTAGCATTTAGCGACGGATGAAAAAATAGAGACGGATGAGCTTATCCGTCTCTAATTAAAATTAGAGACGGATAAGCTCATCCGTCTCTAATTTAGGGACGGATAAATCTATCTGTCTCTAAATTTGTTGACCAAATTTTAAAATAATAATAAGAATAAGGGAGAATAATAAAACAGAGTAGAGATCAGATCTAGATCGGTCAGATTTCTTCTCCCTTCTCTCTTACAATTCACCCTATCTTCCTCCTCCCACCACTCCATCTCCATCCACCATCACCACCACGGATCGGCTTCAACACCATAACCACCGTCCACCGCCACGGCCACATCACCACCGTCTGCCACCATCCAGATCCACATCTCTGCTCGGTTCTTCCATATTTGTTCACCTTCACCGAATTCAGCTGCTGCCGCTTTCCGTCTCGTCATCTCCATACTCCTTCTTCTCAGATCCACCGGTTGTCTCGTTTATGTTTTGTATCTTCTTCCTCTTCCTTTGCTGCGAATTTTTCTTCTCCTTTGGTTTAGAATCTGACTCGTGGTTAGGTTAAAACCCTTTTTTGGTTGTGTTGTTTTTGGAAGTAGAGGATTCGGAGCAGCGGCAGGAGAACCCACCTAACGTTATTGCTTTACTTCACCTTTTGAATTGAATCGAGTTGTATAATTGATTGAGGAATTTTCAGGATATTATCCATTTGTTTGTTCCATGAGGTCGAGCTTGCTATGTTGTTAATATCTTAATTTTTTGGATACGGTTGGTTCGATTCTCATGAGGTTGTTACTCTGTTCTCACTAGTTTGTTTAATCTGGATAGCGGTTTTGTCTTATGCAATTGGGTTTTGGTGCTTATTGGAGGGATTACGTTGTATTACTGTAGTCTTGGGTCATGGCCCTTTGGTTGTGTTTTGATGCCTTAAATTTGTAATGTGTTGGTGGTTTAGTACCCATGATGGTGGTGGCTTTTAGTAGCTGGGTAGTATGGTGGTGTGGGTGATACCCCTAAATTATGTATATATATATCTCCAGAAATTGTTTCGCGTGTATCCAATTGTAAGTACTCTTGTGAGCATTTCTTGTGCTCTGGTTCTAATAAAATCATTTTTTGCTGTTTCAAAAAAAAAAAAAGCTAGTTGATTTAGCATACATTATCCTTATCTTAATTAAAGTCGATATGTCTGTGTGCAATTGCAGCTTCATGTGTATTTGGTGTCAAAGATTTCTAGGACTTTGCTAATAGAGTAAAAATTTCAGGCGTGGGTAATGTTATTGGTACATGTTATACTCTAAATTATTTTGTTATGCTAATCAACTTACTGCTGGAAGTTTATTCTATTAGTTATTCAAAAGTCCTATATTAGTTAGATCTATTGCTGCTAGCTAGTGGAGGTGTGGGTATTTCTATTGATTGTATGCACTTTCTAATGATAGTACATGGAGGAGAAGTGGTTCAGCTAAAGGTTTTAGTGCACTGACATGGAGTTGGTTTTCCAAATCGCTTTTGTCAAATAGAGAAACTGGAAGCCTGGTGCTCATTGGCTCACTCTTGAGAGAAGGTATTCCGCGTTAATAACTCTTGGTTAAAAACAACTTATATTATCTACATTCTCATGTAATTCATCTATATGTTAGTTGATAAGTCCTCTATCTCCATTCAGAATTCTCATTAAGCTGGAGTATGCACATGAAAAACTTATATGTATATCAAGTGTTCTATGCCACACACATTCAGTATAAGGTACATTGTGAAGTAGTAGCTAGTAGTACTAACATTTTCTAAGTTTAATTATTTAGAAATGCTCCATGCCATGTACTGTTTGTTTGAATATTTTAAAGATTGGGATTTTCATTGCAGTTTCAAAAGCTTAATTTGAGGTTGTTGTTCAACTATTTTAGCACTTGATGAAGCTTGTGGAGTGTTTGACCAGGTAAAAGCGTAATTTAAACATTTGCTGCTTCTCGTGAAATTTATGTGTATGCTTTGTATACGTGCATGCACATGAATTTTCGTGTAACATTCGAGTATTGTATGTTTCCTGATTATTTTCGTGTAGAAAATAATACCAGCTGGGATGGGGAGAATTTTTGCCCAAAAATTATAGATGCTAGCAAGAACAGATTTAAGCAAAACTAACCTGCCCGCATAACTCAGCTTCTTAAAACTCCAACTCTGAATCCTCTCCACCAGTTTTCTAATCAAAGGATCAAACTCAGTGATAAGCAATCTTTTTGGGCTGAGAGGAACACCCAGATACCTAAAAGGAAAGCTTCCTTCAAAAAACCCAGTGATCTGTAGCAAATCTTGCTTCAGTCTTTCAGGCACCCCACCAAAATAGATAGAACTTTTACTAGAGTTAACCTGTAGACCAGAGGCAGAAGAGAAGTCAGTGAGAATTTTCATAATAACTTTCAAAGAAATAGCGTCTGCACTACTGAAAATCATGAGATCATCAGCAAAACCTATCTGAATTATGCCGAGTTTCTTACATTTAGGATGAAATTTAAAACCAGTTCCTAACGTACCAGCTCTAAACAATCTAGTAAGATAATCCATACATAAAACAAAAAGGTAAGGGCTGAGAGGGTCTCCCTGTCGTAGTCCTTGTTTCCCTTCCAAAAAACCTTCCAATCTCCCATTAATGTTGAAGGAAAAAGTGGCTGAAGTAACACACACCATGACTCTATGAATGAACCAAGTACTGAAGCCATAAGCTTGGAGAACAGAGAGAAGGAATGACCAACTGATAGAATCATAAGCCTTCTTTAGATCAATTTTCATGAGACATCTAGGAGTGATGTGTTTCTGACCGTACCCTTTGATCAGCTCTTGAGTAAGAAGAACATTGTGATGAATGTGCCTACCCTCAACAAAGGCACTTTGGTTATCAAGAACAAGACTTGGCATCATATGCTGCAATCTTTGTGTTAAGACTTTTGTAATCATCTTATACAAAATGTTGCAACAAGCTATGGGTCTAAAGTCTTTAGCCAACATAGGATGATCAACCTTTGGAACCAAAGAAACAGAGGTAGAGTTCACTTGCTTGAGTAATTTCCCATTGTTGAAAAACTCATCAATTGCTTGGAAGATCAAGTCTCCGGTGATGGACCAAGTCTGCTTATAAAAATAAGCATTGAAGCCATCAGGCCCCGGGGCTTTCCTATCCCCCATAGAAAACACTACTTGCTTCAACTCCTCTTTGGTCAACTTTCTACACAAATCAGCATTCATTTCAGAAGTAACCAGAGAAACTTCACCAAAGACAGAACAATCAATAGAAGTGGTGGGAGTAGCTGTGCCAAACAAGTCTCTATAGAAATCCAGAATATGATCTCTAATAGCCTCTTGTTCAGAAATCCTTTCCCCTTGCTCAGTCATAAGCACCCAAATATTATTTGTTTTTCTTCTTTGCTTGACTTGGGAAAAATAGAAACCAGAATTTGAGTCTCCATCAGCCACCCATTGCAATTTCGCCCTTTGCTGGAGAAGAGAAATCTGATTTTCTCTAAGCAAAATATAGGACTTTAGACAATCTCTAGCAGTTTCCTGAATCTCAGAATTCCGAGGCTGCTCAATAGCTTTCTGTTGCTTCAACATAAGCTCCAGATGAGCTAACTCTACTTGAGAATCCAACTTTTTATACTTGTCACCATCTAATCTCTTTAGACCTCTTTTAATAGCAGCAAGATGTTTACAAACTCTGAACATAGAGCAACCAATAACCTGTTGATCCCAACATTCTTTCACCAACTCAAGGAAACCTGGATCACGGGCCCAAAAATTCTTAAATTTAAAAGCAGCTCCAGTCTTGAAAGAAGGTTGAAAAAGCTGGACAACGATTAAAGCATGGTCAGAGATACACTTGGGCTGAAAGTCCACCACAGATTCATGGTTTTTCCCATCCCACTCGCTGTTTATCAAAACTCTGTCAAGTTTACAGTAGGTATGACTATTGTCCCAGGTATACAACTGTCCAATATATTTATGATCCCATAACCCACTACTAGTACACATATCCAGCAGCTCCGTTGTTGACTGAGAATTACTAACTGCTTCAGTAAATTTCTCTGAACTATCCATGACTACATTGAAATCACCTAAAACAATCCAAGGATCATTTATGGTGTGACTCAAAGAGATAACATCCTCCCAAAGTTTCCTCCGTTTTTCAACCAGATTATGAGCATAGATAAATGAACAAAAGAACTGATACTTCCCATCCCTGGTTTTAATGTTACAATGCATCAACTGGTCAGTACTAAAACAAACCTGCAAATCCAAAGCATTATCATCCCAGAAGATAAGAATCTGGCAATTCTTTTCCATCAGAATATTACTCTCATACTTCATAGTCCAAGACTTTTTCCAATAATCTTGAAACTCCTCCCAAGGCTTTCCTAATCTAATTCTAGTTTCTAAAACTGCACCCAAAGAAACATGTTTTTGCTGTACAATTTTTTTCAATTCATTTTTCTTGAGAGAGCTATTAATCCCTCTCATATTCCATGAAATGATGTTGAGACTATCCATCAGGAGGTGCCGGATCAGGCATTCCGCCCACTCTGTCATTTCTGAAATGATAAGGCATATTCCCAGCAGCTGCAGCTTGGTTATTCTTTTTCTTCCTTTGCTTTCTCGGAGCAACCTCAAGTTGAACCTCATTAGCATTAGTAGGCCCAACTGAAATAGCCAGAGTAGAAGATAAGCCAGGAACCTCAGAAATAGAAGCCGCAGTTGGACCAGACTGAACATTCAAATTAGATATGACAGTAGATGGACCAATATCCCCATTCCCTTGCACTCTGCTTGTTGCTACAGTAAGTTGTTCAGAATTAATATTCTGAGTAACTGCTGGTTCTTGTACAAATATTTCAGCACTGGCCAAATTCACAGCAGCTCCAGGATTTTTCCTTGAACAATTAACTCCAATGGGCGTATTTATTTCACCAATCTGAACAGATTCAACTGGAACACTATTCAATATGTTAAGTGATGTAGAAAGTGAATGTAATACCCCAGGATCAACAACATAACCACCAGTGGTTTCATTAGTTTCAGTCACAGTCTCCACAACTGATATATTTCTCTCTTCCCTTCTCTGCCAGGTCGTAGTTTCCCTCATTGCACACCTACTAATAAGATGTCCAAAATTATTGCATCTTGAGCAGTGAGAAGGTCTGGACTCATACTCTATCTTCTGCTTCACCAACTTCTTATCTGGTCCCCTAAACATTATAAAATCCTTCAAAGGAACAGTAGCATCAACTTCAATCAACACCCTGGCATATGAAACTCTGAGTTTCTCCTTCGTAAGTTTATCCACAACAAATGGCCTCCCTATCATACTGGCCACTTTACTCAGCATATCAGAGTTCCACATTCTAATATCCAATTCAGGAAACTTTACCCAGACTGGCAAATGTTTCAGACTTGTAGCGTCAAGTTTTAGGCCAGGCTGCCATTGTCTAAGCAACAAGGGATTACTTCCATTAATGGTCCATGGACCTCCATTTAGAACACCTAACATATCATGTTCATTCTCAAATCTGAATATGCAAATGCCCTTATCTGTCATACTAATGGCTGGAACAGCTTTCCAGTTTGCCTTTGCATAGCTCATTAAAGCAGTATAAACAGGTTTTAAGCCCACAATAGTACCAATTAATGAGAATTTCCAGTATTCCATTCCGTCCTTCAGATCATTATCATCAAATTCCAACACATCCGGATTCACCGGTTTGACATAATCGAGATGACAACTATTAGCAGGATTTCTATTACCTGCAAGCATATGACTGTAACCTCTCTGTTGGACTTGTTGCTGACCAATATCTTTCAACATGTTCTCTTCTATGATTTCTGTTGATTGCATGACAACTATGAGTAGCTAAACTTCTCGTTGGTGATAGTATGTGAATTCTTAGCGAAGGGTTGATAATTATGCTAATGGCTATATCGCGCATTATACTCCGTGTTATTTCTTTATTTCTTTGATCTATCTAAATCTCTATCTTCGTATTGTTGATTAATTATTGCACACAACTGGACAATTCATTGGTCTCTGACCTATCTAAATCTATATCTCCATAGTGTTTGATAATTACAACTGGACAATTCATTCATCAAAGATCTCCATGCAAAACCGAGGAATTTACGCATGATTATTGACCCGTTATGCTTTGAAGGACCATACTATCACCAATCTCCGTTATCTGTTAAGAAAAACCTTTGCTAAATCGTCTGCTGTTTTATATTCTAAATTAGATTAGATAAAGCTAGTTATAGTCCTTAGAGATCGACACTCGAGGTTATTCTACTGCTCCACTACGGTTTTCGTTGTAGTTATGAATTGCCTTTGGCTAAATAACAAATTTATTTGATTAATCGAGTCTGACAAATTCGTGCATCATCAAATTGGCACCGTTGTCGGGGACTATACTCCTTTTTTCTATTTAATTTGTTTATATTTTCAGCATTCAATTCCTAGTTCTAGTAGTTTTAGTTTTCCTTTTTAATCTCTATCTCATACTCCTTTCCTAGTTTGTCACAGATAGTGTATGCCACATACACGAGCTAGAGGAACACCGCTTGCTGATTCAATTGCTGAGATCGACAGAGTATACCACCAAAGAAGACGACTACTTCAAAGGCGTGAACTAGAGGAAATAGGGGATACCGATTTCTCTGAATCTCTACACAGTCTTTTCAAGGAAATCGACGGAATGGCAGAAGCTAGACCACTGAAAGCATGGGTTCAACCCTCCAAGGATCGTATGAGGGGACCGGCGATTGTTCTTTCGTCTGCAACTCGAGATCTGGAAATCAAGAAGCACGCATTCCAACAACTTTCGAGGTTCTATGGCTTAGCAAGGGAAGATGTGATGGGGTACTTGCACGATATCGATGATTTCGTCAACCAACTCCCACGACCCGGAGCTGAAATAACAACGGATGAGTTGCGGATGAAGGTTTTTGCTATGGGACTTGGCGACAGAGCCAAGTCATGGTTGAGTTCTCTACCAGCAGGCTCGCTGTACACTTGGGAGAAGGTTTTTTCAGCTTTCATGGAAAAATACTTCCCTCACACCTTGACTACTGCGCTCAAGGCGCAAATCACTGGATTCAAACAAGACTATGATGAGACCATCTACACCGCGTTTGAGAGGTTCCATGATCTCACGAACAAGTGCCCTCGCCATGGTTTTGAGCTTTCTGACCTAGTCCAACACTTCTACAATGGACTAACCTTGGAGAACCAACAAGTGGTGGATTTCCAATGCCGTGGCGATATTTGGGAAGAAACCGCGGAAGCCGTCTGGGCAGTTTTCGAAAGGCTTGCTAAGGGTTCGCAGTTCAAGGACCCAAGAGCGATGGTTAGGAGACGTGGACCTGAAGCTCCACCGACTCAAGAAGCCCCTATGTATAGGGGGAATGGGGATCAATTCGAGTGCTTTACCAACGAATTGAAACAAGTCCTCAAGAGCGCCACTGGAACAACTGTTTCGAACGAAGTTTGCCGAATATGCAAGAACTATGGGCATGGGGCTCATATGTGTAGATCGGAGCTTGCGTATGTTGATGGCAACTGGGCTCAAGGAGGCGAAGAGGAAGCCTTTGCTACGGAGTTTGGTACTCAAGAAGCTAGCTACGGACAAGATGGTAGCAATCCTCGAGGTGGATTTTGGAGAAGAGGGTTCCGAAACAATCAAAGATATGCACCAGCTAGCCAAACTTATGGCCCTAACCAAGACCGTAGTAGGCTTAACTATGGTAATGACCACTGCGAAAACCCCGCTCCGAAAGAGCAACCGAAGTCGAAGTCGGCTCAACTGATGGAGAACTTGCAAAAGATGGTTGATCACACCCAAAGTTTTCTCAAACGTTATGAAGAAGATTCTGAGAAGACTAGGGCAAGGCTTGATAGGTTGGAAGAGAGAACTAGGCTTGCCCAACAGAAGATGCAAGAGTTGATCGACCGAGGAGCAAGTAGGGAGCAAGGCAAACTGCCTAGCAACACTGAGAAGTCGATGTCCATTACCATGGTGGGTGATCTACCTGTCGAAATCACCATCAAGAAGGTTGCTAAGTGCGAGTGTTGCAAAGGGGAAGTGCCCCCCACAGGCTAAGGAAGAAGAGAAGGACCTTAGTTCTGACGAGAGTGAAGAGGAGCAAGAGGATCCCGAACCACTCCCTCAAAGTTTCGATGTTATGGTCGGGATTGGTGAGCTTGAAGATGTCCGTGCCACACTAGACACGGGATCCTACTCTAATGTTCTCCCTATGAATGTGTTTGAGAAGAGTAGCCTTGGAAAACTATCTGAGCATAAGGCTATTGTGCAACTGGCGGATGGATCCTTTGTGAGACCCGAAGGCGTTGTGAAGAATGTATGGTCAAGATTGGTGAAGCTTCTGTATACACCAATTTTGTAGTTATGCCGGCGTCTACACCTGGGATGGGGGATGTCGTCCTCTTAGGGCGAACGTTCTTGACCAAGCTACGCTCCGTAATAGACATCTACCGAAGGACTTGCAACATTGAGGTGGATGGCAAGCGACATGTGTTGCGAGCCATATTTGACCCACCTGATCGCTTCAATGCTTCTCACACTGTTAACTACTGTGGTCTTGCTGTCTATGTTCATTCTTATTCACAGGTTCGTGGCATGAGGAGAAGATCCATGAAGGGGAAGTCTAGTACCCTCAAGAAGAAGAGCTAGGCGCAACCAGGAGTCGAGTCAAAGACTTTAAACAATGGCGCTATCCGGGAGGCAACCCGGAGTTTTTATCGCTTTTTTACCGCTTTATTGCATGCATTCATAACCTCCACGCGATCTCCTGTCTGACATGTGGAGAGACTATTATGGGGATGACAATCCCGATAACTAGTCTTTTCACAAGTCCACTCTCAGCCGACCGAGGCCAAACCGTTCGGTAACATCTAGTATCACTTCTTATTACTCATTCTCTTTTGCTAGGGACTAGCTTAAGTTTCATAAGGGGGATGGGATGTGAACCGTGATGTGAAGTATTGTTTGGCTTTGTGTTGATTGGTATCTTGTTTTTTGCATTTGCATTTGCACGTTTACCGCTTTCTTAGTTTTAGGTTGCATTCACTACATTCATCCTAGGATAGTCTTGCATGTTTTATATGGAGTTTATTGCCGAATTTTTTGAACTTTTTTATTGGGTAGATTAACTAACTATGCCATTAATCATATGCTTCATCTCTATGAATTTGTTTGAGGTTTTTCTCGCTTGGCTTGTCACATTTATGTATTGCACTTAGTTAAGTTTGGTAGTCTCGACATCACTTAGTGGTGTTTTCTCTACTGCGGTTCACGAAGGCCTTTATTATAGGATGATGCATGTTAGGGTCTTATGGTTGTTTTCCCGAGTAATTATGTACCTAAGAGGCAAAAAGTTTTCACCATGCTTTGAGATTGCTAAATGCCTAGGAAGGAGGTAGTGTGAGGTTGTGTGATCCTTTTTTTGTAACCTATTCTTCCGAATAGGTTTGGGGAGGGGGTTACACCATCATTAGACTTGTTTTTCGTTTTTCATTTATGTGTTGTGAGTTTATTTTTCCTTTCTCGTAAATTTTGTACTCCAACCTATTCTTTCGAATAGGTTTGGAGAAGTCGTATGTGAGTCATTTCATTTCTTTTTCGTTGTGCTACTACTGGCTAAAAAAATCGAAAAAAAGAAGAAAGAAAAAATTCCAGGAAAAAAGAAAAAAAAAAGAAACTGGAAAGAAAAAAAAGAGAAAAAAAGAAAAAAAGACCCAAAAAAAAGCAAAGAAGGGTCCAAAAAAAGAAAAGTCAAATAGCAGTTTAACAAAGTGTTGTGTCTCATTTTCCAATTCTTGTAATGTTCGTAATCGTGTTGTAATTTTCTATTTTCTTTTGTCTTTTGTTTTTGAGTGTCATCTGTTCTAGACCACCCTCGTCCTGCCATTCAGGAAGTGGTGAAAATTTGAAGGCTTTGCTTGAGAGATGGGTAGAATAGGGGAGTGTTATCTTTTATAGGGGACCCTCCTTCGTTTGATGAGAGCCAGTACTGGTTCGACCTCTTTGAGGAAAAGTCTTAACTTGGTGAACAGCAGTAAGTCCTCAGTTTCATAGGCACGGGACAACCATTCGTATCTTAACATGTTTCATTACGTAGTCACTGACTAGGTCCAGGTAGAGAATGTTACGAGAGGCTATCTTGTCTTAACATAAGTGCTTATGTGGATGTGTATGAGTCAATCGAGGCATTCTTCAACCTATATTCATGTTTTGATTTATATGATTCTTGTTCATATATTTTTTGATAGATTCAGTAGATTAGTTCATTTTATTTGGCATGAGACTCCATTTTATGTGTTGCATTGTTTTTTGTATTAGAGTCTAGTTTAGTTGCTTGAGGACAAGCAAAGGTTCGGTTTGGGGAGTTTGATGAATGTGTATTTTACACTTTCATTTAAGTCTTTTTCACCTATTTTAGCTATCCTCTATGTTAATTTAGCTATATTTTAGTGCATTTTATTAGAATAGTCTCACGTTTCCCTTTAGTCTTTATTTTACAGGTTTTGGTTGAAAAACGAGGATTTCCGTGAAAATATATTGAAGTAGACAAGGAATTGGTGTTCCAGAAGCCTAATTGGAGTATCTAAAGATTTCCGGATAGGATTTGAAGTCTAGGGGTCAAATCTGGAGGTTAGAAGGCCACTAGAAGTCAGAAACCGAGTCCGGAAAGGGGAAGAAATCCAAAAACGCGTTGAAAACGCGTTTCTGGCCGAGTTTTACTCCCGGGCGAATCGCCCGGGATGTGGGGCGAATCGCCCCACACCAAGCGGACCGCTTGCCAAGCGCTTCGCTTGGGACGGCCTAAGCGCTTCGCTTGGCTTTCCTTAAGAAAGCTAAGCGGGGCACTTGAGTATCAAAGCTCCCCACTTCGTTTTTCTTCCTCCATTGTCGATTTAGTGATGAATGTGTATTTTACACTTTCATTCGAGTCTTTTTCACCTATTTTAGCTATCCTCTATGTTAATTTAGCTATATTTTAGTACATTCTATTAAAATAGTGTCACGTTTCCCTTTAGATTTTATTTTACAGGTTTTGGTTTAAATTCGGAGATTTACGGGCAATTATATTGAAGTTTACAAGGAATTGGTGTTCCAGAAGCCTATTTGGAGTATCTGAAGGTTTCCGGATAGGATTTGGAGTCTAGGGGCCGAATCTGGAGGTTAGAAGACTACTAGAAGTCATAAACCGAGTCCGAAAAGGTGAAGAAATCCAAATCCGCGTCGAAAAACGCGGAAATTCCGCGAAATATTGAGGGGCGAACCGCCCCAGAGTAAATTCGGGGCCTATATATAGAGCTCAAGTTTTTCTCCGAAAATCATATCTTTCCAAGCCTACTTTCTCACCTCTCTCTATAGTTTTAGGTAGGAACTTCCTGGGGCCTGTCCTGGGAGTTCCATAGCTTAGGGGATACTTTTTCATAGCAGATTGGAGCGCGTAGGATCGCAATCATCCGGAGATTGACAACCTTCGGTAACTTTGTATCTTACAGTTTTTATCTACTTATTTTATATTCTTTCAATATGTTTTCTTCTATGATTGCTATTGATTGCATGCCTATTATGAGTAACTAAATTTATCGTTGGTGGTAGTATGTGAATTCTTAGCGAGAGAAGATAATCATGCTAATGGCTATATCGCGCATTATACTCCGTGTCATTGCTTTATTTCGTTGATCAGTTGAAACCAAAATTCTCGTATGTTGTATTGATCATTATGCACACTTGGACACTTGTCAACCAATCAGATCAATTATCTTCGTAGTGTTGAATAATTACGGAACATATTAGGACGTTAGTTGTTGACGAGTCAGACCCATATTATCTTCGTAGTGCTTAATACTTGCAACAGGACACAAGATTGATTCAAAGATCTCTATGCAAGACCGAGGAATTTATGCATGATTATCGACCCATTATGTTAAGAAGGACCATACTATCACAAATCTCCATTATCTGCTTGAAAACCCCCTATTGCTTTCTATCTGCTGTTTTATATTCTTAATTAGATTTGATAAAGCTAGTATAGTCCTGAGAGAACGACACTCGAGTCATTCTACTACTACACTACGGTTTTCGTTGTAGTTGTGGATTGCCTTTGGCTAATACAAATTTATTTGACTGAATCTGACACGTTCGTCAAATTGGCGCCGTTGCCGGGGACTATACTCCTTTTTTCTGTTTAATTTATTTATATTTACAGCTTTAGATTCCTAATTCTTTTAGTTTTAGTTTTCCTTTTTAATCTCTCTCTGCTTTCCTAGTTTGTTTCTAATCACTTTTCCTAGTCTGTCACAGATAGTGTATGCCGCATACACGTTCTGCAGGAACACCGCTTGCTAATTCAATTGCTGAGATCGATAGAGTCTACCACCAAAGAAGGCGACTACTTGAAAGGCGCGCACTAGAGGAAATAGAGGAAACCGATTTCTCTGAATCTCTAATTAGTCTATTCAAGGAAATCGACGGAATGGCAGAAGCTAGACCACTGAAGGCATGGGTACAACCCACCAAAGATCGTATGAGGGGACCGACGATAGTTCTTTCGTCTGCAACCCGAGATCTGGAGATCAAGAACCACGCATTCCAACAACTTCCGAGGTTCTATGGCTTATCAAGGGAAGATGTGATGGGGTACTTGCACGATATCGATGATTTCGTCAACCAACTCCCACGACCCGGAGCTGACATAACAACGGATGAGTTAAGGATGAAGGTTTTTGCTATGGGACTTGGCGACAGAGCCAAGTCATGGCTGAGCTCTCTTCCAGCAGGCTCGCTGGACACTTGGGAAAAGGTTTTTTCCGCTTTCATGGAGAAATACTTCCCACACACTCTGACTACCGCGCTTAAGGCGCAAATCACCGGATTCAAACAGGACTATGATGAGACCATCTACACCGCGTTCGAGAGGTTCCAAGATCTCACGAACAAGTGCCCTCACCATGGTTTTGAACTTTCCGACCGAGTCCAACACTTCTACAATGGACTAACCTTCGAGAACCAACAAGTGGTGGATTTCCAATGCCGAGGCAATATTTGGGAGGAAACCGCAGAAGCCGTCTGGGCAGTTTTCGAAAGGCTTGCTAAGGGTTCGCAGTTCAAGGATCCAAGAGCAATGGTTAGGAGACGTGGACCTGAAGCTCCACCGACTCAAGAAGCCCCTATGTATAGGGGGAATGGGGATCAATTCGAGTTCTTTACCAACGAATTGAAACAAGTCCTCAAGAGCGCCACCGGAACAACTGTTTCGAACGAAGTATGCCGAATATGCAAGAACTATAGGCATGGGGCTCATATGTGTAGATCGGAGCTGGCATACGATGATGGCAACTGGGCTCGAGGAGGAGAAGAAGAAGCCTTTGCTACGGAGTTTGGTACTCAGGAAGTTAGCTACGGACAAGACGGCAGGAATCCTCGAGGTGGAGTTTGGAGAAGAGGATACCGCAACAATCAAGGATATGCACCGGCTAACCAAACTTATGGACCTAACCAAGACCGTAGTAGGCTGAACTATGGTAACGATCACTGCGAAAACCCAGCTCCAAAAGAGCCACCGAAGTCGAAGTCGGCTCTACTGATGGAGAACTTGCAGAAGATGGTTGATCACACACAAAGTTTTCTCAAATGTTATGAAGAAGATTCTGAGTAGACTAGGGCAAGACTCGATAAGTTGGAAGAGAGCACAAGGCTTGCCCATCAAAATTTGCAAGAGTTGATCGACCGAAAACTGCCTAACAGCACTGTGAAGTCGAATGCCATTACATTAGCTAGTGATGTACCTGACGAAATCACCATCAAGAACGTTGTTAGGTGTGAGTACTGCATGAAGGAAGAACTTCTACTGGCTGAGGAAGAAGAGAAGGACCTTGGTTCCGACACAAGTAATGAGGAGCAGGAGGATCCCGAACCACTCCCTAAAAGTTTCGATGTTAAGGTAGGGATTGGTGAGCTTGAAGATGTCCGTGCCACACTAGATACGGGATCCTACTCAAACATAATTCCTTTGAATGTGTTTGAAAAAAGCAACATCGGAAAACTATCGGAGCAAAGGGCTATTGTACAACTGGCGGATGGATCATTTATGAGACCGGAGGGCATTGTGAAAAACGTGTTGGTCAAGATTGGTGAAGCATCTATATACACCAACTTTGTAGTTATGCCGGCGTCTGCACCTGGAACGGGGGATGTCATACTCTTAGGGCAAACATTCTTGACTAAACTACGCTCGGTGATGGATATCTACCAAAGAACTTGCACCATTGAAGTGAATGGCAAGCAACACGTGTTGCAAGCCATACCTGATCCACCTGAACCGCCTGATATTACTACTCACTATTGTGGTCTTGCAACCTATGTTCTTTCTTATTCACAGGTTCGTGGCATGGAAAGGAGATCAATGAAGGGGAAGCCTAGTACCCGCAAAAAGAAGAGATAGGCGCAGACAGGAGTCGAGTCAAAGACTTTAAACAATGACGCTATCCGGGAGGCAACCCGGAATTTTTATCGCTTTCTTTACTGCTTTTCTGCATGCATTTATTCTTGAACTAATTGCTTCTCATATGCGAATTTGTTCATGCCTGTGTCGTATATGCTTTTGTTTGAGTGAGAATTTTCGAGTGGTTTTTTGAAAAAAAAATAGTTTCGGGATTTAAACCGCGATTTCTGACGTCGGGACCCGTCTCCCCGCATTGGGGAGCACGGGGCGAACCGCCCCACTTGGGGGGCGAACCGCCCCGTGGTGGGGCAAACCGCCCCACAGTCCCAGATCTTAAAAAATGCGGATTTCAACCCCAAAACATTATTTTCTTCATTCTTCTTCATCCATACTCCCAAAAAACCCGAAAAGTGCGATTTTGCTTCTAAATCTTCATAACTTCTTCATTTCTTGACCAAATTGAGTGTTCTTTAGCTTAATTCGAAGCCTATTACATGATCTATCATCCTATCCGATCAGATTTCATCCTAATTCGTTAGATTTGCAGATCTGAGGTAGCATCCTTAGAACCCTAATTTTCGAATTTGGGGGTTTTTTAATTTGAGCTTCAATTATGCTTATTTGATGCATGGGTATGTTGTTTGTATGATTAGACATGTTATTTACTATCAATTGCATGCTCAATTTTGCTTGGATTGATGATTTGGGTATTTTACTGCTAGATGATATATCTTGTTCTGCAATATGTCTTTATCTTTGGATTCTTGCATATGAATGTGTTTATTGGTGTAATGTTGGTGGATTTGACGATAGAATGCTTAATTGTTGAGTATGAGGATTTATGTTGGTTGAATTTTTGCGCTGCTATGGTATGAATTGAGCCTTGTTATCAAGGATATTGGTTGTCTAGTAAAAGCATGATGTGATGTATTGCATGTAGTACTTACGTTGGTATGTTGCATGATGAAGAAGCTAGGCTAGACATTACGGTTTGGGGAGCTTGATTGTTGATTTTATCACTCGTATTTTTCGCTTTTACACTAGTATATATTTGAGTCTGTTTTGAGTCGTACGAGGTGCTAATTGCTGTTTGTAGGTACCATACCAAGGGAAGGGAGCATTCCCGTATGATTGCTGTGAAGAACCATGTCAAGGAAGATCTCGCTAAATGTGCGTTCGAGCCAAGGGGTTTTGCAACAACGTCCTGGATTATCCAAGAGGAGGAGCTAGAGTACACCTGGAGTAAGGACTCCTATGCCTATTCATGCACCACCGAAGGGACAGAAACCGTTATTACGTCATCACTCCATCACGAGGACTGCAGAGTTCGAGTGAACTGGAAGGCACCGGGACATTCTCGCAGCAACGGACTTGATCTTGAGTTCGCAGTTGCTAGAAGATTCCGAAGCGCTAGCTTGGTTCCAAAACATAATGACATGGGTACTCAGCACCTTGTTGGGGTGCCCCTTGCCTGCCTCTAAAAGGAGCATAACATTGATATTGGGAGCATCAACTGTAGAGAATGTGGACAAAATTGGAGAAAAAGGTAGAAGACTCCTGAGTATCCGGACAGTTGACTGAAACCTTCTCGTGGAGTAAACCGTTGGAGGGGGAGTGTTAGGAAACTTGTAATTTTGATGAGCAATTAACCATGCTAAATTAAGAACAGTCCAGTAACTAGTACTCTTAAGGTCCATAGGAATTTAGAATTTTAAGGACATTGTAAAAGAGGCACGTTTGCTGATGACTTAGTTAGGTGTTAGATAAGTTATTTCTTTTGTGTATGACGTATTTTATTTTCTGAAAAGAAAATAATTTATTGACACTTTAGCGTATGATGTATTTTATTTTCTGAAAAGAAAATATCTTATTGATGCTTAGCTTTAATGAATCTTATTTTCTGAAAAGAAAATAACCTATTGAAGCATTTGCTGAATATATATTTTGTTTATTACAAACAAATTATTGAAGCAAATAGAAACCGGTCAGAATCTTGAAGACTTTTTGAAGATCTGAAGACTTGAAGAATTCGAAGACTTGAAGACTTGAAGATTGCTGAAGACTGGTAAGGCACGTGTTGCTCAGAAATTGGAATTTTCAGCAACAGCATTGCATAAGTGAAAATCTGAAAGACAGAGTAGGTTGTGCTTGCTGAAACTGAGAATGAACACTTGCTGATGAACATATGTGACCTCTTGCTGAATGTACGTGAATTTGCGCTCCAATGTTACTGTTTGAATTCTATTCAAATGTGCATTTAATGCAAAGCTTACACGCGAAGGACATGAAGACTAGAAGACAAACAAGGACGCTGCTGAAAGTACAAAATCAAGATAGTGACATGTTAAGGAACAAAAGCCTTAGGATTTGAAATTCAAACGGCTCCTTACTTGCACTATAAATAGAGGTCATCCGGAAAAAAGAGTTGAAGTGTGTCAACAACGTGATCAAACTCTCACTTGTGCTTAAAAACTCACAAACCTTCAAACACTCTTACTGCCATTGATCCGTTCCAAGACTTAAAGCTTGAAAAAGCTACTTGTGAAGAAGTAGAACAAACTCGGCTAAGAAATTAGTTAATTGTTCTTTCTTTCGAACAAGAACAAGTCTTGACACCAGAAACAATCAAACTTGTTTACTGCAAAGTATTCAAAGTTGTGTTTCTTAGATTACTTGTTATAACTGAATAAGTTATAATTAAGTCATCTCACCCCAAAACTCTCTAACTGAAAATACACCCTTTCAGGCGTGATATTCAGGGGGAACTTAATCGAGCAAAGTTTTGCTGATTAAAAGTACCAAGTTTGGTGGAGAACAAGGTTGAGTTCTCTAGTTTAGGTTGGAGACAAAGCAAGTGTGCTTTGGTTTCTGTTGAATCGCTTTAGATAGGAGATTGTAAGGAACCTCAATCATATCTTAGTGGATTCAGTCCTAGAAAGGACAAAGTGGATTAGTTGAGAGATTACGCCACTCTCAGATACCACTATAAAAGCGTTTGTGTGATTTACTTACTGCATTTAGCTTTCAGCAAATTATATCTGTTTGTACACAGTCACTCACTTCACTTGCTGAAACCCTTTACTTGCTGAAAGAGCACTTATTGTTTCAAAGACTTCCGCTCTCTGATTTTAAGTATCAGCAAACCAAGCTACTGTAAAGTAACTTACGCTTGCTGAGAAAGTTAAGTATCAGCAACCTCATTACTGAAAAGTAATAAGTACTTGCTGAGAAAGTTTTAAACGACAAAAGTTTGAAAAGACTATTCACCCCCCCCTCTAGTCTTTTCTTGTTGTTTAAAGGGACCAACAAGTGGTATCAGAGCAGGAGGTTCTTTAGCCTTCTGCACTGAACCTAGATCCCCTTAAGTGTTTTCCGTAAATCACTCTCACTTGATCAGTTTGGTAGTGCTTTGCTGACAGGATGTCTTTAGGAGATGCTCCCTTGCTGAAGCTGGAAAATTACGAGAAATGGCGAAACAACATGATGCTACATCTTGAGGCCATTAGTGATGAGATGGTAACCGTCATTAATGATGGACCTATCAAGATCACTAAGATTGAAAGGAGTTTCCCTCACAAGACCACTGAAGCTGGGAAGGAAACCATCCTTGGCGAACCATCAGATACTGTTGTGCCAAAACCAAGAGAGGAATGGACCTCTGACGAAGCTAAGAGATTCCGTCTTGATGGCCAAGCAAGAAATATCATCATCAGATCAACTCCGGATACCATACAGTGCAAACTGTGGGGTGCTAAGACTGCTAAGGAGGCTTGGAAAATGGTTCAAGATCTTTGTGCTGGATCTGACAAGACCAAGGAAAACAAACTTGAAGTACTTAAGCTAAAGTTTCAAAACTTTAAGCAAGGTGCTAACGAGTCACTGGAAGACTTGCACTTCAGATTCACAACTCTTGTTCGTGAAATGGCAGCGCTGGGTGTTGGAAATCTTTATTCAGATTCTGAGAAAGTGAAAACTATCATCAGAAGTTTGAATCAAGAATGGATCCATACTCAGAATTTCTATTATAATCAAGGAATGCCTGACATTACACCAACTGAGTTGTTCTCTCATCTTGCTACTGTCAATTATGAGACAAAGCAAAGAGAAAATGTGTTTGCTGAAAAATCGCAAAACATTGCTCTTGCTGCAAAGCCGTCATCTTCTGAAAAGAAGAATGATAAAGAGCCTGCTGATGAAAATACTTTAGTTGTTAAAAACATGAAGAAATTCATCAGTAAGGAACTTGAAAGGCGAAAGGCAAAAGAGAAGCTGAAAAAGCATCTTGGTAACAACTACCATAAGTACAAGAATGATACTAGCTCGCTGAACAAGCAAGCTCAACAAGCTACATCATCAGAAGAACCAACAGTTGGAAATGATCTATGTTTTTACTGCAAAAAGCCTGGACACTTCAAAGCTAATTGCCCTTTGCTGAAAGGCAAATCTGCTGAAAAGAAGAAGAAGTTCAAAAGAGCTTTCATTGCTGAAGAAAGAAGAAGCTTCAAGCAAAAATCAATGCATTGTGCATTGAGACAAGCTCCGAAGACAGTGAGGATGAAAGTTCAGACACCGACAATGAAGAAGCCACTCTAGACGTGGAGATTGGCAAAGAAGTGTGTGGAATAGCTATGGAAGCTTATCCAGATGTGTCGAACTACGAATTCTGCCTCATGGCCGGTCAGGTAAATAATTCTACCTCTGACTCAGATTCAGAAAGTGAAGACGAGATTGACCTTGACAAGATTCAAGGAGAAATCGAAAGATTTGAGAAAACTCTCAGCAAACAGCAAGAGAAACTTCAACTTGCTGAAACTCTGACCAAGCAAACTACTAAGAAGTATGTTTTGCTGAAGGAAGAGACAGAAGAAAAGGATGCTGAAATAAGGCGTCTTAAGAAGTTGATTGCTGAGGCTGCAAAGAAAAATTCTCAAATGGCATTAGAATTGGAAGAGTATCAGTCCTCAATTCTAAAGTTACTTGCTGAAATCCAAGAAATGAAAAAGATGAAAATCAATTTCAAATCCTATGTGGAAGCAAGTAATACGCTGACTGAACTAAACTCTTATTTGAGAGATCCATCTCAGAAAGAAGGTTTAGGAGCAACGTGTGAAGGTGATAACGTAGAAATCTTGAGAAAAGATAAATCACCTATCTCCTTTGTACGTGCTACTGATAGTAGTCCTCCAGTAATCGATCAGTTTGGTCAAACTAAGGTTGCTGAAACATGCAATCAAGTACCTATGACCATAAAGCCCGCTGTTGCTACTCAAAGTAACAAGACTTTAAAAGGAAAAAAGAAGAATGCCATGAAGCATTCCGCCAAACAAGTTGCTGAAAAGCAAGCTGTTAAGACTAAAGGCAAGATTACCAAGAGTAATCAGAAGTCCTTTGCTGACAAACCTGAATCAAGTAAGGTTGCTGAAGCTAAAGCTCAGCATTCTCCAAAGAGTGGACTCGGTTTCAAAACCAAGCAAAGTCAACTCATTCATGAGTATAAGCAAAGTCAGCAAAGATACTTCAAAGAGATGAAGAAAACCAAGCCTAAGAGTTCTGAAAAGACTCCCAATGCTAGGACTAGAAGGAACCTTGCTAGAAAAGAACTTACTGAAAAGTATGTTCAGCAAAAAGGTCAACAGAGCAAGACACCACATCAGAAAGTGGATTTGACCAGCACGAGTCAAAAGTCTTTCAGCTCAAAACCTCCTAGTTCCTCAGCAAGTAGAAAACAAGTCAAAGTTGAAAAACTTCAGACTTGGGTTTCCACTGGACGCATTCTTGAACATGTTAATGGACATCCATCATTGGATAATTAACTTGTTTGCTCTTGATTGTGCAGACTGCAGCCACGGAGACAAACGATGCAATCTGGCACTTTGTTAGTGGTTGTGGAAAGCACATGACGGGCAACAAGAATAACCTTATAAACTATAGACGGTGGTCTAAAGGTCCAACAATAAGGTTTGCTGGTGGAGGCTCCGGATCTACAAAAGGCTATGGTGATGTGAAGTTGGGATGCATAACCATTTCTGGAGTTCTTTATGTCAAAAATCTTAAGTTTAACCTTTTCAGCATGAGTCAGTTTGCTGACAAAGGATACTTCATCGAAATTAAAAGTGATGAATGTAAACTTGTAGATTTTGAGACTAAAAAGGTTATAATGATTGCAAGAAGATCAGGAGGCTTGTACACCGTTGATTGGTCTTCAGCAAACGTTGAAAAATGCCTTGTCTCAGATCATGATTGCCTTGCTGAAAAAGCATGGTTATGGCATAAACGAACAAGTCATCTAAACTTCAAGACGCTGAATAAGCTGTCTAAAAAGGAACTTGTAGTTGGATTACCTAGGGTTACTTTTAAGAAGGATGGTGTTTGCAATGCATGTCAGCAAGGAAAGCAAACCAAATCTTCTTTCAAGAACAAGGCAGTACCGTCAACTACAAAACCTTTACAACTCTTACACATGGACTTGTTTGAATCTTCTTCAACAAGCTATGCTGGTAAGAAGTATGATCTAGTCATGGTAGATGACTATTCAAGATTCACTTGGGTAGTATTCATCAAGCACAAATCTGAAACCAAGACTGAAATACCTAACTTGCTGAATAAGCTTGAAGTCATGAAAAATGACAAGGTAAGAGTCATAAGGACAGACCATGGTACTGAGTTTGTAAACCAGTACATAACTGAATATTGTACCTCGAAAGGTATTCAACATCAGTTATCCTCAGTAAGGACACCACAGCAAAATGGTGTTGCTGAACGGAAGAATCGTACCCTGAAAGAAGCCGCAAGAACAATGCTTGCTGACACTGAAATAAGTGAGGCTTACTGGGTTGAAGCGATTAATACCGCCTGCTATACTCAGAATAGATGTTTGATTACTAAGGAATACAACAAAACTCCTTATGAATTATTTGTTGGAAGACCTCCTAACATCACTCATCTAAGAGTATTTGGTTGCAAGTGTTTCGTTCTTAACAATGGTAGAGAATACCTAAGAACATTTCAACCAAAGGCAGACGAAGCGATATTTCTTGGCTACTCCTTGCATAGTAAAGCTTATAGAGTTTACAACAAAAAGGCACAAAAGATTGAAGAATCTGTGCATGTTGTATTCTACGAAAAGTCACAAGGTGTGCCTGCTGAAGAAGAAATATCAGAATGTATGAAAAAGCTAATCATACATGAGCAAAGAACTGAATCTGATGCTAGGCAAATCAAGTCAATTGAACTAAATGATGATTCTGACAATGATTCTCCTCCCCCGAGTCATGACAAGATAAATATAGTTCACGACAAAGAATTTCCAGCAAAAGATGCGGTTGCTCCGGAAGTTGCTGAAATTACGCAATCTCCAGTGCCTGCTGATGAAATACCTCAACCCAGCAATGCTGAACAAGCAGTTGCTGACGAACAAATCTCAGCAGAGACACAAATTCCCAGTAGTACTGAACAAGTACATACTGAAGAGTCACATGCTGATGGGCAAACATATCCTGATCCAACAAACAGGAAACCTGTTAATAAATGGATTAGTGATCATCCCTCTACGGATATGATTGGCGATATTAATAAACGTCAAGTGACTAGATCCAAAGCTACTCAAGGACTTGCTGAAGAAGCAACTGTCGTAGAAGTAGAATCTTTATTCTCTTGCTTTGTTTCAGAAATTGAACCTAAAACCATAGAAGAAGCTTTGAAGCATTCTGAACGGATAAAGGCAATGCAAGAAGAATTGGATCAATTTGAAAGAAACAAAGTCTGGAAACTTGTGCCACTTGCTGAAGATAAGAAAGCTATTGGTACAAAGTGGGTGTTCAGAAACAAGCTGAGCGAGTCTGGTGAAGTAACAAGAAACAAAGCACGCTTAGTTGCTCAAGGTTACTGTCAGACTGAAGGATTGGACTATGATGAGTCTTACGCTCCAGTTGCAAGATTGGATGCAATTAGGCTTTTCTTGGCCTTTGCTGCTCACAATGACTTCACTGTTTACCAAATGGATGTTAAGAGTGCATTCTTAAATGGTGAACTTGCTGAAGAAGTCTACCTAGAACAACCCCCTGGCTTTGAACTTCCCTCAGAAACCAAGATGGTATATAAGCTTCAGAAAGCTGTATATGGTCTAAAGCAAGCACCAAGAGCATGGTATGATACCTTAGCTAAGTTCTTGCTGGAAAATGGTTTCAAGAAAGGTGAAGTTGACAAAACTCTTTTTACCATGAACCATGATGGTAAATTAATCTTAGTTCAAATTTATGTGGATGACATAATTTTTGGATCTAAGGACAAGCAACTTTGTGATGATTTTGCCAAACTCATGACTAATAAGTTTGAAATGAGTATGATGGGAAAATTGAATTATTTCCTAGGATTGCAAGTCAAGCAACTCAAAGATGGAATATTCATAAATCAAGCAAAGTATGCGAAAGAAATGCTCATAAAGTTTAGGATCAAAGAGGATGAGAAACCTGAAAAGATCCCTATGAGTGTTGGTACCAAATTGGGCTATATTAAAGAGGACAAAAGTGTTGAAGAACACAAGTATAGGAAGCTCATTGGTTCCTTGTTGTATTTAACAGCAAGTAGACCTGACATTCAGTATGTTGTTTGTGTGTGTGCAAGATTCCAATCTGATCCAAGAGAATCACACTACAAAAAGGCAATTAAAATACTGAAATATGTTAAAGGTACAGTCAATGTTGGATTATGGTATCCAAAAGATTCTGGACTTGAATTGGTTGGCTATTCTGATGCTGATCATGGTGGATCAACTCTTGATAGAAAAAGTACCTCTGGAACTTGTCAGTTTTTGGGTACTAGATTAATATCATGGTTCAGCAAGAAGCAAACGTGTGTCGCCAATTCATCTACTGAATCTGAATACATTGCAGCTGGTTGTTGCACAACTCAAATCCTATGGATTCAGCAACAATTAAGAGATTATGGTATTTCTGCAAAGAAAACACCAATCTTTTGTGATAATACAAGTGCTATTGCAATTACGCAAAATCCTAAGTTTCACTCTAGGACCAAGCACATTGATATTAGACATCATTTCATTAGAGATCATGTGGAAAAAGGTGATATTGAGGTTGTGAAAGTAGGTACTGAAGATCAGCTTGCTGACATCTTTACCAAGCCCCTACCGGATAATAGGTTCGCAATGCTAAGGTATAACCTTGGATTGATTGAACTACCTTAATAAAGGATACACTTGGCAGAATGCTGAAACAGGTATTTAGCAAGCCAAAGTATTCCTGTCCAAAAGACCAAGTCACTGATTTCTTCTAAGAAATGATAAGTCCCAACATGATTGCTGAAATAGGCATTCAACAAGTAATTCCTTCAAACAGGTATTTGTTAGGAAACTTGATCACTTGCTGAGACAGGAACTCAGTAAGAGAAAGAACATAAGGATTGCTGAGACGGGTACTCAGACAATCAAAAGATACTGAAACAGGTATTCAAGTATCAAAGGAATTTTCTGAAACGGGAACTCAGAAAAAGAGCAAAAGCTCATCTCTCAGATTATACCAAAGGATGTCTCAAATGCAAAAGAATTTACTGATACGGGAAATCAGAAATGTCTTTTAAACTTAGAAAATATGAGATATCTAAGTAAGGGGGAATTTTCAGCAAGTATCCAGATTGTTAATTCAAACTCGCTGAAAAGATTCTTGTCTATTTCAACAAGCAATCTATCCCTTATTACTCGGTAAAATCAATTTGTGACGTTAAGCTGGCAAAGATAAACTCGCAATAATCATGACATGAAATTCAATCGTGGCCAT
This sequence comes from Plantago ovata, assembly GCA_028274465.1. Classification (NCBI taxonomy): domain Eukaryota; kingdom Viridiplantae; phylum Streptophyta; class Magnoliopsida; order Lamiales; family Plantaginaceae; genus Plantago; species Plantago ovata. The sequence continues at coordinate 99,620,421 of CM051457.1, read as the reverse complement.
TGATTAAAAGGAGTTATTAATCTAACGGCTAACAAAACAAAGAGAGAGAGTGCTCTGACGGTTTTAGTTAGTGGGCCACTACGCATTCAATGCAAAGGCTCCACTATCTCCAGTGTTTCTCTGTTTTACCCTTGCTGAGAGCTCAAATCGATTGAGTTTCTCACACACCAGAGACACTATATAAAAAAGGAGTTAGAGAAATGACAAAATTCTTTAACTCACATTTCCTTTCTCTGTAATTTCTAGCCTGAAACTACTGTACCTCCGGTCAAAAAGCAAACTATCTCTTTTCGTACAATCTTTCTTGCTCTATATAAGAAATGGCTCCCAAGAGACAGTTATCAAAGTCCTCAAAATCGTCAAAGGTTGATAGTGCTGAAACACGCACTACTCCGCTGACTGCTCTGGCCCCAGACACAACGAAAGTTGTGTTGAAAAATGACCGAATCACTGTAAAACCTATGCCTCCGTCATATCTTGACACTGCAAAGTGTGAGATTTTGATGCAATGGGGAGGGTTTGCAAAAGAAAAGTACATTAGGTACTTTTATGAACAAGAACTTGATGACCAAAATGAAGAGGCGCTTGAGTTCATCAAGCAGCAAGGCCTCATGAACTTTATCTCTGCTCGCACTAAGCAAGTGAGCATGATTGATACTATGGAATTCTACAACAATGCAGAAATCCAGTCCCTTACAGACAGTAATGGAGTCACTGAAAAAGTGATCCTTATTTATGTTCAGAACACGCAAATCGTCCTGAAATGGACTGATTTAGCAGAGATTTTTCAGATTCCAACCACTGGAACTGAAGATGACGTCACTGCTTCTGACGAAGAAATTGAAGCTTTCTACAGTGACGTCAGAAATGCAAAGATGAAGAAAGGCGAGATAGTTCCCGTGACTTGGACAAAGCACGTTAAGAGAAAGCATCTCTGCCATTCACTTGGTCTAGTAGCTCTGCTACTAATTAAAGTTCTTGACTCCCAAGTTGGAGGAATTGACCAAGTTAATGGGCTAAGTACATTTTCAACAGGCTTGTTGATTGTGTTACTAAGTTTAAGGTAAAGGTAGAAGACAACAAGGTCTCACCTTCCTTTCCAGTCATGTATGAAATCAAGATATGCTATATCCTTGAACATTTCAGGATTCAGCTAAGAAACCCATTGCCAATCAAGAAATCTGTGTGCAATGTGGGAAGATCTTTCTACAAGCAGAATGTACCTAAGATTGCTGGAAAGAAAACCAAGAAGACAACATCTGCAAATGTTGTCAGCACAAGCCAGCAAGAAAGGTATACAACAGCTGCAGATGTTACCACTCAGCAACTTAGAGATGAAACTGCTGTTGGTGGTGGTAACACAAATAAAACTGCTGTAGAAAATCAACAAGGTACGTGTACAACACCTGTTGCTGAAAAGGCAACAATAGATGACTCTGGGAAACTGGAGAAATCTAAAAAGAAAAAGAGGAAAGCTGATGATGACACTCAGACTGCAGCGTCATCAGCAAATCCCGTACCTAAGAGGAAACGGACAAGTAACAAAAGAAAGAAGACACTGGCTTCTCAGTCAGTCCCTAATGTCCAAGACTCCTCAGTCAATTCCCAGACAAATGCTGAAACGCATTTGCCAGTAGACGTTGCTGAAATAATTACTGAAACATATATCAGCAATGTTGAAGTGTTTGCGGAAGCCTTCAACAATCAACTTAACGTTGATAACTCTACTGAGAATAGACCACAAGGCAGTGAAATGAAATTCCTGCCCAAGTCCCAGATATCTACATTGTAGATAATCTAGATGATCAAACCATGGAACCAGTAAGCGACGTTGCTGCTGATCTGCAAAGAGCGGCACTTGCTGATGCTGCTAAACAGATGGTTGCTGAACAAGCAACTCATCAAGTTGCTGAAACCCAGCTTGCTGATGGACCAGTTGCTGAGATAGCAATGGTTCCAGTTCCTGAAGTTGTTGAAACTCAAGAAGCATTATTCAAAGACGCATCTCTTGATGCTGAGAATATTGGCCCAAGTTCACCCAAGACTTCAATTGACAAAGTCAAGCTTGTACTGGATGATTTAAGCAAACAAATGGAGTTGGAGATTGAAGAATCATCCAACAAGTCAATTGATCCCTTCATGACAAGCAGTGAGCTTAAAGGTCAAGATGCTTCTGCTCAACTTGTCAATTCAGAGACAAGGGAGATTGCTGAAACCGCACAGCTTTCTCAGTTAGAGCAAAATCAGAAGTCTGCTGAAGAAACAGTCCCAGAAGCTGAAGAAACTGTTAATGCTGAAAGGACTGAGGCACAACCTGTCCTTCCTCAGCAGGTAGTTAATTCAACCATCAGTAAAACTTCAAATTCTGAAAATTGTTCCTTTGCTAAAATTATTCTTTCTCTACAGACTTCTCAAGATGCAAGTCAGATGGTTGCTGAAGCCTCTGCACCAGAACCAACACTCCCTGCTCAGCAGGTAGTTAATAATATTGGTATAAAAACTAAGTTTGACAGCTTAGTACTTGTGTCTAATTTTAATTTATTTCAGGATGAACAAATGGAGGATGCTACTCAAGCTCTTCATGGAATGGAAATTGTACTACATGAGCTTGCTGACTCTCAGCAGGTAAATCATGTTTCAGACTTAAACTCTAAAACAATTCTCCAAACCAATCCTGATCTAAATAAAATTCTTTTTCAGGCTCAAAAGGAGACCACTGAAGTGGTACTCATAACTGAAGATCAGCAAGTAAGTTCTGAAGAACTTTACTTGAGCTTCAAGAGGACAACTTTGTCAAGAGTTGCTAAGTCCGTCAGCAACTGGCAAAGATATAGGAAAATGGACTTCTCAGATCTTCACCTTCATCTCTCAAATGAGAAAAAGAGATCTTCACTGTTAAAGCTCGAAACATTTGTCCACTCCATCCTTCCTGAAGAAATGACATATTCTCAGCAAATGAGCTCAAATCTGATTGCTCAAATCAGAGATAATATGAAGGCCAAATTTAAGAGTGCCTCTCCAGCTGAACAAGCTGTGATGCTCAAAGGTCTTTTTGTTCCTGTGGTGGCTGATCCCCACAAATTAACTGAGGAAGAGGAATTGACAAGTGTTGATTTGTACAAGCATGTTGAGCTAGTCATTCTGACAGATGATGAAGAAGAAGAAGAAGATGAGAACATTCCCACTGATCCCAGTGATGATGAAGGAAAAGATTCTAAGGACAAGAAAGATGACGATGACGATAATCAAGGTCCAAGTCCTGGTGCTGGTGGATTGAAGTTAACGGCTGCTGAAAATAATCCCTCTGACAATCAGCACGCTGAACAACAACAATCTCAGCAAGAATCTCAACCTCCTCCTGCTGATGCTGAAAATCAAGCACCTGTACAAGGTGCTGATACTGAAGAAGAATACGCCAGAAAAAGGGCTGCCTTGAAAAATGGCAAGAGTCCAGTTTCTGATGCCAAGGTTACTGAAGAAAACCTTGAAGACGAGGATGAAGAAGATGAAGATTACCAACGAGCTCTACAAAATAGTCTCGTGATCCATGCAAGGCATACGCAGGATCTGGAAATTGGTGAATCTTCAAGACCAAAATCGAAGGAAGTTCCATCCCTTCCACTTACTACTGGCGCAACTCCAGTTATTGAGTCTCAAACGTTGTCTTCAGCAACTACTCAATTAAAACTAACTACTGGAGAAACTCCAGTAATTGAGCCACAAACTCAATTGAAACAACTATCTACTGGTGAAACTCCAGTCGTTGAGTCTGAAGCGTTGCCATCAGCAACAAGAGAACATGATGAATATTCAAAAAGAGTTAGCAACAATGAACTCTGACCAACAAAGAATCATCATGAAGTATAACAGTCTCAACACTCTTGCTGAAAATTGCAATGAGTTTTATTCTCTGCACATCACTCCGATGTTGCAATCCATGTCTAAGGGGGAAAAGAAGAACACTAAAAAGAGAAATCAAACCCCTCCTACTCTTGCTGCTGATGTGCCACTTCCACTAGAACCTCTTGCTGAAAGAGAGCAAAGTTCTAAAAGACAAGCAGAAACTGAGTTAAATTCAGCAAGTACCAAAAAGAGAAAAACCGCTGCTGAAACTCAAGATTTCTGTCACACTGAAAGTCATCACAATCTGAATGAAGATGATGAAGAAGATGATGACAATCAAACAATAGTTCAAGCCATAAGAGCTAGACCCTTAACAGCCATAACTCCGTCTGGCCACTCAAGGCATTTTTCGTCTGACTCTTCAACAAGAGATCAAGACAATGCTAAATCAAGAAGAAGAAGGCAAAGACAGGAAGACCATTGGCTCCGGCATTGCTATTGGCTCCGGCATTGAATATACAAAGACCAGCAATGATGAAACCACTCAGAATGTGATCAGAAACATTCATGGTTGCTGGATCTTAAAGCTGGAAGACTTGCTGGTAAATGAGTTCTTTCCTACAGCCATTTTGAATCAAATGTTCAAATGGATTGAACTCAAGGTCCAAAGAAAGTAAAAGGAAGAATCCCTCCCAAGAAATATTGCTGGGAGATGGTTGAATCTTAAGGTCTCAGTAAGAAGAACTGCCATTGGTAAGACTTATAGACAAGAACCAGATTTGATAAAACCACCTGGCATTGCTTACTATGCTGACCCGGTAACAAAGAAACCTAAGAAGAAACTTGGATTGATTCCTTATGAGTACTTCTATCTCACTGCTAAGGATCAAGAAGAAGATCTTCTCTGGTTAAGAAAGATTCATCCGAGAAACATTTCAGATACACAGCTTCTCCATGCAAGCAATTGGGGCATGCATTTGTGGGTAATTAACTACATGGAAATGAATGCTGAAAAGCATCATCATACTGCCTGCAAAAATGCAAGAATTCTTCAACTACAAGTCCGTAGGCTTCTGGAAAACTATGAGAAGGATTGTGTTGAATTCACTGCACTTGCTGAGAAGAGTGTAAGAGAGATTTTGAGAAAATCCTCTGAAAGAGCTTAAGTCCCTGCAATAGTTTTTGTTAAAGTTTTTGTTCGCTGATTCCTTGTTATCTATGCTTTCTTGTAAACTTCTGAATGATAACTTTCAACAATGAATTCTTTTTTACTCTTATTGGTTTTGATTATGCAACTTACTTATGCTTACTGTTTATTTATTCAAGTATGCTTGCATTAATCATCTGATTTATTCAACATCAAAAATCTCTAAAAGGGTAACAATTAATTTAGCCATGGATTGCTAACATCAAAAAGGGGGAAATTTGTTAGGAAACTTGTAATTTTGATGAGCAATTAACCATGCTAAATTAAGAACAGTCCAGTAACTAGTACTCTTAAGGTCCATAGGAATTTAGAATTTTAAGGACATTGTAAAAGAGGAACGTTTGCTGATGACTTAGTTAGGTGTTAGATAAGTTATTTCTTTTGTGTATGACGTATTTTATTTTCTGAAAAGAAAATAATTTATTGACACTTTAGCGTATGATGTATTTTATTTTCTGAAAAGAAAATATCTTATTATTGCTTAGCTTTAATGAATCTTATTTTCTGAAAAGAAAATAACCTATTGAAGCATTTGCTGAATATATATTTTGTTTATTACAAACAAATTATTGAAGCAAATAGAAACCGGTCAGAATCTTGAAGACTTTTTGAAGATCTGAAGACTTGAAGAATTCGAAGACTTGAAGACTTGAAGATTGCTGAAGACTGGTAAGGCACGTGTTGCTCAGAAAGTGGAATTTTCAGCAACAACATTGCATAAGTGAAAATCTGAAAGACAGAGTAGGTTGTGCTTGCTGAAACTGAGAATGAACACTTGCTGATGAACATATGTGACCTCTTGCTGAATGTACGTGAATTTGCGCTCCAATGTTACTGTTTGAATTCTATTCAAATGTGCATTTAATGCAAAGCTTACACGCGAAGGACATGAAGACTAGAAGACAAACAAGGACGCTGCTGAAAGTACAAAAGCAAGATAGTGACTTGTTAAGGAACAAAAGCCTTAGGATTTGAAATTCAAACGGCTCCTTACTTGCACTATAAATAGAGGTCATCCGGCAAAGAGTTGAAGTGTGTCAACAACGTGATCAAACTCTCACTTGTGCTTAAAAACTCACAAACCTTCAAACACTCTTACTGCCATTGATCCGTTCCAAGACTTAAAGCTTGAAAAAGCTACTTGTGAAGAAGTAGAACAAACTCGGCTAAGAAATTAGTTAAGTGTTCTTTCTTTCGAACAAGAACAAGTTTTGACACCAGAAACAATCAAACTTGTTTACTGCAAAGTATTCAAAGTTGTGTTTCTTAGATTACTTGTTGTAACTGAATAAGTTATAATTAAGTCATCTCACCCCAAAACTCTCTAACTGAAAATACACCCTTTCAGGCGTGATATTCAGGGAGAACTTAATCGAGCAAAGTTTTGCTGATTAAAAGTACCAAGTTTGGTGGAGAACAAGGTTGAGTTCTCTAGTTTAGGTTGGAGACAAAGCAAGTGTGCTTTGGTTTCTGTTGAATCGCTTTAGATAGGAGATTGTAAGGAACCTCAATCATATCTTAGTGGATTCAGTCCTAGAAAGGACAAAGTGGTGTTGAGAGATTACGCCACTCTCAGATACCACTATAAAAGCGTTTGTGTGATTTACTTACTGCATTTAGCTTTCAGCAAATTATATCTGTTTGTACACAGTCACTCACTTCACTTGCTGAAACCCTTTACTTGCTGAAAGAGCACTTATTGTTTCAAAGACTTCCGCTCTCTGATTTTAAGTATCAGCAAACCAAGCTACTGTAAAGTAACTTACGCTTGCTGAGAAAGTTAAGTATCAGCAACCTCATTACTGAAAAGTAATAAGTACTTGTTGAGAAAGTTTTAAACGACAAAAGTTTGAAAAGACTCTTCACCCCCCCCCCCCTCTAGTCTTTTCTTGTTGTTTAAAGAGACCAACAGGGAGGTGCTGATACCACTGCCCTTTCCCCTTCAACAGTTCACATCCTATTGGAGGGCTACAGGATGGAGAATTCCATAACAGCGGCGGTTAATCTTGAGAATTCAACCTGCCACTTCAACTCTACTAGTGAGGATGTGCGTGAAAGTAGTGACAATGAAGGCCATACGGGCAATTATGATACTAATTGAGGAGTTGCTCCTATACGTCCCGTAATTGAAACTACCGCGCCTACCTGAGGATCTGATGACTCCCTATAAAGCTCCCGGAGGAGGCCCAATAACTCAAGAGCAGCATACTCAGCCGACCGAGGCCAAACCATGGGGTAACATCTAGTATCATATCTTATTTCCTCATTTTCTTATTGCTAGGGACTAGCGTTAATTTCATGAGGGGGGATGGGATTTAAGTAATCCGATGTTGTTAGCTAGGAGGATGGTATTGGTAGGATGAGTATAGTACTTCGCATGCTTTATCCTTCTGCACGTTTATTGCTTTCTTAGATTTTCTAGGTTGCATTCATCCTAGGATAGTCTTGCATGTTTTATATGGAGTTTATTGACGAATTTTTTGAACTTTTTTATTGGGTAGATCATCTAGCTATGTCATTAATCGTATGCTTCATCTCTATGAATTTGTTTGAAGTTCTTCTCGCTTGGCTTGTCTCATTTATGTATTGCTCTTAGTTAAGCATGGTAGTCTCGGCATCACTTAGTGGTGTTTTCTCTACTGCGGTTCACGAAGGCCTTTATAATAGGATGATGCATGTTAGGGTCTTATGGTTGTTTTCCCGAGTAATTATGTACCTAAGAGGCAACAAGTCTTCACCATGCTTTGAGATTGCTAAATGCCTAGGAAGGAGGTAGTGTGAGGTTGTGTGATCCTTTGTTTATAACCTATTCTTCCGAATAGGTTTGGGGAGGGGGTTACACCATCATAGACTTGTTTCTGTCTTTCATTCTTCGTATCGTGAGTTTATTTTTCCTTTTTCGTGAATTTTGTACTCCAACCTATTCTTTCGAATAGGTTTGGGGAAGTCGTGTGAGTCATTTTGTTTCTCTTTTTGTTATGCTACTGCTGGCTAGGAAAAAATCGAAAAAAAAAGAAAGAATCTGGAAAGAAAAAAAGAAGACCCCAAAAAAAGCAAATAAGGGTCCAAAAAATAAAGCCAAATAGCAGTTTAGCAAAGTTTTGAGTCTTTTCCATTTTTCGTATTGTTCGTAATTGTGTTTTTCTATTTTTTATCTTTTTTGTCTTAAGTGTCATCTGTTCTAGACCACCCTCGTCCTGCCACTCAGGAAGTGGTGAATAGCTTAAGACTTTACTTGAGAGATGGGTAGAATAGGGGAGTGTTATCTTTTATAGGGAACCCTCCTTCGTTTGATGAGAGCCAGTACTGGTTCGACCTCTTTTGAGGAAAAGTCTTAACATGGTGGAACAGAAGTAAGTCCTCAGTTTCATAGGCACGGGGCAACCATTCGTATCTTAGCATGCATCATTACGTCGTCACTGACTAGGTCCAGGTAGAGAATGTTACGAGAGACTATCTTGTCTTGACATAAGTGCTTATGTGGATGTGTATAAGTCAATCGAGGTATTCTTCAACCTATATTCATGCTTTGATTTATATGGTTTTTGTTCATATGTTATTTGGTAGATTCAGTAGATTAGTTCATTTTATTTGGTATGAAACTCCATTTTTGAGTCTTGCATGTTTTTTGTATTAGAGTCTAGCTTAGTTGCTTGAGGACAAGCAAAGGTTCGGTTTGGGGAGTTTGATGAATGTGTATTTTACACTTTCATTCGAGTCTTTTTCACCTATTTTAGCTATCCTCTATGTTAATTTAGCTATATTTTAGTACATTTTATTAGAATAGTGTCACGTTTCCCTTTAGATTTTATTTTACAGGTTTTGGTTGAAATTCGGAGATTTACGGGCAATTATATTGAAGTCTACAAGGAATTGGTGTTCCAGAAGCCTATTTGGAGTATCTGAAGGTTTCCGGATAGGATTTGGAGTTTAGGGGCCGAATCTGGAGGTTAGAAGGCTACTAGAAGTCATAAACCGAGTCCGAAAAGGTGAAGAAATCCAAATCCGCGTCGAAAAACGCGGAAATTCCGCGAAATATTGGGGGGCGAACCGCCCCATCACCGGGCGAACCGCCCCAGAGTAAATTCGGGGCCTATATATAGAGCTCAAGTTTTTCTCCGAAAATCATATCTTTCCAAGCCTACTTTCTCACCTCTCTCTATAGTTTTAGGTAGGAACTTCCCGGGGCCTGTCCTGGGAGTTCCATAGCTTAGGGGATACTTTTTCATAGCAGATTGGAGCGCGTAGGATCGCAATCATCCGGAGATTGACAACCTTCGGTAACTTTGTATCTTACAGTTTTTATCTACTTATTTTATATTCTTTCAATATGTTTTCTTCTATGATTGCTATTGATTGCATGCCTATTATGAGTAGCTAAATTTATCGTTGGTGGTAGTATGTGAATTCTTAGCGAGAGAAGATAATCATATCGCGCATTATACTCCGTGTCATTGCTTTATTTCGTTGATCAGTTGAAACCAAAATTCTCGTATGTTGTATTGATCATTATGCACACTTGGACACTTGTCAACCAATCAGACCAATTATCTTCGTAGTGTTGAATAATTACGGAACACATTAGGACGTTAGTTGTTGACGAGTCAGACCCATATTATCTTCGTAGTGCTTAATACTTGCAACAGGACACAAGATTGATTCAAAGATTTCTATGCAAGACCGAGGAATTTATGCATAATTATCGACCCATTATGTTAAGAAGGACCATACTATCACCAATCTCCATTATCTGCTTGAAAACTCCCTATTGCTTTCTATCTGTTGTTTTATATTCTTAATTAGATTTGATAAAGCTAGTATAGTCCTGAGAGAACGACACTCGAGTCATTCTACTACTACACTACGGTTTTCGTTGTAGTTGTGGATTGCCTTTGGCTAATACAAATTTATTTGACTGAATCTGACACGTTCGTCATTTAGCACCCCAAAAATCTCAATCTCTCTCAAATCTCCACCAATTCTTGCAATCTTGTGCATTTTACAAAGCCCATCACCCCCTCTATCATCTAAACCGATCAAATTTCACGTTTGAGGCATCCATAACAAGGAATCAAAGGTACCTCTCATGAACCCTAACTTTCTTGAATTTGGGATTTTATCTTAATTAGCTTCAATTGTGTTATGCATTGGTGAATTAGAGTTTGATGATCATTGTTGAGCATGTTTCTTACTAGATGTGATGTCTAAATTCGAATTTTGCTCCTCTTGATTTATGATGAACTCTAGTGCTCGAATTTTTGCTATATAATTGTTTGATGATTGTTAGCCTTGAATTTGAGTTATGTTATGATTATGGTGATGTTGTGATTGCATGAGAATGTGTTGGATTGGTTGGGTAATTTAATTGGAGAGTTTGTTTGCTTGGTTTAGATTCGTATGGATTTATCGTAACGAAGTGTTAAAGCTTCTCGATTTGTTCATATGAACTTTAGCAAGCCTTCAAACTCACCATGAGATTACTTGAGTGAGTATTGGAGTCTAGGAGTCAAGTCTAAGTCTCATTTTCTCTTGAAGTTATCTAATAAGATTATTCTAGGTACAATGGCATCAAGAAGAACCAAGAGATCAAGGGGAGAAGGGACCTCGAGTGCCCAACAAACGGCCACACCCGGCGAGTATCGCCAATCGGGGAGGGCAAGGCAATTCGAAGCGAGTTTCCATGCCCACAAGCACACGTACATTTCTGAGAGGAGCATTCACTTCACGGCTGGTGAGAGCGAGTTGGATGGTGCCAGAGAGCTCAACAAGCTCATTACAGAGCGAGGGTGGAAGTACTATGGCAAGGTCATGCCAAATTGGGACCAAGCAGTAGTGGAGGACTTCTACATTGCCTTCACGGACTACAATGAACGGACCGGTGAGGTTCCCGTCCGCGGTGTTGGGGTCGAGTTTACTCCTTTGAGCATCACTAGCTTCATTATGCGATTGGATAGGCCACTGGCGCGGGATCCAAACCGCCAGCCTGCATCCAACGAGAGATTTGATCCCGTGGAGCTCTATGTCTATGACCGGGAGTCTGATCATTACCCCATGGAGGTACTGAATGGCATTACCGTGGAAGATTTTGAATTGCCTGATGAACCACCCCGGATTTTGCGCCACAACGATCTCACCTTCGAGGCAAGGATGATGTTGAAGTTCGTTCAAGCCAATCTGATTCCTAGCACACATGATTCCGAGGTTCAGTCCTATTACGGAGTCCTAGTCTATGCTCTCTTGCATAATTTGCCTCTCACTCTTAGCATCGTCATTTTCGAGGAATTCAAGCGCCGCCGTAATTCAAACCGGAAGCTTGCCTTTGGTAACTTGATCACGGGCATGTGCAAGGAGGCCGGAGTTCCCGACCTCGTACTGGACAAGAAGCCGAAGACATCCATCAACATTGATACGTACAATGAGATTTACGGGACTTGGTGCACTCAGCAAGGAGAACCCATGCAACCAAGGGTTACGCGCCATGTGACACCTCCTCCACCTCCGCCTACGGCCGGACAAGGAAGCTTCGACTTCTCGGGGTTTAACCAGATCTTGGTCGATCAGTTTGGTAGCTTCCAAACCACCATGTTGGAGGCTCAGTCGACCCAGCTTATCGAGCAATTCCGGGGATTTGAGGAGCGCGAAGTCAAGAGGTGGAAGGACTTCCGTGTGATGGAGGAGCAGCGTTGAGATGATTACCAAGGGCGTGTAGATCAGCATTGGGAGGCCGCTCGAGCAGAGGACACTAGGCGTTGGAGAGCCCACCAGGAGGAGATGATGAACCGCCATGATGCCTTAACTCGCCGAATTCCGGGGTATACTTTCTATGATCAGACCGGTGGTAGTGGGAATGCCTTTCCTAACACCCCCTACGACCCCTACTCCTAGAGACACCAGCCGACAGGGGCCACATTTATCGGTAGTATTTGTATATTATCGTTATTTTGGCTTGTTTACTATTGTTGGTTGAAACTCTTTTCATTTCGATTTGGTTGTATGATGTTGTGACTTTTGACTCTTGTACTCTTTATTTGCTTTTGTAGTTGTGGCCTGTGTGCCTTTTGTCGTGATTAGTTTAATCTAGTTTTTGTCTTGGTGCCTTAGGTGATTAAGATAGGAAAAAACATTGAAAATCTGGAAACAGAGCCAAGCGAAGCGCTTGGAAGGGCCAAGCGGTCCGCTTGAAATTCCAGAAAGTTTTGTAACTTTCTGGAAATTCAAGCGGAGCGCTTGGAACCTCCCAAGCGCCCCGCTTGGCTCCCGCCAAGCGGTCCGCCTGGACCCTGTACCCAGATTTTCCTCGTTTTTTCCATTCTTCTCACCTTTGCGCACCCGTTTTCACTTGTTTCTTGAGTCCTTTCAGGTACTACTCATATATAGGAGATTGGACACGAACCTTTATCTCAGGGAAGTGTACTTTCAATCCAATTTTTCCTTTTCATTCAACTTTTCTTTGCTCGAGGACGAGCAAAAGTTTAGGGTTGGGGAGGGGGTATTGGATTTTCAGTACTATATGCTTGTGTGGTTCGTACATGCCTGATTTTACTCAAGTTCATGTGATTTGTCGTGTTTTTTCAAATTTTTGCATGCATATCATCCATAGATTAGTTGTTGCACGTTGTTGTGTGTGGAGTTTATTGCCAAGTCTTTTGAACTTTTTTATTGAGTAGACTAAGTGTTTATGACCATTGATCATATGTTGCATCACTTTGCAAGTAGTTTGAGGCTTGTCTCGCTTGGTTTGTCACATTCGCATGTGCACTAGTTAAGCTTAGTAGTCTCGACATCACCTTGAGTGGTGTTTCTTCTGCTGCGGTTCACGATGGCCTTATAAAATGATGCATGTTAGAGTCTATGGTTGTAACCCGTGTAATTATGTACGTAAGAGGCGACAAGTTCTTCACCTCGATTAGAGATTGCCAAATGCCTAGGAAGGAGGTAGTGTGAGGTGTGCGATTCCTTGTATTAAACCTATTCTATCGAATAGGTTTGGGGAGGGGGTTGCCTTATTTGATCTTGTCTCTCGTCTTGAGTCGTTGTAAAGTTTCCCTTTTTCTTTTTCTTTTTGTTTTGTGTCCCAACCTATTCTTTCAAATAGGTGATGAATGTGTATTTTACACTTTCATTCGAGTCTTTTTCACCTATTTTAGCTATCCTCTATGTTAATTTAGCTATATTTTAGTACATTTTATTAGAATAGTGTCACGTTTCCCTTTAGATTTTATTTTACAGGAATTCGAGGATTTCCGGGCAATTATATTGAAGTTGACAAGGAATTGGTGTTCCAGAAGCCTATTTGGAGTATCTGAAGGTTTCCGGATAGGATTTGGAGTCTAGGGGTCGAATCTGGAGGTTAGAAGGCCACTAGAAGTCAGAAACCGAGTCCGAAAAGGTGAAGAAATCCAAAACCGCGTCGAAAACAAAGAATTCCGCGAAAAAACCGGCGGGCGAACCGCCGGAGCTCTGGAGCAAACAGCCCCGTAGTTTTTCGGGGCCTATATATAGTTGCTCAGTTTTTCTCCGAAAATCATATCTTTCCAGACCTACTTTCTCACCTCTCTCTATAGTTTTAGGTAGGAACTTCCCGGGGCCTGTCCTGGGAGTTCTGTAGCTTAGGGGATACTTTTTCATAGCAGATTGGAGCCCGTAGGATCGCAATTCTTCAGAGATTGACAACCTTCGGTAACTTGTATCTTACAGTTTAATCTACTTATTTTATATATCTTTCAATATGTTTTCTTCTATGATTTCTGTTGATTGCATGCCTATTATGAGTAGCTAAACTTATTGTTGGTGGTAGTATGTGAATTCTTAGCGAATGGAAGATAATCATGCTAATGGCTATATCGCGCATTATACTCCGTGTCATTGCTTTATTTCGTTGATCAGTTGTAACCAAAATTCTCGTATGTTGTATTAATTATTATGCACAATTGGACACTTGTCGACCATCATACCAATTATCTTCGTAGTGTTGAATAATTACGGAACACATTAGGACAATCGTGATTGACTTGTCAGACCAATTATCTTCGTAGTGCTTAATATTTGCAACAGGACACTAGATTGATTCAAAGATCTCTATGCAAGACCGAGAAATTTATGCATGATTATCGACCCGTTATGTTAAGAAGGACCATACTATCACCAATCTCCATTATCTGCTAGAAACCCCCTTTTGCTATCTGTCTGCTGTTTTATATTCTCTTGTTAAATAGATAAAGCTAGTTATAGTCCTGAGAGAACGACACTCGAGTCATTCTACTGCTACACTACGGTTTTCGTTGTAGCTGTGGATTGCCTTTGGCTAATTATAAATTTATTTGATTCGTTCGCGTTGGAGCACGACATCCGCGCGTTCATCAAATTGGCGCCGCTGCCGGGGACTATACTCCTTTTTTTTCTGTTTAATTTGTTTATATTTACAGCTTTAGATTCCTAATTCTATTAGTTTTAGTTTTCCTTTTTAATCTCTCTCTGATATTGCTTTCCTAGTCTGTTTCTAATTCACCTTTCCTAGCTTTAGTAGTATTCGATATCTAGAAATTTTCTCGATTTTCAAAATTTCTAACGAGGCTAATTTTTAGTTTTGAGTTACTCCTGATACAGATTTCCAGGTATGACGACCTTAAAAGCCCGCTTGACACCGACATTCTCGCAAGTCAGGAGGGGGTCAGCTATATACTTGGAAGAAGAGTTATCGGGGTACGAGGTAACGAGCACCATAGTGAGAAGGATACCAAGGTTCGAAGAAGGAGAGGATATGAATCCAATAAGCTTCATCAGATCCTATGAAGAGGAGATAGCAAAAGTTCCAGCAAAGGGGTTCATCGAGGATCAATTATGCAGGAAATTATTTCCTTTTGCTTTGGGATATGAACCGAGGATATGGATAGCAAGGTTAGCACCAGGATCGCTGAAGACCTGGAGCCAAGTAGTAGAGGAGTTCTTGGCACATTTCATGCCTTACCATGAAACGATGGCACTACGGAATCGGATGGAATACTTCAAGCAAGGAGAATACGCGCGGTTCTGTGACACCTATGAACGTTTTGAGCTGTATAAACGTGAGTGCCCCCACCACCGTTTCGACGATGGGGAGCTGATTTGGCTTTTTGTTGAAGGACTACGAGAGGAAGTTAGGCTTCAAATAGATGGGATATGTGGAGGTTTGGAAGAATGTACAGTTGAAGAGGCAGTGAAGGTCTTTCAAACATACGCCAATGGATCCGCACAATCCGAGAAAATAATGTCGAATGAAGTCGCCAAGATATACTCAAACCAAGACGAAACTGACGGGTTATACAAAGACTATTCTGAGGACGAAGACATCAGTAAGGAGGAGGAACTTGCGTTTTACGCAGGGATTAAGGCCATTGAGAGTGTCTTCGAGGTAGCATACGCAGGGCAAGCTGAGAACAATCTTCGCATCGAGAAGGCTTTTGAAGCGATCGAAGTAACTGAGCAACTTATCAAAGAACTTAGCTTACTGGAGTGTGGAAGGTGCGGTAAAGAAGTCGAGGATACCCCACAGGAAGTAGTGAACAAACCACCCGAGGTGAGGAGCGAATCACCCCCCAACTCCAGGGAACCAAACAGTCCGAGTCTTACCGATGAGACATCTGAAGCTGATCCCGAGCAATCTCCAGCTGTTGCTACTGAGGAGAATGAGTGCGAAGAGGTGAATCTACTGCTCCGAGGAGGCAAGATGACCAAAATTCCCAACTTCATACGTCCTAAGCGGGTGGAACCTACTGAGATCGATAATAGAGGGCCAAGCACAGAACAAGAGGATAGAGGAAGTTCCAAAGAACCTCAAGAAGTTCCAGAAAGGAATGATGAACCAAGACCATCCGTAATAGACATAGATGATGACGAAGTCGAAGTTGGAACTAGTATACCAGGAGAACTTCACAAATCTTTCAATCCATATGTGCCTCCGAAGCCACATGTTCCATACCCAAGTCGGATCAAACCAGCCAAGAAGGATATTCAAGATTCACCCTTATTCCAACGCCTGTCAAAAGTGGAAGTCAATGTACCTCTCTTAGAGTTAATCCAAAACATTCCAGCTTATACGAAATTCTTTCGTGAGATCAAGAACAAAATGATTACTTCAGGGAGGGAAGTGAATGGGGTTGAAACAGTCAACTCGCTTGCCGGATTGCCCATGAAGAAAAATGATCCTGGCAGCTTCATCATCGACATCGCCTTAGGGAATGGACGAACTACGCAGGCAATGCTTGACTTAGGAGCTAGCATTAACTTAATGTCGTATTCGGTATACAAGGCCCTGGAACTCGGAGAATTGACACCAAATGATATGGTGGTCCAAATGGCAGACCAAAGTATGAAGAGGCCAGTCGGGATAATAGAAGACATCCTTGTGAAAGTAGACAAATTGATAATCCCAGCTGATTTTGTAGTAATGAAGTCCGCAAACGAGGGAAAGAGCCATATCCGTGAGCACGTAGTACTACTTGGGAGACCATTCATGGCAACTACCAACACATGCCTTGAACTTAAGGGCAAGAAGATAACCATGGAGGTAATGGACGAAAAGATTGAGTTGTCAGGATGTAGCATCAGAGATAAGGAAGTTGCGGAAGAGTTAAAATTTGTCGATTGCTACGAATCCGTAATTCCCGAATTTCATCATAGCCATGGCAATCGCGAACCACTTGAGGAAGCACTAACAATGCAAGATGAGACGTGCTACATGACCGAAGAGGCAAGAGAACTAGTCGAAATAATGGATAGCACCCCAGAAATTCCCGCAGGAGAAGAGGTACTTGAACCTTTAGATGAAGAAGAAGAAGAAAGTGAGTTTCCTGAAGAACCTAGCTTAGAATTGAAACCGCTTGCGCACCTCAAGTATGTGTACTTGGGAGAAAATCATAAAAAGCCTGTGATTGTCTCCTCACATCTCTCCGACAATGAAGAAAGTAAGCTGATTGAGGTATTGAAGGAAAATTCTGCAGCTATAGGATGGGGGATCAGCGATATCAAAGAAATTAGCCCTACAAGATGCGTGCACAACATCACTCTAGAACAAGATGCCAAACCTGTTAGGCAACCTCAGCGAAGGATAAATCCAGCAATGCAAGAGGTGGTAAAAAAGGAAGTGATCAAGTTGCTAGATGCTGATATGATTTACCCCATTCCAGATAGTCGATGGGTGAGCCCGGTACATGTAGTTCCTAAGAAATCAGGAGTCACGGTGGAAGAGAATGAGAAGGGAGAATTGGTACCGGTTAGGAAGACCACTGGATGGCGGATGTGCATTGACTACAGAAGATTAAATGCCGCCACCAAAAAAGACCACTTCCCTTAACCATTTATAGATGACATGCTAAACCGCCTTGCGGGGTGGAAGTTCTATTGTTTTCTTGATGGTTTATCAGGTTTCTACCAGATTCCGATTGCACCGGAGGATCAGGAGAAGACGACATTCACTTGCCCATTCGGAACATTTGCCTATAGGAGGATGCCATTTGGACTATGCAATGCTCCCGCCACTTTTCAAAGGTTCATGCTTTCTGTTTTATCTGACATCGTAACCAAATTGGTTGAAGTTTTTATGGATGATTTTTCCCTTTTTGGTGATTCATTTGATGAATGCTTGCAAAGATTAGATCTAGTTTTGAAAAAAGGTGCATTGAATGCAACTTGACCTTAAGCTGGGAGAAGAGTCATTATATGGTTAGAGAAGGCATTGTTCTAGGACATGTAGTTTCCGAAAGAGGTATTGAGGTAGACAAGGCTAAAATAGAAATCATTGAAAAACTTCCCCCGCCTACTTGCGTGAAAGAACTGCAATCTTTTCTTGGCCATGTAGGTTTTCATAGGAGGTTTATTAAAGATTTTTCGAAAATTGCTAAACCTTTAAGTAGCCTGCTTGCTAAAGATGTGGTTTTCCATTTCTCTAATGAATGCCTAGTTGCTTTTAATACCCTTAAGGAAAAGCTTGTTTCTGCCCCCATTGTTGTGCCGCCTGACTGGAATCTTCCTTTCGAAATTATGTGTGATGCTTCAAATTTTGCTATGGGTGTTGTTTTATGCCAAAAAGTTGATAAGCAGTATCGTGTGATTTATTATGTTAGTAAGACTCTAGACTCCGCGCAGGTAAATTATACAACAACTGAAAAGGAATTTTTAGCTGTTGTCTTTGCTTTACAAAAGTTTAGGTCTTATTTAATTGGACATCCTGTGAATGTCCATACTGATCATGCTGCTTTGAGACATTTGATAGCTAATCAAGATTCTAAGCCTAGATTAATCCGTTGGGTCCTTTTGCTGCAAGACTTTGATTTGACCATAGTAGATAGAGCTGGTAGGGAGAATTTAGTAGCAGATCATTTATCCAGAATACCTAATATCCCTGTTGATCCGATACCCATTAATGAAGACCTCCCCGATGAGCATCTAATGAAGGCTAATGAGGAGCCATGGTATGCGGATATTGTAAACTATTTGGCTATGAATATTTGCCCCACTAACTTTTCAGCTTCAGACAAGAGAGCTCTTGCCAAGCAATGCAGGACTTACATATGGGATGATCCGCATCTATTCAAGGAAGGAGCTGATGGGATTCTAAGGAGATGCGTGCCACAAGAAGAGCAACAAAGTGTACTGAGCCATTGCCATGAGCTTAACTGTGGGGGGCACTACAATGGATTGAAGACAGCGCGCAAGGTACTGCAGGCAG
This sequence comes from Plantago ovata, assembly GCA_028274465.1. Taxonomy (NCBI): domain Eukaryota; kingdom Viridiplantae; phylum Streptophyta; class Magnoliopsida; order Lamiales; family Plantaginaceae; genus Plantago; species Plantago ovata. The sequence goes on along the minus strand of CM051457.1, from coordinate 99,601,666 downwards.
GATTTTTCTGACCAACAATATACAAAGATGCTCGAAGTTTTGTGAAGAATTGTGACCCATGTCAACGAGGAGGTGGTATCGGCAAGAAAGACGAAATGCCCCTTCAAGGGAATCTAGTGGTAGAACCTTCCGATGTATGGGGCATTGATTTTATGGGACCATTTCCAAACAGTGGAGGCTATGAATACATTCTTGTTGCAGTGGACTATGTGACTAAATGGGTAGAGGCAATTCCTACAAAAACAAATGACGGTGCAGTGGTTATGAAGTTCTTGAAGGAAGTAATATTCTCAAGATTTGGGTGCCCTAGGACAATCATCAGCGATGGAGGATCACACTTCGTCAATAGAACGTTTGCTTCCCTTCTTAAGAGATACAGTGTCCACCATAGTGTCGCTACACCTTATCACCCGCAGACATCGAGGCGAGTCAAAGTCAGTAACCGTCAAATCAAGAAGATCCTGGAGCGAGTAGTGAAGCCTAGTAGAAAGGATTGGGCAGGAAAATTGAATGATGCACTTTGGGCGTACAGGACTAGCTACAAGACGATGATCGGGACCACTCCGTACAGACTTGTGTATGGAAAAGCATGTCATCTTCCCGTAGAACTAGAACACAAGGCATATTGGGCCATTAAAACACTCAATCTTGATATGGGAAAGGCTGGCGAGGAACGATTGTTGCAACTAGATGAGCTTGATGAATTACGACTAGGTGCTTATGAAAATGCCAAGATCTACAAGGAACGTACTAAGAAGTATCATGATCGTGGTATAGTACGTAAGGAATTGATTCCTGGACAAAAAGCTTTGGTATTTAATTCTCGCCTTCGACTATTTCCTAGAAAGCTCCGTACTCGTTGGGATGGACCGTACGAAATTATCGAAGTTGCTCCCCATGGAGCTGTTAAACTCTTCGGTCCCAAGACGGGCAATACCTTCAAGGTGAATGGCCAGCGCGTGAAACCGTACTTCGAGATATCTAGTGATCAAAGGGAGGTTGATCACCTTGAGCTTACCCTTACCACCTCCACTGAAGGTTAGTGTGTTTTGTTTTGTTTTCTCACGAGTTTGATTGAGTATTATAGGTAACTTATACAGGCATTAGCTCTCACCTTGAATACACTTTCGGCGTTCGGGACGAGCGACGACGTTCAGGTTTGGGGAGGAGGTTATCGCTGGTTATCTCTATACTTATCTTGCTTATGAAAAACTCGTGAATTTTTTTTGCATTTGCACGTTTACTGCTTTCCAAGGATATTTTTGCATGTTTTATATGGAGTTTATTGCCGAATTTTTTGAACTTTTTTATTGGGTAGATCAACTAGCTATGCCATTAATCGTATGCTTCATCTTTATGAATTTGTTTGAGGCCTATCTCGCTTGGCTTGTCACATTTATGTATTGCACTTAGTTAAGCATGGTAGTCTCGACATCACTTAGTGGTGTTTTCTCTACTGCGGTTCACGAAGGCCTTTATAATAGGATGATGCATGTTAGTGTCTTATGGTTGTTTCCCGAGTAATTATGTACCTAAGAGGCAACAAGTCTTCACCATGCTTTGAGATTGCTAAATGCCTAGGAAGGAGGTAGTGTGAGGTTGTGTGATCCTTTGTTTATAACATATTCTTCCGAATAGGTTTGGGGAGGGGGTTACACCATCATTAGACTTGTTTCTGTTTTTCATTTTTCGTATCGTGAGTTTATTTTTCCTTTTCCGTGTATTTTATACTCCAACCTATTCTTTCGAATAGGTTTGGGGAAGTCGTGTGAGTCATTTTGTTTCGTTTTTTTGTTATGCTACTGCTGGCTAGAAAAAAATCGAAAAAGAAAGAAAGAAAAATGTCCAGAAAAAAAAAGAATCTGGAAAGGAAAAAAAGAAAAAAAAAAGAGAAAAGACCCCAAAAAAGCAAAGAAGGGTCCAAAAAGAAAGCCAAATAGCAGTTTAGCAAAGTGTTGAGTCTTTTCCATTTTTGTAATGTTCGTAATCGTGTTTTTTATCTTTTTTGTCTTGAGTGTCATCTGTTCTAGACCACCCTCGTCCTGCCATTCCGGAAGTGGTGAATAGCTTAAGACTTTACTTGAGAGATGGGTAGAATAGGGGAGTGTTATCTTTTATAGGGAACCCTCCTTCGTTTGATGAGAGCCAGTACTGGTTCGACCTCTTTTGAGGAAAAGTCTTAACATGGTGGAACAGCAGTAAGTCCTCAGTTTCATAGGCACGGGGCAACCATTCGTATCTTAGCATACTTCATTACGTCGTCACTGACTAGGTCCAGGTAGAGAATGTTACGAGAGACTATCTTGTCTTGACATAAGTGCTTATGTGGATGTGTATAAGTCAATCGAGGTATTTCTTCAACCTATATTCATGCTTTGATTTATATGGTTTTTGTTCATATGTTATTTGGTAGATTCAGTAGATTAGTTCATTTTATTTGGCATGAAACTCCATTTTGTGTCTTGCATGTTTTTTGTATTAGAGTCTAGCTTAGTTGCTTGAGGACAAGCAAAGGTTCGGTTTGGGGAGTTTGATGAATGCGTATTTTACACTTTCATTAGAGTCTTTTTCACCTATTTTAGCTATCCTCTATGTTAATTTAGCTATATTTTAGTACATTTTATTAGAATAGTGTCACGTTTCCCTTTAGATTTTATTTTACAGGTTTTGGTTGAAATTCGAGGATTTCCGGGCAATTATATTGAAGTTGACAAGGAATTGGTGTTCCAGAAGCCTATTTGGAGTATCTGAAGGTCTCCGGATAGGATTTGGAGTCTAGGGGTCGAATCTGGAGGTTAGAAGGCCATTAGAAGTCAGAAACCGAGTCCGAAAAGGTGAAGAAATCCAAAACCGCGTCGAAAAAGCGGAATTCCGCGAAAAAACCGGGGGGCGAACCGCCGGAGCTCTGGGGCGAACCGCCCCGTAGTTTTTCGGGGCCTATATATAGTTGCTCAGTTTTTCTCCGAAAATCATATCTTTCCAGACCTACTTTCTCACCTCTCTCTATAGTTTTAGGTAGGAACTTCCCGGGGCCTGTCCTGGGAGTTCTGTATCTTAGGGGATACTTTTTCATAGCAGATTGGAGCTCGTAGGATCGCAATTCTTCGGAGATTGACAACCTTCGGTAACTTGTATCTTACAGTTTAATCTACTTATTTTATATATCTTTCAATATGTTTTCTTCTATGATTTCTGTTGAATGCATGCCTATTATGAGTAGCTAAACTTATTGTTGGTGGTAGTATGTGAATTCTTAGCGAAGGGAAGATAATCATGCTAATGGCTATATCGCGCATTATACTTTGTGTCATTGATTTATTTCGTTGATCATTTGTAACCAAAATTCTCGTATGTTGTATTAATTATTATGCACAATTTGACACTTGTCGACCATCAGACCAATTATCTTCGTAGTGTTGAATAATTACGGAACACATTAGGACAATCGTGATTGACTTGTCAGACCAATTATCTTCGTAGTGCTTAATATTTGCAACAGGACACTAGATTGATTCAAAGATCTCTATGCAAGACCGAGGAATTTATGCATGATTATCGACCTGTTATGTTAAGAAGGACCATACTATCACCAATCTCCATTATCTGCTAGAAACCCCATTTTGCTATCTGTCTGCTGTTTTATATTCTCTTGTTAAATAGATAAAGCTAGTTATAGTCCTGAGAGAACGACACTCGAGTCATTCTACTGCTACACTACGGTTTTCGTTGTAGTTGTGGATTTCCTTTGGCTAATTACAAATTTATTTGATTCCTTCGCGTTGGAGCACGACATCCGCGCGTTCATCAATAGGTTTGGGGAGGTGTCTTTGTAAAAGAGTCTTACCTTTTTCTTTTTCGTCTTTGTGCTCAAACCTATTCTTTCGAATAGGTTTGGGGAGGTGTTTTTGACACATAGTACTGCTGATTGCCCCTATAAAAAAAAAGAGAGAGAAAAAGAAAAGAAGAAGAAAGAAAAAGAAATATAAAAAATAGAAAAGAAAATTAAAAAAAAAAGAAGAAAGAAAATAAAGAATAAGACCCAAAAGCAAAAGAAGGGTCGTTGCAAGCCAAAAGCAGTCTCGTAGTGTCAAGTGTCATTTAAATATTTTGTCCTTGTGAAGTGTCGAGTTGTAAATTCTATCTTTCGTTTCGTGTCGCCTTGTCCAAGGCCTGTTCTTGACCACCCTCGTCTTGCTATTCAAGAAGTGGTTGAAAGAGGCTCATTCTTGAGAGTCTGGGTAGAATAGGGGAGTGTTATCTTTCTAAGGGAACCCTCCTTCGTTTGATGAGAGTCAGTATTGGTTCGCCCTCTCTTGAGGAAAAGTCTCGCTTGGTGAACAGTAGTAAGCCCTCGGTTTCATAGGCACGGGACAATTGTAGTATGATAACATGCATCATTGTGTCGTCACTGACCAGGTCCAGGTAGAAGATGTTACGTGAGGCTCCTTTGTTTAACCAAGTGCACTTGATAATGTGTTTATTCGCAATCGAGGCATACTTCATGTCATGCTCATTTGGTTTTGTTCATAAGCATTTGGTAGATTCAATAGATTAGTTCGCTTTACTTGGCATGAGACTCCTTTTGTGTTCCATTTAGGATAGTTTGTTGCTTGAGGACAAGCAAAGGTTTGGTTTGGGGAGTTTGATGAACGAATTTTTGACGCGTTCATCTTGTCTTTTTTACCTTCTTTTGCTATCTTCTAGCCTTGTTTTTTGGTTAGTTTTGTAGAATAGTGTCACGTTTTGTGTTTTCTGCATTTTCAGGCACTTAGGTACGAAACGGCGTTTTTGGAGCTAAAAACGAGCCTTTTTTATGGAAAAGATGGCCCCGTTGAAGTTCCCCAATCTCCGTGGCTTGTTCGTAAGTGTTTGAGCATCATTAAGCATCGAGAAGGATGAGTCCAAGGCGCCCGAGGGCCATGCGAGGGCAAAACGATTGAGTTTGAAGACAAAAATCTGCCCAGGAGCCAAGCTAAGCGCCTGGAATAGTGAAGCGCTCCGCTTCATTTTCCAGGAGCTTTGGCGCAGAAGCCAAGCGAAGCGCTTGGAGTGCCAAAGCGCTTCGCTTGCCAAGCGCTCCGCTTGGCTTCTCCAAGCGGTCCGCTTGGCAGCGGTTACGTTTTCGAATTTTCCTTCTTAGATCTGATCTTCAGTCATTTTTTGAATATCCTTTTGAACTGTAGCTTCGTTTTGGAGAGCTCCTAAGCCCCAAAACTCAGAGAAAACTCAGATTACATTGTATTTTAGCTTGGGATTCAAGATTTTTATTGGAATTCATCCTTTGTAATCATCTACGGAGAGGTTTTCTTTGCTTTCCACCGATTAGTGACAGCTTTGGTGGTAACTTGTATCACTCTCTTGTCTTATAGTTTGATATGATGTATTCTGATTATTATTCATATGAATTGATGTCTATGTTGATGAATATGAGTAGCTAAATCTTTTGTGTTGGTGGTAGAATGTAGAATATGCATGCTATGGGTTATGTTTATGCTTACATGAGATTGTGATTCAATCTTGCTGCAAATTCCTTCATATGATTCTTAGTTGCCTATAAAATATATTCGAATTGAGTATAGTGACAAACTCTTGGTCAATGAAAGCTATAGAATTGTATGTTAGAGATTTGCAGCATGCTAGATAAATGGTGTTAGTGACAAGCACCTCTAAAGTATTGATAGTGGTCTTTTATGATGTGTGTCTTGAAAGTTACCTAGACGAGTTGCTTAGCAGACTTGATCGAAAGTTTTACGCACTGAACTTGTGAGCATATTCGTAACCCATGCATGTGTATTTGATTTCTACCACCAACCGTTTTCCAAACTTGATTACAACAATCTGATTTCTCGTTGCTTTGTTCAAAGAAAATGATTCTATAAACATTTGAACTCGTTGACTGAAATTACTAGCAAAAACCTCAAGCAAAGCCACGTTAGGTCCCGAGAGAACGACACTCGGGGACAACTTGCCATTGCACTCTAGTTTGTGTAGTGATAAGTGTTTTTAGGCTTTTAAACAAATTTAATTGGTGAAAAACGACATCATCACCTCGCGCCTAAAAGGGAATAGACTAGGCAATAATCAAGCAAACCCGATAGTCCTCTACTACCCAAGCCTACCTAATTACAACCTAATCGACCGGTCACACAGAAACAGAACAGATACAGAACAACAGATACAGATAATCAACACCGAGAGGTGTTCCTGCAGAAAAGTCAGTCCAGAACATAGTAGCAATAAACCGAAAAGTAAATAGTCATACTTAGGACTTATACTTTTACGCGGAAGCATACAGTAAAACAGTATATAGTAATAGGTACAAGTTGTCACATATCCTTCCAGTTTTTCGCAAATAATAGGTTTAGGGGTGAACACTCACTTTAACTTGTGAGCAAAAGATCTCCAACGAATAATGAGCTTACAGGTTATCGAACAACGGAAAACCTAACAAGAAAGTACTAAACACACTTTAGAAGTCGAACGGACGGAGGGAAAAAGGTTGAAAAATAAATGGTAAAGACGACGTTCGAACTCGGGACCTCTAAGCTAATCAAGCAAGAACCTAACCAACTAGGCTAGCAAGTCAAGTCATTACTAACTTACAAAAACAGAAATTAAGTTGAACCATTTTCAGAAATACTCTTTCGGTTTTCAGATTCTGGAAATTACAAAAATACCCTCAGTGGTAAATTGCAAAAGAACCCTTTTCAAAATCAGAAAGTTCAAACAAAACCAGGAGTTTCCAAACATACAAATCAGTCCTCAAAGAATAAAAAGGTTTACGAAAAAGTCCTCTGTCAGTCAACTACGGTCAAAGGTAAATTGCAAAAAGGTCCTTTAGGTTTTCAAACTTCCCAAATCAGTCCACAAGGTTCAAAACAACATCACTAAAGTCCAAAACAGTCCTTTTCGACGTCAACAGAAAACCAAGGTCAACATACGAGGTCAAAACACAAGTCCAACAACAGCAACAACAATCTAACAATCCTAAGTCCCGGTTCTCAGTTCGAATCAAATAACATGGCCAGAAAGTACAAGGGTAAACTGGTCCAAGGTTAATAAAGTCCAAAATAGAATACGAGTTTCGAATCGAAAGCAGCAGTAAAGGATTCGAGATTTACCTTCGAATCGAAATAGAGGGTTGAAACAATCTGCAATCGAATGAATCAAAAAGAAAAGAAAATCAAAACGAGATTCGAATCGAATTCGTAATCGAGTTGAATCTGAAACGAAAGGACAGAACAAACTTACCGATCGAATTCGGAATTCGAACGGACTGAAGTTCGAATCGGCGGCGAACTCAAACGGAACGGGATCGGAGATCGGACGGATTGGGAACGGCGGCGCGATGGATCGAAGCGGCGGCGCGCGTGCGGTCAGCTGAACGGGACGGCAACACGGATCGAATCGGACAAATCGATCGAGACGTCGGCGGCGGACAGAACTGATCGATTGATCTTGGCGGCGCGATCACGAACGGCGGCGGCGGACGGGCGAACAACGACGGCGGCGCGCGAAACCGGAAACAGAACAGATCGATCGGTCGATCCGAACGGCAAGACAACGCGGCGGCGCGGCGGCGTTTTACGGAATGGCTCGGTGCGGCGGACCGGAACGGACGGAGGTCACGGCGGCGGCGGCGGCTATCGGAGAAGACGAAGCAGCAGCAGCGATCTCTTCTCTCTTCTCTCTCTCTCCCTTTCTTTTCTTTCTTTCTTTCTTCTTCCTTCTCTTGTGTTTTACGGCTGAGAATGAGGATGGGATGAATCTGACTAGGGTTAGGTTAAGTCATTAATGGGCAGGTCAATGGGCCTTTGACTGGGCTCAATAATGGGCCAAAAAGAGGTCAGAACGGTCCAGGCTTCCAGATCGATCCAAACGTAATGAAACGAACTTGCTTACGCAAAAATAATTAAATAATTATCGAATAAATAATTTACTCTGATAATTAATTAACTAAAATTAAATAATTAAATAATAAAATAATAATTAAATAAATAATAAAAAAAACGGGGTGTTACACTCTTCCCCCCTTAAAAGAATTTGGTCCCCAAATTCGCACCTGAAAAGTTGAAGAGCTCGGGATACTGCCGGCGCATGTCATCCTCGCTTTCCCAGGTTGCCTCCTCATACTGATGATTTCTCCACAGAACCTTTACTTGCTTGATTTGCCTATTACGGAGCTGTTGCACCTTCTGGTCCAGAATACGGACCGGTTGCTCCACATAAGACAAATCCTCCTCAATAGTCACTTCCTCGGGTTGAATCACGTGCGACGGGTCAGGGTAGTACTTCTTCAGTTGAGACACATGGAAGACGTTGTGAATTTCAGTAATAGTAGTGGGCAGTTGCAACCGATAAGCCACAACGCCAACTCTTTCAATGATCTCATATGGACCCACAGATCAAGGGTTCAGTTTAGCTCTACGACCCATACGAACAATTCCCTTTCTCGGAGATAGCTTGAGAAAGACAAAATCACCAACTTTAAATTCCAAATCTCGCCTACGATTATCGGCGTAACTCTTTTGTCGACTTTGAGCAGTTCTCAATCGGTCTCGGATAAGCCTAACCTTTTCCAAGGTTTCTTGTATCATCTCATTGAGAGTCCTCTCTCCAGCTATCAGTGTAGAAATTCGGTCCTCCAAATCCCAGTACAGTGGTGATCTACACTTTCGACCATACAGTGCCTCAAATGGTGCCATACCAATCGATGCTTGATAACTGTTGTTATAAGCATACTCCACCAATGGCAAATGCTGTGCCCAGCTTCCTTGGTGATCCAGCACACACAATCTCAGAAGATCCTCTAGGGTTTGAATGGTCCTTTCGGATTGACCATCTGTCTGCGGATGTGCTGCGGTACTAAAATTCAACTTAGTACCCAAGCCTTCGTGTACTTGCTTCCAAAATCTCGAGACAAACTTCGGATCTCTATCAGATACAATTCTCACCGGAGTGCCATGAAGCCTAATTATCTCATCGCGATAAATCTCGGCTAACTTCTCGGACGTGTAGGTGGTTTTTACAGGCAGAAAGTGTGCCGATTTTGTCAACCTATCGACAATAACCCATACACTATCAAAACCACCCCTAGCTACTGGTAGACCAGTCACAAAATCCATAGTGATCATCTCCCATTTCCACTGTGGAATCTCGAGTGGTTGTAGTAAACCTCCCGGTTTCTGGTGCTCAGCCTTCACTTGCTGGCAGACCAAACAACTTTGCACAAACTGTGCAACATCTCGCTTCATATGGGTCCACCAGTAAACTTTCTTCAAATCCTCATACATCTTGTTTCCTCCAGGATGCATCGAATACTTAGACTTATGAGCCTCCTCCAAAATTAGTCGTCTAAGCTCTTCATCAGAAGGCACACACAATCTACCTTGAAACGTTAGGGCTCCATTCTCATCAATAGAGAATTTCGCATTGCGAGGTTCGGTAATATGTGCCTTGATATCTTGAAGCTCTTCATCATGGTCTTGAGCCTCAAGAATTCTACCTGCCAGCTCATACCTCAAAGTGATATTGGCGAACATACAAGACAATTTGGATACTTTGATATTTGACACGTGTACCCTACGACTTAAGGCATCAGCGACCACATTGGGCTTACCAGGATGGTATCGGATGGTACAAGTGTAATCGCCCAGAAATTCCATCCATCGTCGTTGTCTCATGTTCAACTCCTTTTGTGTGAACACATACTTCAAGCTCTTATGATCCGTGAGGATGGTGAACTCAGGACCATAAAGATAGTGTCTCCACTTTCCCAAAGCAAAGACTATAACAGCTAGCTCAAGATCATGGGTTGGGTAATTCCTTTCATATGGCTTCAACTTTCTCGAAGCATACGCGATCACCTTTTCCCGTTGCATCAGTACACAACCCAAACCTTCCTTTGAAGCATCGGTGTAGACCACAAAGTCATTGGTTCCCTCGGGAAGAGCTAGTATAGGGGCAGTGGTCAGTCTCTTCTTCAGCTCCTCGAAGCTTTCCTCACACTTGTCACTCCATACGAACTTAGGATTTTTCCCTGTTAAAGAGGACAAGGGTCCAGCTATCTTCGAATAATCCTTCACAAAACGGCGATAGTAACCAGCCAAACCGAGAAAACTCCTCACCTCAGTGACAGATTTAGGTCTCTTCCAATTAACTATCGACTCAATCTTCGATGGGTCGACCTCCAAACCTTCTCCAAAGATAATGTGCCCTAGAAAGGCTACTTTATCTAGCCAAAATTCACACTTGCTGAATTTGGCATACAACTTGTTGTTCTGAAGAGTTTCCAAGACAATTCGGAGATGTTTCTCATGATCCTCTTCGGATTTCGAGTAAACGAGAATGTCATCGATGAAAACAACAACAAACTGATCCAGATACGGCTGAAAAACTCGGTGCATCAAATCCATGAACACAGCTGGGGCATTCGTAAGGCTAAACGGCATCACCACAAACTCATAATGACCATACCCCGAGTTCAGAGCAGTCTTAGGTATGTCTTCATCCCTTACCCTAACTTGATAATAGCCTTGTCGCAGATCAAGCTTCGAGTAAACCTTCGAACCTTCCAATTGATCGAAAAGTTCCTCAATACGGGGCAGGGGGTACTTGTTCTTGACAGTGACTTGGTTCAAGCCTCGATAGTCGATGCACATCCTCATACTACCATCCTTCTTCTTTACGAACAGAACCGGTGATCCCCAAGGCGAAGAACTAGGTCTCACAAAACCGTTATCCACCAGATCATGCAGTTGAGTCTTAAGCTCCTTAAGCTCAGCAGGTGCCATCCTATAAGGTGACTTCGAAATGGGTGCAGTGCCAGGTACCAGATCAATACTAAACTCCACTTCTCGTTCAGGGGGTACGGAATCCAGCTTCTCAAGGAAAACACCCTTGAACTCCTTAACCACCCTAACTTCCTCGATTTTTGGTTGATCTTTGGGTTTATTGATCAGATACGCCAAAAATCAGGTAGCACCCTTCACGTACAGCCTCCTAGCTTCCATGGCAGACAGTAGAAACTTCTCATCCTTTCTCTTATCTCCTTTCCACACGACTTTCTCCTCTCCAGGTTTTCCCAGGGATATAGCCTTGGTTCGACAATCCAGTTGTGCGTAGTGCTCGGACAGCAAATCCATACCCAGAATTACATCGTAGGTTGATAGAGGTAGAAATATAAGGTCAGCAGGGAAAGTTCTTCCTAGGATGGAAATCTCGCATCGCTCAACGAACTTCTTAGTGATTAAACTAGCTCCCAAAGGCGTACATACTTCTAAAGCGTGGGGTAAAACTTTGTATGGTAAAACGAGTGACTCAGCAAATACTTCAGCAATAAATGAATGCGTAGCACCAGGATCAAATAAAGCTTTAGAAGAAGTTTGAGCGATCAGTAGCGTACCTTCAACCACATTCGCGGTGTCAGGAACTTCCTGACCACCTATGCTGAAAACTCGGGGCTTTGCCATAGTACCCTTTCCATCACTTCTCGGAGCATAGTCTCCTGGTCTTCCTCCTTTGACAATGGCATGACGGTTCGGACAGTGGCTGATCTTGTGATCCTTGCTCCCACAAGCCAAACATAAGCCTTGTCTTTTCCAGCAGTTGTGCTCATCGTGGTTGACTCCCCCACAATAGTTGCAGTTCTTCCTTGCCTGGGATGACTGCCCAGACCCTCCAGTGGTGTTGCGAGAACGGTTGTCATGCTGAGTACGGGAATACTTCGCCGGTGGTGCTTGATATCCATATTGATATCCACCTCGACTCTCCCTCTTGTATCCAGATTGGCTTCCTCCTTGATGAACACGGATTTGTCGGGTTCCGGTTCAGTCAAATATATTTGTTATTTAGCCAAAGGCAATTCACAACTACAACGAAAACCGTAGTGTAGCAGTAGAATGACCTCGAGTGTCGTTCTCTCAGGACTATAACTAGCTTTATCTATTTAACTAGAGAATATAAAACAGCAGACGTAATAGCAAGGGGTTTTTCTAACAGATAATGGAGATTGGTGATAGTATGATCCTTCAAAGCATAACGGGTCGATAATCATGCATAAATTCCTCGGTCTTGCATGGAGATCTTTGATCAATCTAATGTCCTGTTGCAATTATTAAGCACTACGAAGATAACGATTCTGACAAGTCAATCACTATTGTCCTAATGTGTTCCGTAATTATTCAACACTACGAAGATAAACTCGCGTATAGGTCGACGAAGGTCCAATTGTGCATAATAATTAATACAACATACGAGAATTTAGGCTGAGCCTGATCAACGAAATAAAGCAATAACACGGAGTATAATGCGCGATATAGCCATTAGCATGATTATCTTCCCTTCGCTAAGAATTCACATACTACCACCAACGATAAGTTTAGCTACTCATAATAGGCATGCAATCAACAGAAATCATAGAAGAAAACATGTTGAAAGATAAATAAAAATAAGTAGAATAAACTGTAATGTACAATGTTACCGAAGGTTGTCAATCTCCGAAGAATTGCGATCCTACAAGCTCCAAACTGCTATGAAAAAGTGTCCCCTAAGCTACGAACCCCCAGAACATGCTCTGGGAAGTTCCTACCTAAAACTACAGAGAAAGGTGAGAAAGTAGGTCTCGAAAAGTATGAATTTCGGAGAAAATCTGAGCAACTATATATAAGCCTCGAATAAGTGTGGGGCGGTTCGCCCCACGTCTGGGGCGGTTCGCCCCGGAGACTTTTTCGCGGAATTCCGCGTTTCCGACGCGTTTTTGGATTTCTTCCCCTTTTCGGACTCTGTTTCTGACCTCCAGATTCGACCCCTAGACTCCAAATCCTATCCGGAAACCTTCAGATACTCCAAATAGGCTTCTGGAACACCAATTCCTTGTCAACTTCAATATAATTGTCCGGAAATCCTCGATTTTCAACCAAAACCTGTAAAATAAAATCTAAAGGGAAACGTGACACTATTCTAATAAAATGCACTAAAATATAGCTAAATTAACATAGAGGATAGCTAAAATAGGTGAAAAAGACTCGAATGAAAGTGTAAAATACACATTCATCAAACTCCCCAAACCGAACCTTTGCTTGTCCTCAAGCAACTAAGCTAGACTCTAATACAAAAAACAATGCAAGACACAAAATGGAGTCTCATGCCAAATAAAATGAACTAATCTACTGAATCTATCAAATAACATATGAACAAAAACCATATAAATCAAAGCTTGAATATAGGTTGAAGAATACCTCGATTGACTTATACACCTCCACATAAGCACTTATGTCAAGACAAGATAGTCTCTCGTAACATTCTCTACCTGGACCTAGTCAGTGACGACGTAATGAAGCATGCTAAGATACGAATGGTTGTCCCGTGCCTATGAAACTGAGGACTTACTGCTGTTCCACCATGTTAAGACTTTTCCTCAAAAGAGGTCGAACCAGTACTGGCTCTCATCAAACGAAGGAGGGTCCCCTATAAAAGATAACGCTCCCCTATTCTACCCATCTCTCAAGTAAAGTCTTAAGCTATTCACCACTTGAATGGCAGGACGAGGGTGGTTTAGAACAGATGACACTCAAGACAAAAAGATAAAAAATAGAAAAACACGATTACGAACATTACAAGAATTGGAAAATGAGACACAACACTTTGCTAACTGCTATTTGGCTTTCTTTTTTGGACCCTTCTTTGCTTTTTTTTGGGTCTTTTCTTTTTTCTTTTTTCTTTTTTTTTTTTTCAGATTCTTTTGTTTCTTTTTCTTTTTCTCTTTTTTCTGGAATTTTTCTTTCTTTTTTTTCGATTTTTTTTAGCCAGCAATAGCGTAAAAAAGAGAGAAAATGACTCACACGACTTCCCCAAACCTATTCGAAAGAATAGGTTGGAGTACAAAATTTACGAAAAAGGAAAAATAAACTCACGATACGAAAATGAAAAACAGAAACAAGTCTAATGATGGTGTAACCCCCTCCCCAAACCTATTCGGAAGAATAGGTTATAAACAAAGGATCACACAACCTCACACTACCTCCTTCCTAGGCATTAAGCAATCTCAAAGCATGGTGAAGACTTGTTGCCTCTTAGGTACATAATTACTCGGGAAAACAACCATAAGACCCTAACATGCATCATCCTATTATAAAGGCCTTCGTGAACCGCAGTAGAGAAAACACCACTAAGTGATGTTGAGACTACCAAGCTTAACTAAGTGCAATACATAAATGTGACAAGCCAAGCGAGAAAAACCTCAAACAAATTCATAGAGATGAAGCATACGATTAATGGCATAGTTAGTTGATCTACCCAATAAAAAAGTTCAAAAAATTCGGCAATAAACTCCATATAAAACATGCAAGACTATCCTAGGATGAATGTAGTGAATGCAACCTAAAAAATCTAAGAAAGCAGTAAACGTGCAAATGCAAATGCAAACAAAGAACAAGATACTAATCAACACAAAGCCAAACAATACTTAACATCATGGTTCACATCCTATCCCCCTTACGATTCTTAAGCTAGCCCCTAGCAAAAGAGAATGAGTAATAAGAAGTGATACTAGATGTTACCGAACGGTTTGGCCCCGGTTGGCTGAGAGTGGTCATGTGAAAGGACTAATCATCGGGATGGTAATCCCCATAAAAGTCCCTCCACATGTCGGACATGAGCTCATTGGACTGACGTAGAGCCTCCTGCTGCTGCTGGATGAGCTGTTGCTGCTCCCACATTTGCTGCCTATCCTCTCGGCAATGCTCCTCGAATATCTCCCAATCGCGGTTGTGCTGGACAATGTGCCTGTCGAGGTCATGTCGCATGGCCGCGTTGTTGGCATCAATTCTGTCGAAACGGCCGTCGAGGTAGGTATGGAATTCAGAGAAGTCAAATCCTCTAGACCCCTGTGGTGCTCGAGGCGGTGCATGCGGTGCTCTATGGACAAACGGGATATCTGGGATAGGGGCTTGGCCAACATCGACCTCCATAGCATCCTCACGATCGGAATCACTCGGCTGGAAGGGTGCTCCTACATCAGCAGCAGCAGCCGTGGGGTTCTTCAACTGATACCTAGTCAGCTGCACCTCAATGGTCGAGGGTGAAAGGGCAGCGACCTCGCAATCCCCCTCCTCAATATCATCGACCCCATGATATTTGCAGTAGGCTGTGATGAAGCTTGGGAAGATGAAAGGCTTCCTCTTCTTTTCCCAATGGCGCTCGTACTCCTCATACATAATGTGCCCTATGTCGATCTGATGTCTGTCTATCAGGCAGTAGAGGAGCTCGACGTAGTAGGGCTGAATCCACGAGTCATTCTTCCTAGGGATCAAGTTGGAGATGCAAAATTTCATCATCACCTTAGCTTCAATGCTAAGGTCGCTCTGACTGATCCGTGTAGGTTCTCCCCCGATTTCTGGATATCGGTACTCCCTGTTGCAGATCATGTCTGTGATATGTCTTCCGATCCCCCTAGAGGCCCTCGAATACAGGTAGGCATGGTCGCTCCCTGTGAATTCCTGGTGCCCCAAATGGATGAATGAAGAAATGTGCTCTGGTGTCCACGGTATTATCAGGCCTCGGACTAGTACCCCATTCTTCTCCTCGAGATCTGTGTATCCAGTGTAGAACTCTTGGAGGAGGCTCTCGTCGTAACCTTTGAACCTGTTGGAACTGTACCATGCCCAATTCCTTTGTGACCCCAATCGTGATAGCGTCCTATATCCCGCTTTATCAACTGCGGACTCTGGAATGTCAATCCTCCTATCTGGGATGATCGATCTTCCTCCGTCGGCCAGCTCCACTTCTAGCCTTTGACGCACCTCTACCACAGTTGCAGACAACTCGTACATATGGTGAGATGGTTGGGAGCTTGATGCTACTCCCTTCCCCTTTTTGCTAGAGCCGGCTCTCCTCGATCTCGGTGCCATGATTCCTACAAACAGCAATTAGTATCTTGTACGATGCAAAACAGACCTATGCATATGTAAATATACGAGTGAACAAACGAGCAATATCTTCAAAAATCCAACTCCTCAAAAACCCAAAGTCTAGTCTAGCTATTTCATTACGCAACATATCAATGTAACTACTACAATAACATATCACATTATGCTCTTGCTAAACAACAAATGCCTTGAATCACAAGGTTCAATCCATACCATAATAATCAAAAAATCCAACATAAATCCTCAACTCCATAAATCATGAATCCTACCAATACATCCATCATTATCATATCAACAAACACATGTTTAAGCATGAAATGATAGTAAGAGACACATTTCCTAACAAGATATATCATCTAATAGCAAAAATCTCAAATCAACAAACCAAGCCTAATTGAACATGCAATTGATAATGAATAACGAATCTAATCACATAAAACATCAACCCATACATCATACAAGCTTAATTGAAGCATAAATCAAAAAACCCCCAAATTTAAAAAATTAGGGTTCATGTGATAATACCTCAAATCCGGAGATTGAATAAACTAGGAAGAAATTTGTTCGGATGGAAAGATAGAGCACGTAACAGGCTTCGATTGAAGCTAAAGAACACACAAATTGATGGAAAGATGAAGAAGTTATGAAGGTTTGAAGGTATTTTGAAAATGGAGGAAATTTTGGAGTTAAGAAGATGAAAATGGAGAAAAATGAGAGTTTGGGGATGAATCCCCGTTTTTTACTCTCTGGATGCCGTGGGGCGATTCGCCCCACGCCTGGGGCGAACTGCCCCGTGCGGGGCGAATCGCCCCGCACGTCTAGAGTGCGCGCGCGCGCTCTGGACGTGGGGCGATTCGCCCCCCACCTCCTGAGGTGGGGAGACGATCGTTTCGAATTAAAATGTGGTTTTTAGTCCCCGAAAACCATTTTCCTCAAAAAATCACTCGAAAAATCGCACTCGAACACAACATAAGCACATACGACACAGAAACGAACAAATTCACATATGTAAAGCAAATTGTTCAAGTATGAATGCATGCAATAAAGCGGTAAAGAAAGCGATAAAAACCCCGGGTTGCCTCCCGGATAGCGCCATTGTTTAAAGTCTCTGACTCGACACCTGTCTTCGCCTAGCTTTTCTTTTTCAGGGTACTAGACTTCCCCTTCACGGATCTCCTTCCCATGCCTCGATCCTGTGAATAAGAATGAACATAGACATTAAGACCACTATAATTAATAGTGTTAGAAATATCAGGTGGATCAGGTGGATTAGATATGGCGTGCAACACATGTTACTTGCCATCTACTTCAATAGTGCAAGTTCTTTGGTAGATGTCCATCACGGAGCGTAGTTTAGTCAAGAATGTTCGTCCTAAGAGTATGACATCCCCCGTTCCAGGTGCTGACGCCGGCATAATTATAAAATCGGTGTAAACAGAAGCTTCACCAATCTTGACTAATACATTCTTCACAACGCCCTCGGGTTTCACAAGGGATCCATCCGCCAGTTGCACTATAGCCTTATGCACAATTAGTTCTCCAAGGTTACTCTCCTCGAAAACATTCAAAGGGAGCACATTAGAGTAGGATCCCGTGTCTAGTGTGGCTCGGACATCTTCAAGTCCCCAATCCTGACCTTAACATCGAAACTTTGAGGGAGTGGCTCGGGATCCTCTTGCTCCTCTTCACTCTTGTTAGTACCAAGGTCCTTCTCTTCTTCTTCGGCTTGTGGGGCCATTTCCCTCTTGCAAATCTCGCACTTAGCAACCTTCTTGATGGTGATTTCAACAGGTAGATCACCCACCAAGGTAATGGACATCGACTTCTCAGTGTTGCTAGGCAGCTTGCCTTGCTCCCTACTTGCTCCTCGGTCGATCAACTCTTGCATCTTTTGATGGGCAAGCCTAGTGCTCTCTTCCAACCTATCGAGCCTTGCCCTAGTCTTCTCGGAATCTTCTTCATAACGTTTGAGAAAACTTTGTGTGTGATCAACCATCTTCTGCAAGTTCTCCATCAGTTGAGTCGACTTCGACTTCGGTGGCTCTTTCGGAGCGGGGTTTTCACAGTGATCATTACCATAGTTTAACATGCTACGGTCTTGGTTAGGGCAATAAGTTTGGTTAGCCGGTACATATCCTTGATTGTTTCGGAATCCTCTTCTCCAAAATCCACCTCGAGGATTCCTACCGTCTTGTCCGTAGCTAACTTCTTGAGTACTAAACTCCGTAGCAAAGGCTTCTTCTTCGCCTCCTCGAGCCCAGTTGCCATCATCATACGCCAGCTCCGATCTACACATATGAGCCCCATGCCCATAGTTCTTGCATATTCGGCATACTTCGTTTGAAACAGTTGTTCCAATGGCGCTCTTGAGGACTTGCTTCAATTCGTTGGTAAAGCACTCGAATTGATCCCCATTCCCCCTATACATAGGGGCTTCTTGAGTCAGTGGAGCTTCAGGTCCACGTCTCCTAACCATTGCTCTTGGGTCCTTGAACTGCAAACCCTTAGCAAGCCTTTCGAAAACTGCCCAAACGGCTTCTGCGGTTTCCTCCCAAATATTGCCTCGGCATTGGAAATCCACCACTTGTTGGTTCTCGAAGGTTAGTCCATTGTAGAAGTGTTGGACTAGGTCATAAAGTTCAAAACCATGGTGAGGGCACTTGTTCGTGAGATCTTGGAATCTCTCGAACGCGGTGTAGATGGTCTCATCATAGTCCTACTTGAATCTAGTGATTTGCGCCTTAAGCGCGGTAGTCAAGGTGTGAGGGAAGTATTTTTCCATGAAAGCTGAAAAAACCTTCTCCCAAGTGTCCAGCGAGCCTGCCGGTAGAGAACTCAACCATGACTTGGCTCTGTCGCCAAGTCCCATAGCAAAAACCTTCATCCTCAACTCATCCGTTGTTATTTCAGCTCCGGGTCGTGGGAGTTGGTTGACGAAATCATCGATATCGTGCAAGTACCCCATCACATCTTCCCTTGATAAGCCATAGAACCTCGGAAGTTGTTGGAATGCGTGGTTCTTGATTTCCAGATCTCGAGTTGCAGACGAAAGAACAATCGCCGGTCCCCTCATACGATCCTTGGTGGGTTGAACCCACGCTTTCAGTGGTCTAGCTTCTGCCATTCCGTCGATTTCCTTGAAAAGACTGTGTAGAGATTCAGAGAAATCGGTATCCTCTATTTCCTCTAGTGCGCGCCTTTCAAGTAGTCGCCTTCTTTGGTGGTAGACTCTATCGATCTCAGCAATTGAATCAGCAAGCGGTGTTCCTGCAGATTGTGTATGCGGCATACACTATCTGTAACAGACTAGGAAAGCAGTATCAGAGAGAGATTAAAAAGGAAAACTAAAACTAATAGAATTAGGAATTGAAAGCTGAAAATATAAACAAATTAAACAGAAAAAAGGAGTATAGTCCCCGGCAACGGCGCCAATTGGATGAACGCGGATTTGTCGGGTTCCGGTTCAGTCAAATATATTTGTTATTTAGCCAAAGGCAATTCACAACTACAACGAAAACCGTAGTGTAGCAGTAGAATGACCTCGAGTGTCGTTCTCTCAGGACTATAACTAGCTTTATCTATTTAACTAGAGAATATAAAACAGCAGACGTAATAGCAAGGGGTTTTTCTAACAGATAATGGAGATTGGTGATAGTATGATCCTTCAAAGCATAACGGGTCGATAATCATGCATAAATTCCTCGGTCTTGCATGGAGATCTTTGATCAATCTAATGTCCTGTTGCAATTATTAAGCACTACGAAGATAACGATTTTGACAAGTCAACCACTATTGTCCTAATGTGTTCCGTAATTATTCAACACTACGAAAATAAACTCGCGTATAGGTCGACGAGGGTCCAATTGTGCATAATAATTAATACAACATACGAGAATTTAGGCTGAGCCTGATCAACGAAATAAAGCAATAACACGGAGTATAATGCGCGATATAGCCATTAGCATGATTATCTTCCCTTCGCTAAGAATTCACATACTACCACCAACAATAAGTTTAGCTACTCATAATAGGCATGCAATCAACAAAAATCATAGAAGAAAACATGTTGAAAGATAAATAAAAATAAGTAGAATAAACTGTAAGATACAATGTTACCGAAGGTTGTCAATCTCCGAAGAATTGCGATCCTACAAGCTCCAAACTGCTATGAAAAAGTGTCCCCTAAGCTACGAACCCCCAGAACAGGCTCTGGGAAGTTCCTACCTAAAACTACAGAGAAAGGTGAGAAAGTAGGTCTGGAAAAGTATGAATTTCAGAGAAAATCTGAGCAACTATATATAGGCCTCGAATAAGTGTGGGGCGGTTCGCCCCACGTCTGGGGCGGTTCGCCCCAGAGACTTTTTCGCGGAATTCCGCGTTTTCGACGCGTTTTTGGATTTCTTCCCCTTTTCGGACTCGGTTTCTGACTTCTAGTGGCCTTCTAACCTCCAGATTCGACCCTTAGACTCCAAATCCTATCCGGAAACCTTCAGATACTCCAAATAGGCTTCTGGAACACCAATTCCTTGTCAACTTCAATATAATTGCCCGGAAATCCTCGATTTTCAACCAAAACCTGTAAAATAAAATCTAAAGGGAAACGTGACACTATTCTAATAAAATGCACTAAAATATAGCTAAATTAACATAGAGGATAGATAAAATAGGTGAAAAAGACTCGAATGAAAGTGTAAAATACACATTCATCACTCCTCCATGGCTCCCAGAAGAACTAGAGTAGTTCCTCTTGCTAGAGTATGGCTTATCAGCCATCTTGATCTCCTTGAGACCACTTTCTACCTCGGAGGCGAGTTCGACAGCCTTGAGATAGGTCGGCATGTTGGTCCCAAACAGACTGTACCGGATCTCAGAGTTCAGACCCTTCACAAAGTGACGAACCTCCTCTCGTTCATCGTCCTGGAAATTCGGCACGTACTTCAGTAGTCGGGTAAATTCTGGGTCATAGTCGGCAACATCCATGTTCCCTTGCACCAAAGCTTGAAATTCATCTCTCCGGTTCTCGCGAACCAGGCGAGGCACGTACTTGTCCATGAAGTCCTTGGTGAAATTCTCCCAGGTACGAGCAACTCCCTCTTGCCTCCATCTTGCATTCACGGTTCTCCACCAGTTCCTGGCGGCTCCCACGAACTGGAAAGCAGCAAGCTCGATCTTCCTCTCGTCCGGATAGTGCAGGATCGAGAATAAGTTCTCCATACCTTCGATCCAGAGCTCAGCCTTACGGGCATCAGGTGTTCCCTCGAACCTCTCAGGATGGAATCGAGTGAATCGCTCCGCAGCTTGATCGATGGTCTGGATCGGTGGTGGTGGCGGAGGAGCTGGCTGAACAGGTGGTGCTCCAGCGCGGCGAATGGTTTCGCTGAAATTCCCCAAAGCAGCGATGATACGGTCCACTTGGTCTCCATTTTCAGCATGCTGATCATCTCCACTTCCATTGCTGCTGGCACCACGAGTGTTTCTGCGACTCATTCTAACAAAGGGCACTACTTAGCAGTTGATTTAACAACCTCGAATCTCTAACTTAGAAAAGAACAGAAAAACAAAGAACTAAGGCCAGAACTTAATCTTCTACAACAGGTATAAACTGAGCAGTGAAGAAGAAAACATGCCTTGAACTTTAAAACAAAACGCCAAAACAAGAAAATCAACGAAGTCTCAAAACAGCCAAGCATGCAATTAAACAAAGGAAAACCGGTCTATACTCGTCTTAGCGAGAAAACAGAAAACCACAGAGTCAAGTAAACGGAAAAGCATAAACAGTCTCAGTCGGCTGAACAAAAAACTCGCTTGGCAAAAAAAAGAAGTTCGGTACGAGCTCGAAAAGGCATCTATCCTAATAGGCGTCCTCGATATCATCTTCGGAACGTCGTTCGGGCACGTGAGCATCTCCTCCTTCTTCCTCAGAGGGGTCCTCCTCGGGTTCTTCTTCGAATTCTTCTTCGGGTTCTCCTTCACTCTCCACTCTACGGGATGGTCCGTAACCCTCGGGGAACGTCCTCCGAGCCTTCCTCCTGCGAATCCTGATGCCCACGTTGGACGCGGTTAACGAAACAAAGTCAGAGTGCTCCCTTGCGGCGCGTAAAGCCGTCTTAAGGAATCCGATTTCCGCTTCCTTCGTTGCTATTTCATCTTGAAGCTTAAAGTTTTCCCGCCAGTAGTGATCTCGTTCACGAACGACCCTGTCCATCACGAATCCAGGGTAGACGTCAACAACAGGAACGGAGGTATACGGGTTAAACTCTCCTTCGACTAGGCGGTAACGAATGACCTTCTTTTCAGAACTCATACCTATCTGTAAGCACACGCATATTTAACTAGTTAATAACTATGTCAAAATCAAAACAACCGCGAAAGGTCAACAGTTTCAGAACGGATCATAGGTCGTCAGAATCAAAACAGAGAAGATGAAGAAACGGTTTAAGGTTAGTACGCAAGACTCGAATCAGAAAAGCAACAGAAAATACAAGACCTAACCAGCGACTCGGACCCTCACACACACCCCAAAGGTCAAAAGATCCTATCCTAGCAAGCTCGAGTTTGAACTCAAGCTCTGATACCAACTGTAACGGTACCGGTTTTGAAAACAAAATAATTTCTTAAAAAAGAAAATCCAAAATAACTTTAATAGCAATGGTCGGCAATTAATGCCAAAATAATCTTTGATGCACACAGCGCTAACAGAAACAAATAAATATCCAACGATAACTCAAGTTCAAATGAAACAACGAGTGAAGACAGTAAAAAGTTCATCTTCTTATTTTGAAATAAAATCCCAAGACACCCGAGACCCTTCTCTCAGTCGCTGGCATCCTATTCGCGAACATCCTCAGCAGTATCTGGAAGGAAGGAATTTTGAAAACAAGAGAGTGTGAGATAAAGGATCTCAGTGAGGTTCTAAGTTAAAAACAGAAAGTAAACAGTTTTGAAATCAAAATCCTTTTCAGAAAAACAAACAAACAGAACAGATCACATATAACAAAATAACAGAACAGATAAGTTGTAGACCATTGGTGCAGCCCGCCTTACTGCTCCTACTCCCAGAATGCCCTTATAACTCCCTCCAGAGGGTGCACAACTCCGGACAGAAACAGAAACCCCCGTGTACTTTGGGGAAACAGATCCTACGACCCTAATAGACCTCAGCGACTTCTGCCTCGCGCCTAAAAGGGAATAGACTAGGCAATAATCAAGCAAACCCGATAGTCCTCTACTACCCAAGCCTACCTAATTACAACCTAATCGACCGGTCACACAGAAACAGAACAGATACAGAACAACAGATACAGATAATCAACACCGAGAGGTATTCCTGCAAAAAAGTCAGTCCAGAATAGAGTAGCAATAAACCGAAAAGTAAATAGTCATACTTAGGACTTATACTTTTACGCGGAAGCATACAGTAAAACAGTATATAGTAATAGGTACAAGTTGTCACATATCTTTCCAGTTTTTCGCAAATAATAGGTTTAGGGGTGAACACTCACCTTAACTTGTGAGCAAAAGATCTCCAACGAGTAATGAGCTTACAGGTTATCGAACAACGGAGAACCTAACAAGAAAGTACTAAACACACTTTAGAAGTCGAACGAACGGAAGGAAAAAGGTTGAAAAAGAAATGCTAAAGACGAGGTTCGAACTCGGGACCTCTAAGCTAGTCAAGCAAGAACCTAACCAACTAGCCCAGCAAGTCAAGTCATTACTAACTTACAAAACCAGAAACTAAGTTGAACCATTTTCAGAAATACTCTTTCGGTTTTCAGATTCAGGAAATTACCAAAATACCCTCAGTGGTAAATTGCAAAAGAACCCTTTTCAAAATCAGAAAGTTCAAACAAAACCAGGAGTTTCCAAACATACAAATCAGTCCTCAAAGAATAAAAAGGTTTACGAAAAAGTCCTCTGTCAGTCAACTACGGTCAAAGTTAAATTGCAAAAAGGTCCTTTAGGTTTTCAAACTTTCCAAATCAGTCCACAAGGTTCAAAACAACATCACGAAAGTCCAAAACAGTCCTTTTCGAGGTCAACAGAAAACCAAGGTCAACATACGAGGTCAAAACACAAGTCCAACAACAGCAACAACAATCTAACAATCCTAAGTCCCGGTTCTCAGTTCGAATCAAATAACATGGCCAGAAAGTACAAGGGTAAAATGGTCCAAGGGTAATAAAGTCCAAAACAGAATACGAGTTTCGAATCGAAAGCAGTAGTAAAGGATTCGAGATTTACCTTCGAATCGAAATAGAGGGTTGAAACAATCTGCAATCGAATGAATCAAAAAGAAAAGAAAATCAAAACGAGATTCGAATCGAATTCGTAATCGAGTTGAATCTGAAATGAAAGGACAGAACAAACTTACCGATCGAATTCGGATTCGAACGGACTGAAGTTCGAATCGGCGGCGAACTCAAATGGAACGGGATCGGAGATCGGACGGATTGGGAACGGCGGCGCGATGGATCGAAGCGGCGGCGCGCGTGCGGTCAGCTGAACAGGACGGCAACACGAATCGAATCCGACAGATCGATCGAGACGTCGGCGGCGAACAGAACTGATCCATCGATCATGGCGGCGCGATCACGAACGTCGGCGGCGGACGCGCGAACAACGACGACGGCGCGCGAAACCGGAAACAGAACAGATCGATCGGTCGATCCGAACGGCAAGACAACGCGGCGGCGCGGCGGCGTTTGATGGAACGGCTCGGTGCGGCGGACCGGAATGGACGGAGGTCACGGCGGCGGCGGCGGCTATCGGAGAAGTCGAAGCAGCAGCAGCGATCTCTTCTCTCTTCTTTCTCTCCTTTTCTTTCTTTCTTTCTTTTCTTTCTTTCTTCTTCTTTCTTCTCTTGTGTTTTACGGCTGAGAATGAGGATGGGATGAATATGACTAGAGTTAGGTTAAGTCATTAATGGGCCGGTCAATGGGCCTTTGACTGGGCTCAATAATGGGCCAAAAAGAGGTCAGAACGGTCCAGGCTTTCAGATCGATCCAAACGTAATGAAACGAACTTGCTTACGCGAAAATAATTAAATAATTATCGAATAAATAATTTACTCTGATAATTAATTAACTAAAATTAAATAATTTAATAATAATTAAATAAATAATAAAAAAAAACGGGGTGTTACAACCCTCCCCTCTATCCTCTTTTAAAAATTTGGATTCCCACTTATGCCCTTCGGATCCATATCTCGAACTTTCGATGAATTCCCTACTATCATCCATCGAAACTTGGGGGACTCATGATATGGGTACAAGTGGTTCGCGTATCGAAGGAACGTACCGCACGGACTCGAACTCGGACTCAACGTCGAATAAGGATATCGAATCGGGTGCGCCTTATCACGCCATACCCTTTCGAACGCCATAGCCTCCGAAGAAACAAGGGGCTCGAAACGCTGCCTTCCTGTCGAAGCTAAAGGCATCGAAAAAGCCCACAGCTCGAACAAACCCAGCATGTTTTCATGACCTCTCGGATCAGGTTTAAGTCAACGAGGGGCCCATTCCGTATCCTATAAATATATCCTCATTTATTGCATGCATGCTCATTCTCACCTTACTTATATTAACCTTATCGAAATCACTCTCCATTACATTGAGTTGCCGGACGGCCTAACTCCGGTAGGCTGTTCTCAGATCCCCTCCCCTTAATCTTCCCCGGTTTTGCAGGTACACCTTCCCCATTATACTCTAGATACTTTGTCCATCCGCTTCAATGGACTGAGAGATGATGTCTTAGTCCTCTAAACGGGATTTTCCCTCATCAATGTTTATGGAGTGTAAGTTGTTTGTTTACGGAAGGGAGGTTTAATTGTTTTTGGCAATTGATATCTTACGCTAAATGGCAAGAGCTAACTACGTTTGAGGGTTCTTTCGTATGCAGGAGCATGGAGTAGAGACAAATTTTTGATAGATCAGTGTTGCAATAAGAAGTTAAGATTCTATATAGAATTGCACTCTGTTCCCTCCTGAGAAAATGGTGGAATCAGGAAATCTTGCTACCCCTCCAAAGAAGGTGTCAATGACACCTAAGGCAATTATACACCAGCGATTTGGTGATAAGGCCTGCTACAAAGTTGAGGAGGTGCAAGTCTCTGATGGAAATGAATGCCCAGGACTTGCGATCCCGAAGAAGAGACCCTGCTTGAAATGAGAATGTTTTACTCTTCCCCCAAGCCATATCTTTTGGATCAATTGTCAGAGTCTCAAGTGAAACCAACCAGCTGCTTTGAAGGACCATTAAATGCTAGGGCTACTTACTTTTGTGGTCAAGAAGTGCATGGTGATACAATTCTGGCTTCTGTAGGGTACGCATGGAAGTCTGTTGAGCTTTTCAAAGAAGATATTTGCTTGCGCACATATTATAGGTATATAATTCTATTATTATCTGATTTCTAACATGTATATCTTATTATCCGAAAAAATATTGAACTGTATATGTGATTGACTGATTATTTCTTGATATCTGTTTTTCAGGTTACTAATTACAGAAAATTACATAAAGCAACCACTTGAGGGTACCTAATTGCTAAAAAAGCTAGTTTAAATAACTAGTTACAAATAACACCATTCTAATTTTTTGGGGCCCTAATGTCACTCATTCTTTCCAATTCTACCCCTACCGCCTTTCTTCCTCTCCAAGCCAACATATAAAAACGCGTTTTCTGTATTTCAATCTAATTTATTGCTCTCTCAGCTTGAAATCAAATTTCATTCCATTTTCGTACGGATTTTTTCCTTTTTTTAGCTTGAAATCGTCAATCTACTGCGTTTTCTTCGTGTTTTTGCTATGGATTTGTTGATTCGGTGAAATCGAACGGTTTGTGTTATGCGTGGATGGTGAAGGGTGAGATTTCCTTTTCTGAATTGCTTGATGTTGCTGTGTCTAAGCTGAATCTGAATGATTTGGATTCTACTCAGTTCCAGTATTGGATCGGTGAGAATCAATATATTATTTTCAGTGATGACGATTTGAAAGCTATGATTATGCTTTGTTCTGCCAATGGTATGAAATTTGTTAATATGGATGTTTTGGTTGGGTTGGCTGATGTTTGCGTTGAAAAACCTGTGAAACGAGCTAGATTGAGCATTGATGGTGAGGGCAGTGGTAGCAAAACTGGTGACAGTAGATCTGTGTTGTCTGGGACTAGGGTTTCAGTGGATGAAACTAGCTTTGGTGTTGATACTAGGCCTGATCTGCTTGAAACTAGGGATACTATTCTTTCTCTGGTTGAAACTAGGATTGAGATGTTTGAAACTAGTGATAACTTGGTTGAAACTAGTTGTGGTGTGGTTGAAACTAGTGCTGGCATGGATGAGAATAGGAGAAGTAGGATTGTTGTGTTTGAAACTAGTATTGGGAGGTCTGAAACTAGCTCTGGTGTTGCTTTAACTAGGTGTGGTGGTATTGCGTTGGCTGAAACTAGGCTTGAAACTAGGGTTGGTGGGTCTGGAACTAGTGGTAGTAGGCCTAGTGGGTCTGAAACTAGGCTTGAAACTAGGGTTTCATGTTCTACGGTTGGTAAGGTTGTTTGTGCAGGTCCTAGCAGGTTTGCTTCTGAGGTGATTGTGGTTGAAACTATTGAGGATCCCCTAGTTTTAGGTCATGCTACTCTGGTTTCAACTGATGTTCCTGTTAATAATAATGTCAATGATGTTGCTATTTATGGAGGTGTGCCACAGGCTAGGGAGAATGTGTTGTTGTCTCTAGGGTGGCATAGGGAAATTAGGGAGGTTGGGCAGTCGTTTCCTGGAGGTGTGAAGGCGTTTAGGATTGCTCTTGCTAAGTTTTCGATTGCACTTGGTTTCAGGCTTAAGATTGTGAAGAATAATCCGCAGAAACTTAGAGCTATTTGTAGCAAACATGCTGTTGATGGGTGTCAATGGATGGTTTGCGGATTGCTTTATAGTGCTAATGGCTGGTTTTACATTAAGGATTTGGTGAATGAACAAACATGTGTGCTTTCGCCTTTTCTCGATAAAGGTGATCTGTTAGCTACTACAGTTATGGCGGATTTGATCAGGGATTCGATGACTATCACCTCTGCTACTGGTGGCAGTGAGATAAAGAAATTCTTCTGGGATTTATACAAGATAGAGGTTTCGTATAGCAAGGCTTATAGGGCATTGGAGAAGGTTCAAACTGATGTTTTTGGGGACTACCATCTGTCATTCAATGAGCTTGAGTGGTACTTGGAGGCCCTGAAGCGCACGAATCCTGGTACTTATGTTGATTTCAATGTGAGTGAGTCCGATAACCGTTTCAAGAGGTTGTTCATATGCTTTGTTGGCTGCATGGAGGGATTCGACCACTGCCGTCCTATTCTCTTTCTTGATGGTGCTCATCTGAGGTCTAGATTTAAAGGGTGTTTGTTAGCTGCTACCGGGAAAGACGCAAATTATGGTATGCCTTTCTTTTTATTCTCTTTGCGCTCTGAAACTAGCCTTTTTGTGTGAGCTGAAACTAGCACTTTACTAGCATTTTGGTCTTGAAACTAGCATTCTACTAGCATTTTGGTCTTGAAACTAGCATTTTGGTCTTTGAAACTAGCTTTCTTGGTGTTGAAACTAGCATTCTAGTCTTGAAACTAGCATTTTGGTATCTGAAACTAGCTTTGATGTCCCTGAAACTAGTATTGTGTGACCTGAAACTAGCATTAATGTCCCTGAAACCAGTTTATCTTTGTGTTTTTTATCAGGTATATTCCCGTTTGCCTTTGCAATTGTCGATGCAGAAAACAATGAAAACTGGTTGTGGTTTTTGGAGAACCTGAATCAGGTTTTGAGAGAGAATAGGGTGATTGCGATGATATCTGACCGTGCACCCGGGCTAATCCAGGGCATCCCAGCCGTTTTTGGTGAGAGAGCTCACCACTTTTACTGCCTTGAGCAGCTGAAGAGAAATTTGAGAGATTCTTTTGGGAAGAGTCGCATAGAGCGTAGTTTGAGGGAGACGTTTGTGTTCCGCCTGAGTGAGTGTGCTTATGCTGTGAGTGATGATCTGTTGCAAGAGAAGCTGGATATGTGGCGTGAGGAAGGGTCACATGCTCTTGTTAGTTTCATTGATAGCGTCCCACTTGATCATTGGACAAATGCATTATCTCCTCCGATTCGCTATGGCGAGATGTTTTCGAATGTAGCTGAGTCTTTCAATTCGTGGATCGATGCAGGCCGTGGTCTCCCTGTGAAGCATCTGATTAAATTTATACGTGAGAAGGTCATGGTTCTTTTTGAGAAGAGGAGGAATCAATCTCTAAACTGGAATGGCATTCTATGTCCGGAAAGGGATAAGAAGTTCAGGGATATGGTGAGCGAGAGTCAGCACTGGGTGACTGTGACATTGAATGTTAATGTTGTGAGTGTGCATTCTAATCCCAGCGTCACAGTCGATCTGGATGAACGTACTTGCTCTTGCAGTTTTGTATCTTATTCATTTCTGGAATGAAACTAGCTCTGAAACTAGGTTTTTTTTGTTGAATGAGGTCCTGAAACTAGCATTTTAGCACCTGAAACTAGTTTAATGATGTCCCCCTGAAACTAGTGTTTTATTGTGTTGAATTTAGTGGCTGAAACTAATGTTTTTCTTGATGCAGGTGGTGGACAGTTAATGGTTTCCCTTGTGCACACGTTGTTGCTGCGATGAAGAGGTCGAGGATCAGGATGGATGATTTCATTGACACGTATTTCCATGTTACTTCATACAGGACATCGTATTCCTTCCCCATCTTCCATGTGCCGTCCATGTTGAAGCACCAGATATGCATGGAGGTTCCACCGATTACCAAGAGGCCTCGTGGGCGCCCGAAGAGTAAACGTATCAGGTCTAGGGGTGAGGTGGTGCAGACGAAGCGATGTGGACGTTGTGGTCGTAGTGGGCACAATAGGAAGACATGCACTGCTCCTATTTCTTGAAGGAGTTCTGTTTCCTATCTTGTTGTTCTTGGTTCTGAAACTATAGATTTTTCGACTCTTTTTGGTTATGTGTTTTGATGATCTGTATGTTTGATAATTTATTACATCAGACCTTTATTACTCTGTTTTATCGGATCGTATCTTTTATGAGACAATTACTGTACTTTATTTCACTCATTTTTTTGTGTTTTAATCTGTGTTATGTTATACAGGCTTGAAACTAGGGTTTTATGATCCTTTGAAACTAGCATTTTTCTAGTTGTGAAACTGGCATTACAAGCAGCTGAAACTAACTGAAACTAGCAATACATTTAGAGAAACTAGTTCATATCACTTTGCAAACACCTGATGTTCAACAAACAAACCAGAGTACATCACACACATACTAGTAATTAACTTGCTACCCTACGAACTAATCATTGTTCATAACGACCGACTTCAAATATAATACTGCTACTAATAATAATTGTTTATACGGGATTCAACATACTACACAGCTACGACACTGATTAAGCTAACTAAACACCCCATAGCAGCACTTTTTCACCGCGCTTCTTCATCTAATGTCTCCTGGCTGAGATCGTACCTTTTTCCTTCATATAGGAACGTCCTGATGATTTGTGCTCTGTACCGACAACATTCTTCGAACGAGAAGATATGATCTTCAGCACCTGTTGATTTTATGCTCCAGACCTCATTGCCATTCACTCTGGCGTCGATGATCTTGAGGATCATTATACCGCATTCGACTCCTACTTGTTGTGGGAAATCATCATGGTCCTCGGATGTGAATGAAATATCTCTAAATCTCTCGTAGTAGCTGTCAGCATCTTCATCACCAACCAGATTGTCCATTCTTGTCTTTATGATTCTCTCGATAAAGTTGCGCTGTGGGAAATTGTAAATGTAAGGAAAGGGCTTCTTAGATTTCAGAAATGATCATGAAACTAGCTTTTATGTGGCCTGAAACTAGCATATTATCAGTTGAAACTAGCAAATATGGCAATGAAACTAGCCTTAATTACCAAACAGTCATATAGAATGTAAAAATACACACACATACCACTTTTTCACTTGCTATGTAGTATTCGTCAGAGTTGTCTGCTGTGTGGCTGAGAGTGTTGTAAAGGCGGAACTGTGCTGTTGTTGTTTCCAACTCAAGTAGCACCCAGTGGCCTTCAATGATCAGCGGGAAGAATAGCACCTCTTCAACTGTGAGTGTTTTGAGTTTTGTGATTACGCCATTGAGCACATTCTCTTCCTCTTTTGGGGTCATTTCGTAGCTGAGCATTTCCTGCAATACATTTTTGTTTCTTCTTTTAATTAGGTGTCATTCTTTTTTTGTTAATGCAATGTTTAGTTCGTGGACTTACATAAAGCAGTGAGTCGAAAAAACCAAACTTGTTCTCCTTTGCCTTTTCATTTGCTTGATCCACCAGACGATTCCCCCATAGATCTACTGTCTGCATTTGATGAACGCGGGATTGTCAGTTCCGGATCAATCAAATAAATTTGTTATTTAGCCAAAGGCAATTCACGACTACAACGAAAACCGTAGTGTAGCAGTAGAATGACATCGAGTGTCGTTCTCTAAGGACTATAACTAGCTTTATCAAATCTAATTTAGAACATAAAAACAGCAGACGGAATAGAAAAGGTTTTTCTAACAGGTAATGGAGATTGGTGATAGTATGGTCCTTCAAAGCATAACGGGTTAATAATCATGCGTAAATTCCTCGGTTTTGCATGGAGATCTTTGATCAATCAATTGTCCTGTTGTAATTATTAAACACAACGAAGATATAGATACTGACAAGTCAAACACTATTGTCCAATTGTGTTCCGTAATTATTCAACACTACGAAGATATAGATATGCATAGGTCGACGAGGGTCCAATTGTGCATAATAATTAATCAACATACGAAGATATAGGTTGCGCCTGATCAACGAAATAAAGCAATAACACAGAGTATAATGCGCGATATAGCCATTAGCATGATTATCTACCCTTCGCTAAGAATTCACATACTACCACCAACGATAAGTTTAGCTACTCATAGTTGTCATGCAATCAACAAAAATCATAGAAGAAAACATGTTGAAAGATATATAAAAATAAGTAGAATAAACCGTAAGATACAATGTTACCGAAGGTTGTCAGTCTCCGAAGAATCGCGATCTTACAAGCTCCAAACTGCTATGAAAAAGTATCTCCTAAGCTACGAACCCCCAGAACAGGCTCTGGGAAGTTCCTACCTAAAACTACAGAGAAAGGTGAGAGAATAGGTCTGGAAAAGTATGAATTTCGGAGAAAAATTGAGCAACTATATATAGGCCTCGAATTTGTGTGGGGCGAAGGGCCCCACACACCGGGCGATTCGCCTGGTGTGGGGAGATTCGCCCCACGTCCCGGGCGATTCGCCCGGGAGTAAAATTCGCGGAATTCCGCGTTTTCGACGCGTTTTTGGATTTCTTCCCCTTTTCGGACTCGGTTTCTGACTTCTAGTGGCCTTCTAACCTCCAGATTCGACCCCTAGACTCCAAATCCTATCCGGAAACCTTCAGATACTCCAAATAGGCTTCTGGAACACCAATTCCTTGTCAACTTCAATATAATTGCCCGGAAATCCTCGTTTTTCAACCAAAACCTGTAAAATAAAAACTAAAGGGAAACGTGACACTATTCTAATAAAATGCACTAAAATATAGATAAATTAACATAGACGATAGCTAAAATAGGTGAAAAAGACTCAAATGAAAGTGTAAAATACACATTCATCAAACTCCCCAAACCGAACCTTTGCTTGTCCTCAAGCAACTAAGCTAGACTCTAATGCAAAAAACAATGCAACACATAAAATGGAGTCTCATGTCAAATAAAATGAACTAATCTACTGAATCTATCAAATAATATATGAACAAAAAACCATATAAATCAAAGCATGAATATAGGTTGAAGAATACCTCGATTGACTTATACACATCCACATAAGCACTTATGTCAAGACAAGATAGTCTCTCGTAACATTCTCTACCTGGACCTAGTCAGTGACGACGTAATGAAGCATGCTAAGATACGAATGGTTGTCCCGTGCCTATGAAACTGAGGACTTACTGTTGTTCACCAAGTTTAAGACTTTCCCTCAAAGAGGTCGAACCAGTACTGGCTCTCATCAAACGAAGGAGGGTTCCCTATAAAAGATAACACTCCCCTATTCTACCCATCTCTCAAGCAAAGTCTTAAGTTATTCACCACTTCCTGAATGGCAGGACGAGGGTGGTCTAGAACAGATGACACTCAAAGACAAAAAATAGAAAATTACAACACGATTACGAACATTACAAGAATTGGAAAATGAGACACAACACTTTGCTAAACTGCTATTTGACTTTTTTTTGGACCCTTCTTTGCTTTTTTGGGGTCTTTTCTCTTTTTTTCTTTTTTTTCTTTCCAGTTTCATCTTTTTTTTTTCTTTTTTATTTTTCGTTTTTTTTTTTTAGCCAGCAGTAGCATAACAAAAAGAGAAACAAAATGACTCACAACGACTTCCCCAAACCTATTCGAAAGAATAGGTTGGGGTACAAAATTTACGAGAAAGGAAACATAAACTCACAAAACGGAAATGAAAAACGAAAACCAAGTCTACGATGGTGTAACCCCCTCCCCGAACCTATTCGGAAGAATAGGTTATAAACAAAGGATCACACAACCTCACACTACCTCCTTCCTAGGCATCTAGCAATCTCAAAGCATGGTGAAGACTTGTTGCCTCTTAGGTACATAATTACTCGGGAAACCAACCATAAGACCCTAACATGCATCATCCTATTATAAAGGCCTTCGTGAACCCCAGTAGAGAAAACACCACTAAGTGATGTCGAGACTACCAAGCTTAACTAAGTGCAATACATAAATGTGACAAGCCAAGCGAGAAAAACCTCAAACAAATTCATAGAGATGAAGCATATGATTAAAGGCATAGTTAGTTGGTCTACCCAATAAAAAAGGTTCAAAAAATTCAGCAATAAACTCCATATAAAACATGCAAGACTATCCTAGGAAAGCAGTAAATGTGCAAATGCAAAAAATTTCACGAGTTATCATAAGCAAGATAAGTAAAGAGATAACCAGCGATAACCTCCTCCCCAAACTTGAACGTCGTCGCTCGTCCCGAACGTCGAAAGTGGATCCAAGGTGAGAGCTAATGCTTGTATAAGTGACCTATAATACTCAATCAAACTTGTGAGAAAACAAAACAACAAAACACACTAACCTTCAGTGGAGGCGGTAAGGGTAAGCTCAAGGTGATCAACCTCCCTTTGATCGCTAGATATCTCGAAGTATGGCTTCACTCGCTGGACATTCACCTTGAAGGTATTGCCCGTCTTTGGATCAAAGAGTTTTACAGCTCCATGGGGAGCAACTTCGATAATTTCGTACGGTCCATCCCAACGAGTACGGAGCTTTCTAGGAAATAGTCGAAGGCGAGAATTAAATACTAAAGATTTTTGTCCAGGAATCAATTCCTTACGTACTATACCACGATCATGATAATTCTTAGTACGTTCCTTGTAGATCTTGGCATTTTCATAAGCACCTAGTCGTAATTCATCAAGCTCATCTAGTTGCAACAATCGTTCCTCGCCAGCTTTTCCCATGTCAAGATTGAGTGGTTTTATGGCCCAATATGCCTTGTGTTCCAGTTCTACGGGAAGATGACATGCTTTCCCATACACAAGTCTGTACGGAGTGGTCCCGATCACCGTCTTGTAGCTAGTTCTGTATGCCCAAAGTGCATCATTCAATTTTCCTGCCCAATCCTTCCTACTAGGCTTCACTACTCGCTCCAGGATCTTCTTGATTTGACGGTTGCTGACTTCGACTTGTCCCGACGTCTGTGGGTGATAAGGTGTAGCGATACTATGGTGGACACTGTATCTCTTAAGAAGGGAGGCAAACGTTCTATTGACGAAGTTTGACCCTCCATCACTGATGATTGTCCTAGGGCACCCAAATCTCGAGAATATTACTTCCTTCAAGAACTTCATAACCACTGCGTCGTCATTTGTTTTTGTAGGAATTGCTTCACCCATTTAGTCACATAGTCCACTGCAACAAGAATGTATTCATAGCCTCCACTGGATGGAAATGGTCCCATGAAATCAATGCCCCATACATCGAAAGGTTCTACCACTAGATTCCCTTGAAGGGGCATTTCATCTTTCTTGCCAATATCACCACCTCGTTGACATGGGTCACAATTCTTCACAAAACTTCGAGCATCTTTGTATATTGTTGGCCAGAAAAATCCTACTTGCAGTACCTTGCGTGCTGTTTTCAACCCACTGTAGTGTCCCCCACAATTAAGCTCATGGCAATGGCTCAGTACACTTTGTTGCTCTTTTTGTGGCACGCATCTCCTTAGAATCCCATCAGCTCCTTCCTTGAATAGATGCGGATCATCCCATATGTAAGTCCTGCATCGCTTGGCAAGAGCTCTCTTGTTTGAGGCTGAAAAGTTAGTGGGGCAAACATTCATAGCCAAATAGTTTACAATATCAGCATACCATGGCTCTTCATTAGCCTTCATTAAGTGCTCATCAGGGAGGTCTTCATTGATGGGTATCGAATCAACAGGGATATTAGGTATTCTAGATAAATGATCTGCTACTAAATTCTCCCTACCAGCTCTATCCACTATGGTCAAATCAAAGTCTTGCAGCAAAAGGACCCAATGGATTAATCTAGGCTTAGAATCTTGCTTAGCTATCAAATGTCTCAAAGCAGCATGATCAGTATGGACATTCACAGGATGGCCAATTAAATAAGACCTAAACTTTTGTAAAGCAAAGACAACAGCTAAAAATTCTTTTTCAGTAGTTGTATAATTAACCTGCGCAGAGTCTAGAGTCTTACTAATATAATAAATCACACGATACTGATTATCAACTTTTTGGCATAAAACAGCACCCATAGCAAAATTCGAAGCATCACACATAATTTCAAAAGGAAGATTCCAGTCAGGCGGCACAACAATGGGAGCAGTAACAAGCTTTTCTTTAAGGGTATTAAAAGCAACTAAGCATTCATTAGAGAAATGGAAAACCACATCTTTAGCAAGCAAGCTACTTAAAGGTTTAGCAATTTTCGAAAAAATCTTTAATAAACCTCCTATGAAAACCTACATGGCCAAGAAAAGATTGCAATTCTTCACACAAGTAGGTGGGGGAAGTTTTCAATGATTTCGATCTTAGCCTTGTCTACCTCAATACCTCTCTCAGAAACTACATGTCCTAGAACAATGCCTTCTCTAACCATATAATGACTCTTCTCCCAGCTTAAGGTCAAGTTGCATTCAATGCACCTTTTCAAAACTAGATCTAATCTTTGCAAGCATTCATCAAAGGAATCACCAAAAAGGGAAAAATCATCCATGAAAACTTCAACAAATTTAGTTACCATGTCAGAGAAAACATAAAGCATGCACCTTTGAAAAGTGGCGGGAGCATTGCATAGTCCGAATGACATCCTCCTATAGGCAAATGTTCCGAATGGGCAAGTGAATGCCGTCTTCTCCTGATCCTCCGGTGCAATCGGAATCTGGTAGAAACCTGATAAACCATCAAGAAAACAATAAAACTTCCGCCCCGCAAGGGGTTTAGCATGTCATCTATAAACGGTAAAGGGAAGTGGTCTTTTTTAGTGGCGGCATTTAATCTTCTATAGTCAATGCACATCCGCCATCCAGTGGTCTTCCTAACCGGTACCAATTCTCCCTTCTCATTCTCTTCCACCGTGACTCCTGATTTCTTAGGAACTACATGTACCGGGCTCACCCATCGACTATCAGGAATGGGGTAAATCATATCAGCATCTAGCAACTTGATCACTTCCTTTTTTACCACCTCTTGCATGGCTGGATTTATCCTTCGCTGAGGTTGCCTAACGGGCTTGGCATCTTGTTCTAGAGTGATGTTGTGCACGCATCGTGTAGGGCTAATTCCTTTGATATCACTGATCCCCCATCCTATAGCTGCGGAATTTTCCTTCAATACTTCAATCAGCTTACTTTCTTCATCGTCGGAGAGATGTGAGGAGACAATTACAGGCTTCTTCTGATTTTCTCCTAAGTACACATACTTGAGGTGCGCAGGAAGTGGTTTCAATTCTAAGCTAGGTTCTTCAGGAAACCCACTTTCTTCTTCTTCTTCATCTAAAGGTTCAAGTACCTCTTCTCCTGCGGGAATTTCTGGGGTGCTATCCATTATTTCAACTAGTTCCCTTGCTTCTTCGGTCATGTAGCACGTCTCAGCTCGCATTGTTAGTGCCTCCTCAAGTGGTTCACGATTACCATGGCAATGATGAAATTCGGGAATTACGGATTCGTAGCAATCGACAAATTTTAACTCCTCCGTAACTTCCTTATCTCTGATGCTACATCCTACCAACTCAATCTTCTTGCCCATTACCTCCATGGTTATTTTCTTGCCCTTAAGTTCAAGGCATGTGTTGGTAGTTGCCATGAATGGTCTCCCAAGTAGTACTACGTGCTCACGGATATGGCTCTTTCCCTCGTCCGCGGACTTCATTACTACAAAATCAGCTGGGATTATCAATTTGTCCACTTTCACAAGTATGTCTTCTATTATCCCGACCGACCTCTTCACACTTTGGTCTGCCATTTGGACGACCATATCAGTTGGTGTCAATTCTCCGAGTTCCAGGGCCTTGTATACTGAATACGACATTAAGTTAATGCTAGCTCCTAAGTCAAGCATTGCCTTCGTAGTTCGTCCATTCCCTAAGGCGATGTCGATGATGAAGCTTCAAGGATCCTTTTTCTTCACGGGCAATCCAGCAATCGAGTTGACCGTTTCAACCCCATTCACTTCCTTTCCTGAAGTAATCCTTTTGTTCTTGATCTCACGAAAGAATTTCGTATAAGCTGGAATGTTCTGGATTAACTCTAAGAGAGGCACATTGACTTCCACTTTTGACAGGTGTTGGAATAGGGGTGAATCTTGAATATCCTTCTTGGCTGGTTTGATCCGACTCGGGAATGGCACATGTGGCTTCGGAGGCACATATGGATTGGAAGATTTGTGAAGTTCCCCTGGCATACTAGTTCCTACCTCGACTTCGTCATCATCTATGTCTACCACAGATGGTCTTGGTTCATCATTCCTTTCCGGAACTTCTTGAGGTTCTTTGGAACATCTGCTAACCTCTTGTTCTGTGTTTGGTCCTCTATTATTGATCTCAGTAGATTCCACCCGTTTAGGACGTACGAAGTTAGGAATTTTGGTCATCTTGCCTCCTCGGAGTAGTAGATTCACCTCTTCGCACTCATTCTCCTTAGTAGCAACAACTGGAGGTTGCTCGGGATCAGTTTCAGGTGTCTCATCGGGAGGACTAGGATCGACCGGTTCCCTGGAGTTGGGGGGTGATTCGCCCCTCACCTCGGGTGGTTTGCTCACTACTTCCAGGGGGGTATCCTCGACTGCTTTACCGCACCTTCCACACTTCAGTAGGCTAAGCTCTTTGATAAGTTGCTCAGTTACTTCGACCGCTTCAAAAGCCTTTGTTAGGAAACTTGTAATTTTGATGAGCAATTAACCATGCTAAATTAAGGAAAGTCCAGTAACTAGTACTCTTAAGGTCCATAGGAATTTAGAATTTTAAGGACATTGTAAAAGAGGAACGTTTGCTGATGACTTAGTTAGGTGTTAGATAAGTTATTTCTTTTGCGTATGATGTGTTTTATTTTCTGAAAAGAAAATATCTTATTGATGCTTAGCTTTAATGTATCTTATTTTCTGAAAAAGAAAATAACCTATTGAAGCATTTGCTGAAGATATATTTTGTTTATTACAAACAAATTATTGAAGCAAATAAGAAACCGCTCAGAATCTTGAAGACTTTTTTGAAGATCTGAAGACTTGAAAATTTCGAAGACTTGAAGACTTGAAGATTGCTGAAGACTGGTAAGGCACGTGTTGCTCAGAAAGTGGAAACTTCAGCAACAGCATTGCATAAGTGAAAATCTGAAAGACAGAGTAGGTTGTGCTTGCTGAAACTGAGACTGACCACTTGCTGATGAACATATGTGACCTCTTGCTGAATGTACAAGAATTTGCGCTCCAATGTTACTATTTGAATTCTATTCAAATGTGCATTTAATGCAAAACATGCACGCGAAGGACATGAAGACTAGAAGACAAACAAAGTCGCTGCTGAAAGTACAAAAGCAAGATAGTGACATGTTAAGGAACAAAAGCCTTAGGATTTGAAATTCAAACGGCTCCTTACTTGCACTATAAATAGAGGTCATCCGGCAAAGAGTTGAAGTGTGTCAACAACGTGATCAAACTCTCACTTGTGCTTAAACTCACATACCTTCAAACTCTCTATAACTGCCATTGATCCGTTCCAAGACTTAAAAGCTTGAAAAAGCTACTTGTGAAGAAGTAGAACAAACTCGACTAAGAAATTAGTTAAGTGTTCTTTCTTTCGAACAAGAACAAGTCTTGACACCAGAAACAATCAAACTTGTTTACTGCAAAGTATTCCAAGTTGTGTTTCTTAGATTACTTGTTGTAACTGAATAAGTTATAATTAAGTTATCTCACCCCAAAACTCTCTAACTGAAAATACACCCTTTCAGGCGTGATATTCAGGGGGAACTTAATCGAGCAAATTTTTGCTGATTAAAAGTACCAAGTTTGGTGGAGAACAAGGTTGAGTTCTCCAGTTTAGGTTGGAGACAAAGCAAGTGTGCTTTGGTTTCTGTTGAATCGCTTTAGATAGGAGATTGTAAGGAACCTCAATCATATCATAGTGGATTCAGTCCTAGAAAGGACGAAGTGGATTAGTTGAGAGATTACGCCACTCTCAGATACCACTATAAAAGTGTTTGTGTGATTTACTTACTGCATTTAGCTTTCAGCAATATATATCTGTTTGTACACAGTCACTCACTTCACTTGCTGAAACCCTTTACTTGCTGAAAGAGCACTTATTGTTTCAAAGACTTTCGCTCTCTGATTTTAAGTATCAGCAAACCAAGCTACTGTAAAGTAACTTACGCTTGCTGAGAAAGTTAAGTATCAGCAAACTCATTACTGAAAAGTAATAAGTACTTGCTGAGAAAGTTTTTAAACGACGAAAGTTTGAAAAGACTATTCACCCCCCCCCCCTAGTCTTTTCTTGTTGTTTAAAGGGACCAACAAGTGGTATCAGAGCAGGAGGTTCTTTAGCCTTCTGCACTGAACCTAGATCCCCTTAAGTGCTTTCCGTAAATCACTTTCACTTGATCAGTTTGGTAGTGCTTTGCTGACATGATGTCTTTAGGAGATGCTCCCTTGCTAAAGCTGGAAAATTACGAGAAATGGCGAAACAACATGATGCTACATCTTGAGGCCATTAGTGATGAGATGGTCACCGTCATTAATGATGGACCTATCAAGATCACCAAGGTTGAAAGGAGTTTCCCTCATAGGACCACTGAAGCTGGAAAGGAAACCGTCCAAGGCGAACCATCAGATACGTTTGTGCCAAAACCAAGAGAGGAATGGACTTCTGACAAAGCTAAGAGATTCCGTCTTGATGGCCAAGCTAGAAATATCATCATTCGATCAACTCCGGATACCATACAGTGCAAACTGTGGGGTGCTAAGACTGCAAAGGAAGCTTGGAAAATGGTTCAAGATCTTTGTGCTGGATCTGACAAGACCAAGGAAAACAAACTTGAAGTACTTAAATTAAAGTTTCAAAACTTTAAGCAAGGTGCAAACGAGTCACTGGAAGACTTGGACTTCAGATTCACAACTCTTGTTAGTGAAATGGCAGCGCTGGGTGTTGGAAATCTTTATTCAGATTCTGAGAAAGTGAAAACTATCATCAAAAGTTTGAATCAAGAATGGATCCATACTCAGAATTTCTATTATAATCAAGGAATGCCAGACATTACACCAACAGAGTTGTTCTCTCATCTTGCTACTGTCAATTATGAGACAAAGCAAAGAGAAAATGTGTTTGCTGAAAAATCGCAAAACATTGCTCTTGCTGCAAAGCCGTCATCTTCTGAAAAGAAGAATGATAAAGAGCCTGCTGATGAAAATGCTTTAGTTGTTAAAAACATGAAGAAGTTCATCAGGAAGGAACTTGAAAGGCGAAAAGCAAAAGAGAAGCTGAAAAAGCATCTTGGTAACAACTACCATAAGTACAAGAATGATACTAGCTCGCTGAACAAGCAAGCTCAGCAAGCTACATCATCAGAAGAACCAGCAGTTGGAAATGATCTATGTTTTTACTGCAAAAAGCCTGGACACTTCAAAGCTAATTGCCCTTTGCTGAAAGGCAAATCTGCTGAAAAGAAGAAGAAGTTCAAAAGAGCTTTCATTGCTGAAGAAAAGAAGAAGCTTCAAGCAAAAATCGATGCATTGTGTATTGATACAAGCTCCAAAGACAGTGAGGATGAAAGTTCAGACACCGACGATGAAGAAGCCACTCTAGACGTGGAGATTGGCAAAGAAGTGTGTAGAATAGCTATGGAAGCTTATCCAGATGTGTCGAACTAAGAATTCTGCCTCATGGTCGGTCAGGTAAACAACTCTACCTCTGACTCAGATTCAGAAAGTGAAGACGAGATTGACCTTGACAAGATTCAAGGTGAAATCGAAAGATTTGAGAAAACTCTCAGCAAACAGCAAGAGAAACTACAACTTGCTGAAACTCTGACCAAGCAAACTACTGAAAAGTACGTTTTGCTGAAGGAAGAGACAGAAGAAAAGGATGCTGAAATAAGGCGTCTTAAGAAGTTGATTGCTGAGGCTGCAGAGAAAAATTCTCAAATGGCATTAGAATTGGAAGAGTATCAGTCCTCTATTCTAAAGTTACTTGCTGAAATCCAAGAAATGAAAAGATAAAATCAATTTCAAATCCTATGTGGAAGCAAGTAATACGCTGACTGAACTAAACTCTTATTTGAGAGATCCATCTCAGAAAGAAGGTTTAGGAGCAACGTGTGAAGGTGATAATGTAGAAATCTTGAGAAAAGATAAATCACCTATCTCCTTTGTACGTGCTACTGATAGTAGTCCTCCAGTAATCTATCAGTTTGGTCAAACTAAGGTTGCTGAAACATGCAATCAAGTACCTATGACCATAAAGCCCGTTGTTGCTAATCAAAGTAACAAGACTTTAAAAGGAAAACAGGTTGCTGAAAAGCAAACTGGAAGAAGAAGAATGCCGTGAAGCATTCCGCCAAACAAGTTGCTGAAAAGCAAGTTGTTAAGACTAAAGGCAAGATTACTAAAAGTAATCAGAAGTCCTTTGCTGACAAACCTGAATCAAGTAAGGTTGCTGAAGCTAAAGCTCAGCATTCTCCGAAAAGTGGACTAGGTTTCAAAACCAAGCAAAGTCAACTTTTTCATGAGTATAAGCAAAGTCAGCAAAGATACTTCAAAGAGATGAATAAAATCAAGCCTAAGAGTTCTGAAAGACTCCCAATGCTAGGACTAGAAGGAACCTTGCTAGAAAAGAACTTACTGAAAAGTATGTTCAGCAAAAAGGTCAACAGAGCAAGATACCACATCAGAAAGTGGATTTGACCAACACGAGTCAAAAGTCTTTCAGCTCAAAACCTCCTAGTTCCTCAGCAAGTAGAAAACAAGTCAAAGTTGAAAAACTTCAGACTTGGGTTTCCACTGGACGCATTCTTGAACATGTTAATGGACATCCATCATTGGATAATTAACTTGTTTGCTCTTGATTGTGCAGACTGCAGCCACGGAGACAAACGATGCAATCTGGCACTTTGATAGTGGTTGTGGAAAGCACATGACGGGCAACAAGAATAACCTTATAAACTATAGACGGTGGTCTAAAGGTCCAACAATAAGGTTTGCTGGTGGAGGCTCGGATCTACAAAAGGCTATGGTGATGTGAAGTTGGGATGCATAACCATTTCTGGAGTTCTTTATGTCAAAAATCTTAAGTTTAACCTTTTCAGCATGAGTCAATTTGCTGACAAAGGATACTTCATCGAAATTAAAAGTGATGAATGTAAACTTGTAGATTTTGAGACTAAAAAGGTTATAATGATTGCAAGAAGATCAGGAGGCTTGTACACCGTTGATTGGTCTTCAGCAAACGTTGAAAATGCCTTGTCTCAGATCATGATTGCCTTGCTGAAAAAGCATGGTTATGGCATAAACGAACAAGTCATCTAAACTTCAAGACGCTGAATAAGCTGTCTAAAAAGGCACTTGTAGTTGGATTACCTAGGGTTACTTTTAAGAAGGATGGTGTTTGCAATGCATGTCAGCAAGGAAAGCAAACCAAATCTTCTTTCAAGAACAAGGCAGTACCGTCAACTACAAAACCTTTACAACTCTTACACATGGACTTGTTTGAATCTTCTTCAACAAGCTATGCTGGTAAGAAGTATGGTCTAGTCGTGGTAGATGACTATTCAAGATTCACTTGGGTAGTATTCATCAAGCACAAATCTGAAACCAAGACTGAAATACCTAACTTGCTGAATAAGCTTGAAGTCATGAAAAATGACAAGGTAAAAGTCATAAGGACAGACCATGGTACTGAGTTTGTAAACCAGTACATAACTGAATATTGTACCTCCAAAGGTATTCAACATCAGTTATCCTCAGTAAGGACACCACAGCAAAATGGTGTTGCTGAACGGAAGAATCGTACCCTGAAAGAAGCCGCAAGAACAATGCTTGCTGACACTGAAATAAGTGAGGCTTACTGGGTTGAAGCGATTAATACCGCCTGCTATACTCAAAATAGATGTTTGATTACTAAGGAATACAACAAAACTCCTTATGAATTGTTTGTTGGAAGACCTCCTAACATCACTCATCTAAGAGTATTTGGTTGCAAGTGTTTCGTTCTTAACAATGGTAGAGAATACCTAAGAACATTTCAACCAAAGGCAGACGAAGCGATATTTCTTGGCTACTCCTTGCATAGTAAAGCTTATAGAGTTTACAACAAAAAGGCACAAAAGATTGAAGAATCTGTGCATGTTGTATTCTACGAAAAGTCACAAGGTGTGCCTGCTGAAGAAGAAATATCAGAATGTATGAAAAAGCTAATCATACATGAGCAAAGAACTGAATCTGATGCTAGGCAAATCAAGTCAATTGAACTAAATGATGATTCTGACAATGACTCTCCTCCCCCGAGTCATGACAAGATAAATATAGTTCACGACAAAGAATTTCCAGCAAAAGATGCGGTTGCTCCGGAAGTTGCTGAAATTACGCAATCTCCAGTGCCTGCTGATGAAATACCTCAATCCAGCAATGCTGAACAAGCAGTTGCTGACGAACAATCTCAGCAGAGACACAAATTCCCAGTAGTACTGAACAAGTACATACTGAAGAGTCACATGCTGATGAGCAAACATATCCTGATCCAACAAACAGGAAACCTGTTAATAAATGGATTAGAGATCATCCCTCTACGGATATGATTGGCGATATTAATAAACGCCAAGTGACTAGATCCAAAGCTACTCAAGGACTTGCTGAAGAAGCAACTGTCGTAGAAGTAGAATCTTTATTCTCTTGCTTTGTTTCAGAAATTGAACCTAAAACCATAGAAGAAGCTTTGAAGCATTCTGAATGGATAAAGGCAA
This sequence comes from Plantago ovata, assembly GCA_028274465.1. Classification (NCBI taxonomy): domain Eukaryota; kingdom Viridiplantae; phylum Streptophyta; class Magnoliopsida; order Lamiales; family Plantaginaceae; genus Plantago; species Plantago ovata. The sequence continues at coordinate 99,557,144 of CM051457.1, read as the reverse complement.
TGCAAGAAGAATTGGATCAATTTGAAGAAACAAAGTCTGGAAACTTGTGCCACTTGCTGAAGATAAGAAAGCTATGGTACAAAGTGGGTGTTCAGAAACAAGCTGAGCGAGTCTGGTGAAGTAACAAGAAATAAAGCACGCTTAGTTGCTCAAGGTTACTGTCAGACTGAAGGATTGGACTATGATGAGTCTTACGCTCCAGTTGCAAGATTGGATGCAATTAGGCTTTTCTTGGCCTTTGCTGCTCACAATGACTTCATTGTTTACCAAATGGATGTTAAAAGTGCATTCTTAAATGGTGAACTTGCTGAAGAAGTCTACCTAGAACAACCCCCTGGCTTTGAACTTCCCTCAGAAACCAAGATGGTATATAAGCTTCAGAAAGCTGTATATGGTCTAAAGCAAGCACCAAGAGCATGGTATGATACCTTGGCTAAGTTCTTGCTGGAAAATGGTTTCAAGAAAGGTGAAGTTGACAAACATTATTTACCATGAACCATGATGGTAAAATAATCTTAGTTCAAATTTATGTGGATGACATAATTTTTGGATCTAAGGACAAGCAACTTTGTGATGATTTTGCCAAACTCATGACAAATAAGTTTGAAATGAGTATGATGGGAAATTGAATTATTTCCTAGGGTTGCAAGTCAAGCAACTCAAAGATGGAATATTCATAAATCAAGCAAAGTATGCGAAAGAAATGCTCATAAAGTTTAGGATCAAAGAGGATGAGAAACCTGAAAAGATCCCTATGAGTGTTGGTACCAAATTGGGCTATACTAAAGAGGACAAAAGTGTTGAAGAACACAAGTATATAGGAGCTCATTGGTTCCTTGTTGTATCTAACAGCAAGTAGACCTGACATTCAGTATGCTGTTTGTGTGTGTGCAAGATTCCAATCTGATCCAAGAGAATCACACTACAAAAAGGCAATTAAAATACTGAAATATGTTAAAGGTACAGTCAATGTTGGATTATGGTATCCTAAAGATTCTGGACTTGAATTGGTTGGCTATTCTGATGCTGATCATGGTGGATCAACTCTTGATAGAAAAAGTACCTCTGGAACTTGTCAGTTTTTGGGTACTAGATTAATATCATGGTTCAGCAAGAAGCAAACTGTGTCGCCAATTCATCTACTGAATCTGAATACATTGCAGCTGGTTGTTGCACAGCTCAAATCCTATGGATTCAGCAACAATTAAGAGATTATGGTATTTCTGCAAAGAAAACACCAATCTTTTGTGATAATACAAGTGCTATTGCAATTACGCAAAATCCTAAGTTTCACTCTAGGACCAAGCACATTGATATTAGACATCATTTCATTAGAGATCATGTGGAAAAAGGTGATATTGAGGTTGTGAAAGTAGGCTGAAGATCAGCTTGCTGACATCTTTACCAAGCCCCTACCGGATAATAGGTTCGCAATGCTAAGGTATAACCTTGGATTGATTGAACTACCTCAATAAAGGATACACTTGGCAGAATGCTGAAACAGGTATTCAGCAAGCCAAAGTATTCCTTGTAAAAGACCAAGTCACTGATTTCTTCTAAGAAATGATAAGTCACTACACATGATTGCTGAAACAGGCATTCAACAAGTAATTCCTTCAAAACGGGTATTTGTTAGGAAACTTGATCACTTGCTGAGACAGAACTCAGTAAGAGAAAGAACTTAAGGATTGCTGAGACGGGTACTCAGACAATCAAAAGATACTGAAACAGGTATTCAAGTATCAAAGGAATTTCTGAGACGGAACTCAGAAAAAGAGCAAAGCTCATCTCTCAGATTTACCAAAGGATTCTCAAGTACAAAAGAATTTACTGATACGGGAAATCAGAAATATCTTTTAAACTTAGAAAATATGAGATATCTAAGTAAGGGGGAACTTTCAGCAAGTATCTAGATTGTTAATTCAAACTCGCTGAAAAGATTCTTGTCTATTTCACAGCAAGCAATCTATTCCTTATTACTCGGTAAAATCAATTTGTGACGTTAAGCTGGCACAGATAAACTCGCAATAAATCATGACATGAAATTCAATCGTGGCCATTGATTAAAAGAGTTATAATCTAACGGCTAACAACAAAGAGAGAGAGTGCTCTGACGGTTTTAGTTAGTGGGCCACTACGCATTCAATGCAAAGGCTCCACTACTCCAGTGTTTCTCTGTTTTT